>JANHMN010000013.1:23095163-23106007 GCA_030674055.1 Rhabdomys pumilio
ATGGTGTATTCTTCTACTGGGGAATACACCCACACATGGTGTATTCTAAAGCAGTGGTTCTAACCTACGGGTCTTGACCCCCACAGAGTCTCATATCAGATATCCTGCATGTCAGATATTTATACTATAATTCAGAATGGTAGCAAAATTACAGTTATGAATTGGAAATAAAATAATGTATGGTTGGGGGTCACCACAACAGGAGAAACTGTATTTGAGGATCACAGCACCTTGAGTCACTGCTTTGAAGCATTTGCCTCCCCATGTTCAACCCTCCCTCACACCCTGAACCTTCTCCAGGGCCAGGGCCCACTGCAGCCCCAGGTTCTCACCAGTCAGGAGGAAAACAACTCCCCCAACAAGGAAAAGCAACAGCCACTGTTCCATTTGACAAGGCAATAGCTACCAAACATCAAACTCTGTCGATTCTAACTAAGCAGTGAGACACAGTAACTCCATGGCTGGAAAAGATGGCCCTATTATCTGGGGAATGGTACTGGTCCCACCCTGGGTAAGTGGCTGGCTTTTGGCATTTGGGGGCCACGGGCTGATCTTGAGTCAGAATGAGCTGCAGAGCTCAATTCATTCTGCAGGGGCGGGGGTAAGAGGTGAAACACAAGCATTATCCTGCTAAGGCTGACAGTTAATTAGTTGACAACTACATCTGGGTGTGTACTGGGTACCAGGCACTCTATCTGCTCAGGAGGTATGCAGTAGGCATATATATTATGTGCAGAACACAGACGACGCCAACATAAGGCACTTCAAGCTGCTTATGGTATACAGATAGCCCATGACAAGGAGGAGGGTAGGAAAGGTGATAAGACAGAGAGAATGCACAGGTATGGAGAGGGCACATGTTACTGCCAATACCATGGCACCAAGACATGCATATGGACATGCTAAGAGGGCTGTTACATGTAAAGCTGAGTGAGGGGAGGGTGTGTCAGATGACATGGTGGACATGGTGAGGACAGGGTAGTGTGAGACTGTAAGGGGGTCATGACCTTCACGAGTTGTAAGGACACTGAAGGTGACATGATGCTTGCATACATTTCGGGAACATCATGGATGGGAAACACTTGAGGCAGGGAGGGCAGAGGAGAGAGGTTTGTGATAAGGAATGACATAGGAAATGGAATGGCCAAAAGCTGTCAGAATACCAGAGCCATAAAGCAAGGCTGGTAAAGACCAGAGATGGGAGTAGGGAGGGGAAACCACAGAGGTGTCGGTGGGACACATGGACACACCAGAAACTGGGCACCTTAAAATCACACCTCCCCTTCACCACTGAGGAGAACTGTGGAGACAGATGGGAGACAAAGGCCACAGCACTAAGAGCCTGGGCTCTTCAGGAGGAGCCTAAGGAGGTGGCTGAACAGAGCACAATTGGGACAGGTTGTGGGTCACAGACTGGGACAGTGGTGGGGCTGCAAGTGGGATAAGGTCATATGGCTGGAGGGGGTGGGGCTAGGAAGGAGCAGCAGAGGGTCAGCGGTAGGACAGCCCTGTAAGCAGAGCCACAAGAAGAATCGTGGCTGCCCTGGGAGTCTGAAAGTTAAGGGCAAATCTTAAAAAAAGAAAGAGGGAGCAGGGTGCCTCCGGGCCCTTGGCAGGGGAAGCGCTGAGAATCACAGGACACAGGCAGGACTGAAGGAGCCAGGAAGGCCCTAGTGCTCAGAGGTGGAGGCCTAAGACAAGACTTCTCCCTGCCCTGTGACAAGGTCTCCGGTCATGAAGCATCAATACAGAGTGTGACAAGGGTTGGGCTAACTAGTGAGGAGTAACATAAAGTCTCAAGGTTCCTTCTCTCTGGGGCCTGACATTGTTCCACAAACCTCCCCAACACTGGGAAGGACAACAGATTCCTCTAGGTCTTCCCACTGCGAGCGTTTAGGGCTGGCTTCCTGCTCCAACACACAGAATGCGGGTGAAAATGTAGCTCAGATATTTACACCACCACATCCTCAATCTGCAACCCCCACACCTTAATTTCACTCACTGCTTCCCACTTTACTACATCAGGCCCCCACCACCCTGCTCTGGGATCCTCTAAGATTTCGCTAACCTGGGAAGCCAGGATGTACTGGTTTGTCCTGATGCTGCTTGTGTGCTAATGCTAATATTGGGTCCCCAAGACTGGTTGCCTCAGAGAGGAGAGAGTCCACATGTAGACACTAAGTGACCCTGTTCCCAAGTTATTTCTGATTGGTAAATAAAGATGCCAACAGCCAATGGCTGGGCAGAAGAGACATAGGTAGGGTTTAGATTTCATGGGCTTGGGGTTGGAGGAAGACCACAAGGAGAAGAAGAAGGTGCAGGAGAGTTAGGTGAGCCATAAAAGCATGGCCCTGAGGGCTGGCCAATTGGAGTTAAGAGCAGCCCAGATGAAACATTGTAAGTAGTAATTACTCATGGTTATCAATAGGAAAGTAGACTCCAATAGCATAGAGGGTATATACCTGCCCAGATCTTGTGCTGTTTAAGGCTTATTGTAAATATAAAGGTTGTGTGTGTCTTTTATCCAGGAACTGAAGGATCAAGGCAGGGTAGAAACCCTGGGTCAGGATTAAATAATTTCTAAAACAACAGGGAGCTGAATTCCTGACTTTACCTCTCAGTCCGAGCCACAGACACCTGTCTTGGTGGTGGAGTGCACACCTGATACTCCCTCAAGCCATGCAGATCAAGTCTGTTTACACATGGCAGTCCTACTGTGGCTCTCCTCAGTTCATCCCAAGGCTGTGCGGAGATTGGAATCATCTCTGTGCTTTTGTATAAACATAAACTACCCTGAAGATACCTCCCAAGAAACACTGTCACTAGGGGACAACTAACCCCAAGTTTCCATATTTAAGATGAACACAACTTTGGATCCTGAGAGTAATCACAAAGATCCCAGCCAGGTGACTTCCATTCTGGAAGTAACCACGATGAATCCACACTGAGTGGTGGTGATTCAGCAAAACAACCTTGAGCGTGTAAGAGCCATATCATCATAACAACAGTACCATAAAGTAGAGGGAAAGGTCTCGGTGTCCTGGCTCATCACCAGTACCTGACCACATGTGGCCCCTATTAAAGCGAACACTCACACTGCTTTCTGAAGAACCTCCATTCTGGATACTAAGTTTAAAATGCTTGGCTGACTTTTAGAACTTGGGGTGCTGGTCAAGACCCCAGCAGCATTTAGAATTTACCAGCTTTGCAGGGAAACAGGAAACTTGTGACAGGAAAGCTGGTGTCTTGGTATGCCAGTTAAATGCTGCTCACAGTGCTGCCGACAGCTGGCTGGAAGTCTGTGTGGTTGTTTCTCACTGTCTAAGCCATGCCGTGCTTATATAGCCCGTGGCAAAGGAAACAGGACCAGGCAGGAGCCAAACCCACATACCTGCCCAAAGTTCTCTTCGTCTATGCAGAACATGAGGTCAAGTTCCGTGGGGTCGTTTTCTAAGATCCACTTCAAAGAGTTGTAGTACTCGCTGTCCTATAGGGATGACACAGAGAGGAAGCGTGAGCATTCACTTTCAAAACACAAACCTGTCTGGCCCCTTAATTAATAAACTTGTTCTAATGTAATTCCATGCACAATGCCCAAGAGTGATGCTACTCACCAGCATCAGGGAGCCCGCTCTACCAAACCCACTATTTACTTAAAGATTATTTTGTGTCTGTGTACATGTGTGCGTGTGCGTGTGTGCACACATACACACACAGGTCAGAGCCTCAGGAGCTGGTGTTACGGGCAGCTGGTTGTTAGCCATGCTAGGAACCCAATTCCGGTCCTCCTCAAGAGCAGCATGCACCCTTAACCACTGAGTCATCTCTCTAGCCACATCTTCCCACCAATGTAAACACAAGACCCGTGGACAGTGACAGTATTTGTAACTTTCCCTGTTCTCTATGGCTAAGGGAGGGGATTTAGAGTGGCTGAACATTTTGGAGTCTTGTTTGGGAGCCCCACGGTGGTCTCCAACTCCTCTTCCTGACTCAGCATCCAGAAGCTAGGATTATAGCCTGGCTATATTGTTTGTGGCCACAGCAAGCCTGTCTCAGGCCCACACAGATAAACCCACTGACTTCCTGTCTTCTAAGAGTAAGAATATCAGAGAATATGCAGGGCAGTATTCTAACTAAACACCACACATTTTGTGTTCTGTCCTTTCCTGTTTGTTCAGTGTTCCTTGCCCATTAAAACAGAGCTGTGTTTTAGAAAAGAGTAGCGGTGAGGCTATCAGGTCCCTTCTGCTCATGCCCTAAGTTCTCTGTTGCTAGATTTGAACATGATGTGCTCAAGAGACTGAAAATGATATGCCCATCACATTTTAGACACTAATGTTCTGCTGGGTGAGCAGAGATGGCTTAGCAGTTAAGAATGTGTACTGCTCTTTGGGGGATCCAAGTTTGATCCCTGGCACTCACACCAGATAGCTCACAACCACATGTAACAGATTTCCAGGGGAACTCTGATGCCTCTGGCCTCTATGGGCACAGATGCTCATTTGCATGTACCACTCCCCTAACCACTCCCCTAATACATATTAATTAAAATAACAATAATAACAAACTCCCCCAAACACTAGTGGCCAATAGGAATCACAGACTTAGGCGTTAAGAACAATTTCCGGAGCAGCACAGTATTGAACACCGAGAATCTCAACACTTGAGTAGAGGCAGGAGGATTGTGTGTTCTAAGCCAAGCTAGACTATGCACAGAGTGATAATCCTCTCTCGACCCCCTTCCTTCACTGGGGGTTGAGGGGAAATGGAAGCAATTTCTGTGCTCCTAGCCTCTTCAGGATAATACAGCAGACGCACAAAGCATTGACAAAGGGGAGGCTGGAAGGGAAAGTGAGGCTGAGCTGAGACTACAGATGTCACCGCATCTGCAGAGGTCACAGAGTGAACACTGGCTAGCATCACGAGCATTGCTCACATTTGTAGCTCTGCCCAAGACACACACAGTCCATGTGCCAGCGAGGCTGAGGGATGCACAGCTTTCTAACTCAAGTGACCACATGAAAACAGTTGTAATTCTTCCAAGACAACAAAAAGGCACCTAGTGCACACAGGTCAGTGTGTGCGTGCACGCTAGTGCATGCAAATGTGTGCATACACACACACACACACACACACACACATGCACAGACACACATATACACATGCAGACACACACATACATATACATAAGCACATACACACATACACAAGCACACATACACATACATACACAAGCACACACATACACATACATGTACACACACATACATACACAAGCACACATGCACACATACATGTACATATACATACACACATGCACACATACATGCACATACACACACACATACACACACACACACACACACACACACACACACACACACACCAGAGTATACATAAATAGAAAAAGCCAGACACACAAGTGTCCTTTGAAAAGAAGGGCATATCTTATTTTGTACATCTTTCCTGTCCAAGGACAGTCAGTCCAGGTAAGCAGCAAGCACCGTACCATGTGAACACCAGCCTGTCTAAACACATCCCACCCTCCTATTCTGCAGCTATCACTAATTCCTGTGTGGAGACACCATGTCTAGAAGACTATTTTTTGGCCTTGCCTCCACCACTTCTGTGAAGCATAAAACAGAAGGTGGAATCGTGTCACATTTCAGATGGAGAACAAGGATATACAGCGTCTTCGGGTGCCCCTCAGGTGTAATCTGCTCAAGTTTTGGCTGGTTAGGCAGTGGCAACTGAGACTCAGGCGTACCTACCTTTAGTATCATTTTTTTTTTCAGAAACCAACCATAATTTGCTTATTACAGAAATCAGGGAGATCAATTAACTTTCAAGAAAGCGATTCCTCTCTCTTGTTTGTGTGGAGTGACTGTTCCTATCACAGTAGCTGTGACTGCAAACACCAATCTGACACCGTGCGTAGGGTGAGGACGGCCTGTGATAGCTAGGCAACACGCTGCTTTTACTCACCACGGACTCCATGTCGTTCAGTGTTATCTGCTTCCCCAGCATCATCTTGTAGAACGGTCGGATGAAGAATCCTGAAAAATGACACAAACTTGGTAAAGTTTTAAGTCCCTGATGCCCCTATGCATCGGAGACGGAAATCAAAGAATGAACCGCTTTCCATATTCGTGGGAAGTCATGACAGAGTGACCAAGGACCTTTTGCAGTAACCCAGGAGCAAGTGAGGAGGGAACAGTGGTTAGTTTTAGCTGTTAACCTAAGATAATCTAGGATCACCCAAAAGTCATTCTCCATGAAGAGTAACCTTGATCAGTTTAGGTTGGAGGCCGATCTGTGACTGTCTCAACTGTAGGAAGATCCAGCCCATTGCCGGAAGCACCATTCCCTAGAAAGGTGTCCTGATCACACTGAGAATGTGTTCATCTTCTCTATGTTCTTACCAGTGCACGTAATGTGACCAGATGCTTGGCTTCCTGCCTTGACTTCTCCTAATGATGAAAAGTAAATCAGAACTCTAATCTGAATAAACCCCTTTCTTCCCACGTTGCTTTTTGTAAGAATATTTTATCATAACAGAAATAACACCGAGGAAGAGGATCTAGGGAGCAGTGGAGGGTAGGGAGAAGGGCATCTGTACCAAGAGATGATTTAACAGCAGATGAAAACAAGCCCGGGGTCAAGCCAGAGCCTGTGATTACAAAGCTTACGAGAAAAACCTGTGTCAGCGGAGGGCCTTTATGCAAGTACAGTGTCTCAGGGAGGCTGAGCCAGAGAGGACTTCTCCCAGGGCAGTGCTGAGTCAATGGGGCTAGGCAAGCTCTGCGTACATTTTAGTGCCAGTTCCTGGACACTGACTGGTGTTGACAGAGACCCTTGTGCAGGCTTGTGCAATTGTCCACAAGGGCTGCCAAAGGCACAGGGAAGCCATGACAGAGAAGACTTCCCTACCCGGTAGATGTCTTTTTGGAAGTCCATCCACAGGAAGGTGGCACCTTTGCCTCCAGATGTGGGGCTCCAGGGCCCTGCAGTACAGGCATCTTCATTTTGACTTAGTGTAGTCCCAAGGCCACAGATGGCACACTTCACCGTCTAGTGAGGTGAAGGCATGAAGCTGACCATGGGGCTCAGACCAGGGCATTCATATGCTGAGAAACTGAAGACCGGCAGACTCCTGACATGTGTTCTTGTCTGTGGGAACTGCCTCAGTCATCTCGGGTTCCCATCCAACCTTGCCTCTCACCACTTTTCCCACTGCGGGGCTGCATGCTGGCTAGTCCAGGTTCCCCTGAAATGAACTTGGCTTCTGATGCTTCCAGGCCACTCAGCCCAAGGGAGAATGCTTATGTGCCTCCTCTTGCCAAACCAGGGCAACTGAGCAATGTTTCCTTGCTGTTTGCCTTTTTCCTCTTTCCTTTTCTCCATTAAATATGAAGTCAGGACCATATTTTACATATATCTATATTCCCCTACTGCAACTAACAGTGTCTTTTTGCTTGGTGGAATATAAGTGAGCTGACCTTCTCAGAAAGTAGAAGCGGGTTGACTGACATAAGCAAAGGAGGGACTTGAAGTAAAAAGTGAGCTGCATCACGTACCGAAGAGTCAGAAAGAAGTGCTTACTGTATACATGCACACAAGGGACAGGGTCAGAAAGAAGTGCTTACTGTATACACACATGAACAGAAAATCAGAAGCAAGTACCAACTAACTGCACGTATACTTGAAGAGTGAATCAAAAAGAAACAAGCACCTTATGCATCCAGGGACAGATAAAGTCAGAAACAGTGTCCACCATCCCTTTGCAAGATAAAATAGTGATAACAGAGAATCACAATTAGCTAGCCATTAGTAGCACAAGTTTGTTGAAAGGAAAGTTTGGAGGGTCCATCAATTATTTACTGGAGTATCCAGCTCTGTAAAGGCAATTAGCCACGTTCCCTGGCAAATCGCCCTCTCTACCGTAACTAAAATGTTCTCTCCACCCATTTTACACCCACGTTTAAAATTTTTTTCTAATGATTTCTTTGCTCACTGATGATTTTTGTAGCAAGCTCTCATGAAAGGGCAGTGCTTTTGAAACTGCCAAGACCACCAGAAATCTGTCTGACAGGCTTTGGTCCCCTCAGGTGGAGGTTTGAGGCCTCACGTCTCATGACCTGGAGCTCTGTATTTCCACTCAAGAAGGACACAACTAATTTGTTCTGTCTTCTTCAGAAGACACTCTAGGGTTAAGGCCTTAGCTGAGTTGGTAATGTTACTTTGAAATCATTAAAAACTGATTTGGGGGAAAATGGAGCAACAGCAGGCTGCTGACGGGTTAGATCATTTTAATTAACTTTATAATGAAAATTTCCATCTGTCACTGGATCTAGCTCTCACCAGAGGGAAGGTGTCCTAAAAAAAAAAAAAAAAAAAAAAAAAAACCCATGGACTGACTTATGCTTCACACTTAGCAGTTACAAACATGAGTAGAGACAGATGCTTTGTCTTCAGTGCCCAAGACAGTATCAGAAGACCAGTGTTAGGGGAGATGGCAAGACAGCATATTATAGGCTGGGGTTCTAAGTGAGGGAGGAAGACACTGGGTTCAATCTCCAGAGGAAACCCAGCTACAGAAAACCAGTGACGCCCTTACTTACTATCCACATGTGGGCTCACACACTGGATTGCAGACCCACACACGGAACCACCTTGCTTTATTACCACAAGACTGAGGAGTGACATACCATCTAAGAGTTTCCCATGAAACACCGCCAGGCCAGCAACCCTTCCAATGAAAGTGAAGTAGGACAAGTGATCTTCATTACAGAGGCCTGAGTTGGGGTTGATCTGAAGTGTGTAGTTGTCCCTTCGGGGAAGCAAAGAGAAAAGTCCGGTCACACTTAAATGAAAGAAATCCAAGAAGCTCAACTCCCCCTTGTCACCCTCTGCTTCACTTTACAGTGCGCGGGCAACCTTGGGGACTGTGTGGCAACCAATAAGAGCTCGGAGATGCAACCCATTAGTCAGTCACCCCCTTCTGTAACTGACAGTGACGGGTTGCCGGAGCAGGTAAGCTATGGAAAGTGCTCATGGTCAGCTAATTTTGATCTATAGAAATGTCAGTTTTAGGGATGACTGCTCAGTCATAAAGCTCTCGCCTTTGCAAACCTGGGGCTCAGTTTGATCCTCCGAACACATTTTTAAAAGCCAGCTGGGATAGCTCACACTTATAATTTCAGGGCCCAGGAAGCTGAAACAGATGGATCCCTGGAGGCTTTCTGGCCGCCTAGCTTTCTGGGAAGTTTCAGACCAGTGAGAGACTGTCTTAAAAACCAGGTAAGGATGCCTGTGTTTGTCCTTTGGCCCTCGCACGTACGTGTACGCAAGCGCATTCGCACGTGCACGTATGGACAGACATGCACACAATGTCAGTTTCAAGTGGGTCAACCAGACATCTTGAGAAGAAGGGAACCCTCATAGTGGTAAAGAGTGTGCAGAGATTCTCAAGCACACAAGCTTTGGTCTTTCTGTGACCAAAGGTTAATTCCTCTGAGAGGCTTTGGATTTGGGAACTTTCCCTAAAGGCCCAACTCTTGGTTTACCTGATCTCAAGAGCCCTGAGAAAAGAACCTGGCTGTCTTGGCAATGCAAGCCCCAGGGCACAGTCAGTGGTCCCCGGTGGTCTTACGATCATGAGGACAAGGGGCTTTCAAGGAGCAGCACAGACTGACTTTTAGGTGGAATCTAAGAGATGTAGGGAGAGGTAAGGACCTTGGCATCTCCCTGCTTTCTACTAGTGGCGTTATGAGTGGACTCAGAAGCCTCACTAAAAACTTCAACTAACCAAGGCAATTTGTGGCTAGATCACCTGAAGACTGTCTTGAGGCAGTCTTCTAAATGAGGCCTAGGGAACAGACACCAGGAGGAAGATGTAGGAGAAGCCACATCAATTGCGGTCCACTCTGGAGCAAGGCTAAATAAATGTTTTTTTTGCCAAGATCAACTATTCTATTGGGAGTTCAAGACTGGCCTTATGCTCTCCTCAGCCTGGCGAGAACAGGAGCCAAATGTTTGCTGAGAAAACAATTCAGTGTGCCTCCGTTCGCTTGCTGGGTAATGATGAAGTCCCCATGCAAGGCACAGCCTGGTTCTTCTACTATGGGACCAGGGTATCAGCCTTTGTATCCCAAGCATGGGCCTTCAAAATCCTCATGACCTGCCTCTTAAGTAGTGTGACTTGAGGAATGGTTCTTGTTCATATGCCTCTGAATTCTGACACTAACAAACCTTTCCCTTGTATCAGAATGGCACTATGGTGAAAACTGCCTTGTTCCTTCTGTAATTACCTGACATATTTCCAGTTTCAGTCCTGTGAGCCAAACTAACTGACAAGAGAGGAATCAGCTTCAAGTGTTCACAGTGTCCAGAGCTTTGCCATGCTGGATCAGAACTTGTTTTTAGATTTGTTAGGGTGGTATGGTAGGGAGGGACTGAAATCTCAAATGGGTGAGTTACTTGTCTTTTAATTATGTGTTAAATTCCTTAAGAAGAAAGCTGTGCCCGCTACAGAAAGGGGGTACACAGCACAAATGTCTTCTATGCACTTACGTGGCAGAGTACTCGAAGAGGCCATAGTAGGGGTTAAACATCTCTTTGGACAGTAAGAAGAACCATTCTCTGGCCACACCCCCATAGTCCAGGCCTTTCTCTGATTCAAACTCAATCCACAGTCTAGCCTTTAGAACATCGGGTCTCTTTACAGACATGATCCTCCGATAGGACTCTTCAAATATGTTGTTTCTGTGAAGCTTCATTTCAAACCTGTTTGGAATATCAGCCTAGATGAAAGATGAAAAGACAAGTTCATCATACAGTACACA
>JANHMN010000013.1:23106017-23127735 GCA_030674055.1 Rhabdomys pumilio
ACACACACACACACACACACACACACACACACACACACACACCTGCCTTAGACCAAAGGGCAGAGGCAATGGTGGACTTCAGATAAATGTGCAGTGAAAACTGGCTCCCCTGAGAGTTTCCCCTTTACAGGTTTGTCCTCTCACAAAGGGAGAACCCCCTGTGTCAAGACAGGACACAGAGAAGCAGCCATTCAGAGATGCTCAGGCCGAATCACCCACAAAATCTTCAGGAGAACACTTGCTGAACCCAGAAATTCATTCTTACCACTATGGAGACATAGGCATCTCCCTACAGGCATCTTGGAATATTGGTTCAGTCAAAGAAAGAAATAAAACTTAATCCCATGTCATCAAACCTTTATAACCTCCAGGCAAGCTGGAACCAGTCTTATCTCTGGTAGGAACTGCAGCTGGGAGATGCAAGGCATGTTGCCTGCAAATTCATTGTGCTGTTGTGGGAAGGGGGGCACAGCATCCTACTAAGTTTGGGCGAAACATCCATGAACTCAAAGTTGGCTGAATATAACCCCAGCACTTGAATGAGGTGTGCAAACAGCCTTCTGGAAGGAAGGATGAGGTCCAGGCTAGCCTTGCCCTACATAGACAATAGCCATGGAGCTGCTTGTGACTGGAGGACACAACGATAACTCACAAAGAAACACTGCTGTATGTGCCAATGTGAGCTTCAAGGATAAAGAGTCTCTAGTTATGAATGAAGAACTTGAGTCACAACCATGGGACAGATGGCTGATTCTGAGTGAGAGCAGAAGTGGCCAGTACTTCTTTACCACAGGACAATGCTCAGAACTAGAACATCAACAGGGAGGGAGCAGAGAGAGGATGGCAGCCTCAGGCAAGGGAAGAGTTATGTTGGGGCTCATAATCTCCTTGGCCAGAGGCATCAAGTTTCTGAGCAAAATGAGAGCAAAACTAAGATCCATACCAGAGGTAACAAACACAGAAGACATAGGTTGGGGGTGGGGAGGCATGGCCATAGTAGGCACAGTATCAAACTCAGCACTGCCTATATAAACCTTCCAGGGTCTCTTGGTTATAAAATGTTGTTGTTGCTGCTGATGCTGATAATTACTCTTGGGCTCAACACTACCAAGTAATATAATTATATGTTGTAAAAATATACCTTGTTAAAATGTTAGTTATATAGTTAAAATTGCACCTCAGACATAAAGAGGTATAATTCAATGCAGTCTCCTCAGATTTCTTGACTTTGGTCTTGAATTATTTTCTATTCCATAAGAATCACATGATTGGTTAATATATCACATAAGAAATTGCCCTTTAGGTGATGTAATAATGTAACCCTGAGCTAGTCTTCACTTCTCGTTTCTGTTAGAAGGAAGGTTAGGTGGGACAAAGGGCATCGAAAAAGGAAGTGTACACAAGTCACAAGCATGCTGTTCTCAGTGAGGTAACAGGTGATGGGAACAGGCTAAAACAGAGCTTTTTGGAAGACTTGATTACTCACAGGTTTCTTTAATTTCTTCCTAAAGTAGTCGTATTTCTGCTTAAATTCTCTGGAATATGGAACAGCCTGCAAGAGAAAATTCACACACAGAGATAATGTAAGCATATGCCTGAAATTTTATGTGTAGTGAGCCAATGCTGGCAAAGTTTCATGGATCGCAAACCTTAACTACGCATATTCTGTATTTTCTACAGAAAATTGGCATAATGTCTGCATAGGAAGGGACTGAGTCCCAGATGTGATGAGAGCTAGTCAGAACAACACTACTAGACTTGTAGCCAAGGAAACTCTTAGGATCACACCGCACAAACTAGATACCTGCTCTGTATGAATTTTGCCAGAGTATGAGTCAGGGTAACACACAGAGATACGTAGATACAAAGCATCTTTTGTATGTATGTACATCACTTCCCCCTCCTGGAGTTGAGTGTTATTGGATATGGCACTTTAACATACAACCCCAAGTGATGTGTACTGGTCATTTAAAAAGTTTTTTGTGGAAAGCCATGCATACTACTTGTACTAGGGACTCATGACTCAGGAGGAGGCAGAGGCAGGATGATGATGAGTTCAAGACCATCCTGGACTATATACCAAGATGCTGTCTGAAAACATCAAGCAATGAGGGCATGACGCCATGGCAGAGTATGCTTATGAAGTTCAAAGCCCTAGGTTCTATCCCCAGCACCACAAAACTAATAACAACAATGCAACACAAAAAAACTTGTGGAGAAATACCATAAACAGAAAGGGCCGTAGACTGGTAACTTCTTTCAGGGAGTGGAAAATCTGAGAAATGACACTTTTGAAAAGAGTTAGACTGAGGAGTCAAAAAGTTTGCCTTTTACTTGGTGTCCTCGTTGGCTTAGCTGTCCACTTGGGTAATTTCCGAAATCAGATTGGTGTATGCCTGCCTAGGGATTGTCTTAGATTGTTGTCAGTTTTTTATAGGAGGGCTTAGCTCACGGTGGGCAGCACCATTCCCAGGGAAGGTGATTCTGGATTTTATGGGAAAGCTAGCAATGCATGAGCCTGTGTGAGCCAGCAAGCAGCATCCCTCATGGGTGGAAGTAATACCCTTTGGAACAGCAAGCTGGCTTGCCCTCAAGTTCCTCCCTTGATGGACTATAACCTGAACTCTAAGTTCTTGCAGGTGGCTTTGGGTCAAGTTATTTATCACAGTAAAAGAAATGAAACTAGAACACTTATGCAAGAATTCCTTTAAACTCAAACACTTTCTCTATGGAAAGAAAAATGGCCCACTGGGGTGGGCTCAGGGTCTCAGTCAGATACAACTCTCGAAAAGTTTCGATATCCTATCTGACTGGCACCTGAGAGTCTGAGGCAAAGGATCACGAATTTGAGAGCAGCCTGGGCCACATAATAAGACCCTGACTCAGAAGTAAACAACATATCAAAAGTTCTCATATGTCTTGTATGTTTTTGTAAGTATGTGGCAAAGTAATATTTGAACACAGTGATTTAAGTCACCTTTATAAGCTGCATTACATGGTGACTTGGAGTCCAGCCACTGACTGGAGGTGACTTGTAAAGGTCTGTGATTCTTTTATGAACCAAAGTGGACTGATCTTATATGCAATACAGTGATTGTACCACCAACTGCCTCAGTCAGAGCAACTCATTGGCTTTTAGCAAACTTGGGAACTCGGGCATGGTGTACCCAACCCTCAGCAAAGCCTCCCCAGACTCCAGCATCTTTCATCACTCCTGGTCTTCCCACAAAAAGAAGAATAAAACTTCTGTTCTTTACATTCTATTTTAAGGCATGACCACACAAATAGCTGACAGCCCCCCAAACCCCGATTCTTTATAGAAAACTTCATGTCATTTGTTTTGAATATAAGAACAATGAAGACATTCTATTCATATATGATGCTTAAGAACATTCTAAAGACAAGTCACATGGCCCGAGGTCTTCCTTCTGTCTGCAGGCCTGTCTTCACATGGCGGAGCCTGAGAGCTGACCACTCTTCCTATGCATTTCAGACAGAGTTATATCTGAGGGAGTCATGTATGATTTCTAACACTTGCTAGTACATAGACAGCCACCAGCACAAGAACAAGGACAGCAGAAACTAGAGAGACAGATGAAACAGATGAGGAACAATGATCATCAAGCCCCAAGGAGGAAAGACATTTGGACAACACTGTGGGTCAGATTAACTGTGACTGAGATTGGGGGTGGAGTGGGGGGAGACAGGGGGAATCACCCGCCCACAATTTTCTCATGCAGGCTTAGACAGACTATCAGCAGCTAGCTCCGTGATATGTCTTCATCATCTTTTTCCCATTTATGTAAGAGGAGTCTGACTCGGAACACCGCCTTCCCTGTCATATGGTGACTCCATTTAAATTCTTCCGTGTGTATTTATTTTTGGAATTCTCTACAGTAGTAAGTTTCCATAAGGTTTTTCAATGAATCTTTAGTCTCTCCCCACAGTCCCCCCTGTACCCCGCTCTTCTACCCCCTGCCCCACTCAATGCTATGCTAGTTTCCTCTTTATCTCTCCCATTCCATGTGGCATCCTTTCTTCCCTGTCCCCTTACTTGGTTTCTAATCTCTATGGTTATTTTGACTGAACACACTCACTCAAAGTTTAAAAGCTAAAACCCACATACTAAGAGTCCATGCCATTGGCCTTGGGGTCTGGGTTACCTCAGAATGAATGGCTCTACCTCCCTTCATCTACTTGCAAATTCTTATTTTTCTTAACAGCTGTATATAACAATCCATTGTGTAAATGTACCATATTTTCATTAGTCACTCATCAGTTGATGGACATCTCGGTTGCTCCCAGTGTCTGGCTGCTATGACCAGAGCAGCAATGAACATGGATGAGCAAGTGTCTCTGTAGTAAGACGCAGAGTCCTTTGGGTATATGGATAAAAGTGATACAGGCGGATCCTGAGGTAGATCAATTCTCAACTTCCTGAAGGACCCCCCACCCTGAGCAACTGTACAAGTTGGCAGCAATGGATGAATGCTCCCTTTTTCCCCACAGCCTCACCAATACGAGCTGTCATTAGTCTTACTGATCTTGGCCATCCTGACTAGGGTAAGATGGAATCTCAAAGTAGTTTTAATTTGCCTTTCCCTTATAGCTAATAATGTCAAATATTCAAGTGCTTCTCAGCCATTTGTGTTTCATCTTCTGAACACTGCTTAATTCTGTACCCCATTTTGAAAACTGAGTTATTTGATTTTAGACCAAGTAAAACCTCCAGTGCTAGAAATGGGTTTTATCTGTTGAATTGTTGTCCTAAGGGGTCTCATGGGCAGACGTAAGCTGTAACAGAGTCCGAGACTTAGAATTGAAAACGGTATAGGAAAACTAGTCTCAGGCCCAGGGAAACTACAAGGACTCTTATCTCTATCCAGAGATATGCTAAAGTTCAGACATGCTAAAGGAAAGAGATTGGAAGAAATTCACGATTCATGCTTGTATCCAAGTGGGTCTGAGATACAGAGTCACTGCAATCAGGCGGCATACATCTAGGCCAAGAAATGACTGTAAATGATAACCAGGACTTTAAAAAGCCATAGAAAGGGTGAAAAAAAGAGTGCATGTGCCTGGATACATGCACGTGCATACATATGCACGCATGTATACACACACGTGCATACATTCATAAACACATGTACCACAGGCAGCCAATACACAATTGTTTTGAAAATAAAGATATAAGTAGGAGTTTGAGTGCCCCTAGAACTGGGGAGAACAGAGTACCCAGAGAGAGCGCATTTAGTAAATATATATCGTCAACATATAAAAGAATAATTTAAAAGGCAATACAGAAGAAGTAAAAAGACAAAGCAACATTTATAAGACTCCCCAGAGGACTTTAAACACTTAAACACACTCATTTCATAGGCACAATGGACACATAAAGTATTTACAAAACCCTTGAGAAAGAATGAACTAGAAGAATCAAGTAACAACTCAAAGCACAGCCAAGGAGAGAGAGGAGAGTCCTAAGAGACAAGAACAAAGATGGAGAGAGATGGAAAGGCTCAGGTGGAGTAAGGCAGTGTGGGATAGCTGGCTGAGGGTTTGCCAGAACAAAGGACAGATATAATGTACCCCCTCCCCATGGATGATCCAGTGTCTAAGATGAGATCCACAAGGGGAAATCCACAGTGTGAAATCCAACAAGGGGAAATCCAACATGTGACTCTGAGCTCGCAGATTGTCAATGATAATGAGAAAATTAAAAAAAAAAAAAATCACTAGAGAGAAAGAGAAATATTTGCCCTCCAAGAAATGGCAATCATGTTGGCAGAAAAATTTTAATCACCAGTTTGGAGGCCAGAAGCCCCCCCCCCAAAAAAAAAAAAAAAAAACAGAAGAAAAAAAAATAACAGAATTATATAATTGGCAGAACTGAGATTTAATGGAAAAGGCCAACCAGCTTGTCTCTCAGCACCATCAGCCCACCACGTAATACGTGCTGATGAGTGTCACTAACAAGAGAGGACTTAGAACTTTCCCTCTGTCTGTGACTGCAGTGCGCTACGATATCTCAAAGGCTCATAGCCCTAAGTCAGATGGATACTTTCTAACCAGCATGTGTGAGTGGCACCAGGATAGAGTTGGTGAATCAGCAGAGTCTATACACAATCCATAGCTTCCTAACCTCTTCTCCACAGGGTTTTAAAGGCGGAAGAGACGCAGGATAACTAGCATGCATTTATTACCACTGTCCTAACAAATGCCAGCATCCTATAAATGTAGGGCTTGGTCTTGCAGATTATAAACAGGAAGGGAGGAGTGCTTTTCTCTCTTAAGGGGCCTGCACCCACATTTGGATACAGAGTATATCTTTCTAGTTTTCTGAGTGCTTCTCTTCTTCCTAACTCTCATCTTTAAGCCTACATTAAAGTATCTTTCGTAATGATGCGAACATTTCAGTCTGCTACTGTTACGAACACCATTATCTCCTCCCTTCTAATCCCAGTCCAACATAAAGTCCCCCAGACAGCTGTACCCTGTCTAGAAAACTCACTGATGAGCTGGGGTGAATTTTAAACTATTCAATTTCACCAGTGTCTGGACATCACAGTAGTAACACACAAGAAGTGTGGGTAATACGCAGTCACAAGCTCGTGTGAAGAAGAGGAACATGAGAATACTAACCGGACCAGTTATGGCTGGGTTCTGTAGTCTCGGATCTTCCCACTGAGTAATTTTGCTATCTGAAAACATTAAAAACATCAGCACGTTAGTTCTAATCTCTTCGGTATACAGGGTACTTAGGAAAGAAATTTCCCTTTTTAAAGCCCCTTTGGGTAGACTCCGGGGAAAGTTTAGTATTTTGGGGTTAGAAGGTAACCCTGCTATTGCATGGCAAACATATATATGATTAGTTAAAAATAATAAAAACACACAACAAATGTAAAACCATATCTTTGCAGTCTGGGGTGAGTTACCTGGTAAATGTGCAGTTATAAACCCCTCTACTCGTAAAGGATTTATAACTTGATCTTGATTTTCAAAAGACATAACATTTAGTTTCCTAGGTAGTTAACACACATACACATTCCTTTCTCATTTCAAACACTTCTTAAAATTTGCTTATGATGTTGAAAAACTGCTTTCCAGTAGAGATTTCTACGTTGAACACAGAAATAATCCACCCTTGTGCCTCTTGCACGCATGCATAACCGAAGCAGCAACGGTGGTCCGTCACTATAAAAGATTTAGACATAGCTGAGCAAGATTTCAGAGAAAGGGTTCCCTGGCAGCCTGCCTGAGCAGTTTCCTTTCTCCCAAAAGGTGAACAGAAGTGCTCAGGTGATGGCGTAGAGCAGCTGCCTGGGTCATGTGGGGTTTCACCGGCACATGATTAAAAATGCTTCAGAGGGGCTTGTGTGTAGAGCCTCAGATGGAGGTACGTCTGGGACACTCAGACAAAAAAGGTGTGGAGAGGGCAGGCTGGGGTTCCACAGGTTACTTCTAAGTTTAAAACAGAAGGGGGGTCGGGGTGCTTCTCTGGAAACTCACCCTGCACTCTTAGCCTGCTAGTGTGCTAAAGGTAAGTCACAGATTCAACTTTAACAAGCACCTTAGTTAATTTTTAAAATTCTGACGTCATGGACCTTCATGAAAACAGATGCATTGTTGATGAAAAGGCTCTAGGCTGATTATGATTAAAGCAGATGGTAACGTATGTATGAAAAAGCTTCGGTGAAGCCCATCGTTCTGTGTGATGAAGATAAGACTTGTAATAAAAATGGTCTACATTAAGAAGAAACAGACAAAAAAAAAAAAACCCAAAAAACAAAAACAAACAAACAAACAAACAAAAAACCAACCCCCTAAGACTACACATCCACAATGCTAATTTCATTTTAATTTGGCAGAAAAAAGAACATGAACATGAGCTCAGCTGCTTCAGGGAACACTGGCAGATACAGGTGGTGTCTAAAATAAATAAAGACAATTTAAATACAGGTAATATTTTAGGTTGTCCAATTTCTACAAAGAGAAAGACTTTGGAAATTCAAAGCTGCTACTGAGGTGGAAAAAATTAAAAAAGAAAATAAGGTACAGGTCAGACATCAACAGGACACAGCTGGACAGAACCGTGCCTTTATACAGAAGCCTGGGTAATAACTGTCTTGACTGGATGTTTGTCATCAAAATAAACCAACCTCTCCCAACACAGGAGAACTTTCAAATCTTCTGACCAGACCTGAATACCAGACTCCATCCCTGACACCTGCACTGGGTTCTCCTTAGCTTCCTGAGCAGGTGATCACCAACACCCAGTGACCCTGTAACCTGACACCCAGTCAGCAGCCTGAGGATTAACCTGGCCAGCTGATTTGGCTGAAGTGAGATTAGTGAAGCAAACTCTGGGTGTAGTCTGTGAGGGTTTTTCCAAAGAGGATTAACTAAGTGGGTGGGGGAAAGACCTGTCTTAATGTGGGCAGCCCTAGCCTACATACAAGCTGGATGCTAGGACGAATTTAAAGGAGAAAACTAAGAAGGGCCATCAGCCTTGACATCCTGTCACTCTCTTCCTGTCTGTTAGGATGAGTAGCCTCTGCCAAATTTGTCAGTCCAGAATCAATGGGGCAAAGGACTAGCTAGACCTCTGAAACTGTGAGCGAAAATGAACTCTTCCCTCTTTAAACTGCCTGGGCCAGGTATCTGTCACAATGACAGAAGTCTCATTAACAAAAGCAGTATCATAATGCACTGACTACCGAGATGGAAAACCTGCCCATGGCTTTGCCTGTCCTTGGTGATCATCCAATTGTCATTACTTTGTTCTTGCTGGGTGGGGCATGCATCTGTGTCCTAGACTGTCATTCCATGCTCTAGACCTCTAGAGCCATGGTCTTACTAGCCTCTATTCAAGATTTCCTCTGTAGGTCGGTCCAAAGTTTATTCTCAAGAATACATCTGATCGATGTCCTTTGACTTTGGGAATAGACCTGTGAAGTGCCTACAGTTTGCAGAGTGAATCTGAGTCTTTCATCCTGTCAGATACCTGTTGGCTTGGCCTGGATGCCGTGCCAGCCAGCCTCCTTTGCATGCCAGCCAGGCAGAACAGGACCACATTCCTTTGAGGTTGGTATGGCATGACCAGTCACACTCCTGTAAATGTCTATACACATACAAACAAATCGTGATGAAGGCTTTAGGGTTTTGAGGGGTAGAGCCCATGGGGCAGCTCTCATTGACAGTGTGGAATAGCTGGCTATCTGGTTTGTTCTAAACTCAATTCCCACCAGGTACTTTAGAGGGAATCCTGCTCAAGATCTGTCCGGAAGAGAACACACACCCCACAGAGCCATCCTCAGCTAAGCACTCAGATAACAGGCTCACCTTATGACACAATACCTAAGACACCTGGCACTCTCTACCAGACATGGGCCCTTGAGAACAGGGGTTGTAAGGTACCAGTCTCCTAACTCCCCTCCACTGCTGACCATACCTCAGCATACAACAGGAGCTTCCTGTGTTGTCTTTGTAATGACTGAGGAAAGAAGCTGAGAGTGAAGACAAAGTCCTTCACAAAGTCTGAGCTTGGAACCACACACGTGTTCCTGGGGCTACAGAACGAATCTGCTGTGAAGTATTGTCCACGGGTGGATGAATGGGGGACAGCCAGTGTTTCAAAAAAGAACATCAGGCCAGGCGGTGGTGGTGCACACCTTTAATCCCAGCACTTGGGAGGCAGAGGCAGGCGGATTCCTGAGTTCTAGGCCAGCCTGGTCTACAAAGTGAGTTCCAGGACAGCCAGGACTACACAGAGAAACCCTGTCTCGAAAAATCAAAAAAAACCCAACAAACAACAACAACAACAACAACAACAAAAAGAACATCAGAATCTAAACATACTCTTTTATCTCTGAGACATTACATTTCAAATCAAACAACAAGAAGAAAGTAGAGAGAAGAGAAACCCACCACATTAGCTACTGCTCATAGATTAGGTAACTGTGGGCAGGGTTCAAGAACGCACAAATTACTGGAATTTCTCTTGTAACTTTTGTATTTGAGATACCACTGGCCAACTGCTCAGCTTCTGGGCACATCTGGTCTGTGAGAAAAGCATTTTCCTCAAGAGCACTAGAAATTGCATTCTAGATATTTTTCTAACACTTTACACAGAAGGATCGTGTCAGTAATAATTATCTATCAAATGAATCAAGGTGTCCAAATGAGCATTCCGTGCTTCTGAAAGCCTGCCTCTCAGGTCAGCCAGTGTCAGTGTAGGAAATGCCCAGAGCGCCTGGACTGAAGCCCTGTGTCTGGCCTATGGGCCTGGTGATGGCAAAGGGAGGCGGTAGATTTTACCAGAAAACTGTTGAGAATGTTTTACTCTGAAGGTGAGGAAACTTCTAATTCCTATCCACCAGGTGATTAAAACTGTTTGGGGGAGTGCCCACTGACCTGAGAAAACCTTTAAAAACAGGGATTTTGTACTTGTTTATACACTAGATTTTCAGGGAAAAGGCAGAAGAATGATTTCTTGGCCTGTATCCCTTTACGGTCATCCACAGGGCAAAGCTTGGTAAATTATGAAGAATTATTTTTAGTGGCATTAAGAATGCAATTCCCCCCCCTCCCCCCCCGCCTCCGTTTTAGAAAGTTTTTGGAATTTAGAATAAATAGTATTGGGGGGGGAATTCATGCACATACCCAGGAAGTGGTCATGTTGACAACTGTATGCTCACAGTACAGTGCTGGAAAGTGTATAACTCAGTGTTTTGTCTAAGACAAAACCAAAGTTTATATATCTTGAAATAATCTGTTTTAACTCCAAGGGGAACCCTGCCCCCTAAATATTCTGAGTTTTGGGTAGGCCTTTTCACTGACTTCATGTCAGAAGGCAAGTTCTTGGAGTATCCTAGGTCCCCTAGTGACACTCAAGAGGAAGTCCCTCCTCCTCTCAGATAGCCATTGGTCTATGTATGAGCACTGCCTGGGAGCACTGCCTAGGGACAGGATTCTCAGCAAAAGGCTCATCAATACACATGAGCTCACTTACTGCTTCTGAATTAGATGAAAACACAGAACCAGATCCCACCAACTGCACTTGGATTTGAACTTTATCAGAAGCTTTTTTATGTCCCCCCCCCCCCCCCCCGCCCCCAGTCAGAAAGTTTTAGGGCTTCATGAATATAATCTTATGGAAAACAAACTTTCTAAAGACAAAAACAAACAAACAAAACGAAAACAAAAACACCTAACCCAACCCAACCCAACCTTCCCTCAACCCTCCAATATCAATTCCTTGGCTAAGAGCAAACATTATTAGTTCAACTTGAAGATGAAACGAGAAACCACACATGTATCCATGGGTGCTAAAACAAACGTCTTCAGCAAATATACTAAGGTTTCAGGAAAACAGCTGCATATACCATTAGTGTGCTGGGTGCAGGGACACATGCCATGATAGAAAATAAGTTCAGAACCGGCCTCTGAAGTCAGTGCTCCGGAAGTATCCACCGTGGAGAACACTGTTCGAGTGGATTCGGTTTTTTGTTTTTAAACTAAATCATTACTTCTAACCTTATTTTCTATTTCCAGAGTGTATTTATTAAAAAGCGCAAATATCAAGGGACTGTCAAAACAAAAATAAAAAAAAAATTTTTTAATCATAAAAAAAGTTAATAGGTCACAAGATCAAGTTGGGCGAAAAGCTTGAAGGGCTACTTCGAGGCAACCTTGGGGTGAAGGCACAGTACCGTATAAGGGCACTGACTCTCTGGTATCATTCTCGCCACATAACACCTGGCTGCCTGGACAGGGAGTAAAATGACAAGGCTTCACCATCACATTTATGTCACCCTCCCCATCTGTACCCTGTCACACCCGTGAGCACAGCAGGGACTACTTACTATGGTCAATGTAAAACGTGCGGCCGTCCAGGTGGATCCTTTCTTCCCAGCCAGGCTGGCATCCAGGAAAAGGAGGAGGGAGAACAACAAACATCAGTTAGCAGTTCCCACATCCAAGGCGACACTAAAACTCCAGGACCCTTCTCTTCTAGAAACACTTTAGCACTGAAAATATTCCAAACAATACTAACTCAGGGGGCACAGCTAATAAGTCACGCACACGCAGGCTCAGGACTCTCTCAAGCTTTCACAGTATGAAGCACCAGCATCATGCTCTGTGGGAACCTCAGGAAACTGCCGAAGAGTGCAATGTGAGGGCTGGAGAGACGGCTCAGGTGTTGGTGCAGAGAAACTGGGTCTGTTTCCCAGCACCCATGATGTCTCAAAACTCTTCGTATACCCAGTTCCAGCGGACCTGATGCCTCTGCTGACTGGTGGGCACCAGGCATACACGTAGTGTATAGACACAGACTCAGGCAAAACAATAATACACATAAACCTGAGAAACATCAGTCAAAGAGTTCAGCAGAGAATGTTCGTTTAGTTAAAATTCCTACTGTATACTTCAGAGAAGGGGGAAGAGGGTTCATAGAACTATGTAGCAAACGGTGGCTTTATTATTTATTAAGTGGGTGAGTTGCCCCAATGCTGAGGACTCTCATTATTTACACTAAGGAACTAAAAGATTCGAGCATCCGACCAGCTTTCTCTCCCTTCCTCTGCCCGTGTATGTGGGTGTCCATCTACACATGTGCGTGTGCACAGGGTGGGAACGGGTGTGGAGGTCTGAGGTTGGTGTCTGGTGTCTTCCTCGATTGTTAGGATGGTTCTCTATCCTAAGAAGGTCTCTTGGAGAGCCCAGAGCTCTCCTTTTGTCTGCTAACCAGCTTGTTCAGGGGATTGCCTTTCTGCCTCTCCACACACAGCTTACAGGAGGGATACCTCACCCACTCTGGGGCTTTGATGTGGGCTCTGGGGATCTGAACTCCAGTCTTTACACGTCCACAGCAAGTGCTTCACCTGCTGGGGTACTACTAGTTAAGATAAGGTCAGCACACCTCACCTGACTCAGAAGGAGGAAAGATTCAGGCAACAGATTTCCTCTTGTTTTTCTGGGGTGGAATGGGTTATGTGTATGTGTTTTGTATGTGCGCACGTCTGTGCAGGTGTATGCACCCATGTGTGTGGAAGTCTGAGGAGGGCACTGGGCTTCCTGTTCACACTCCATCTTGTTTCTTTAAGACAGGGTCTTTCTTTGACTGAGCTTGGAGCTAGTCTAGTAGCCAGCAAGCTCCAGTGACCCTCCAGTCTTCTCCCTGTTGCACCAGGGGCTACAGGCATGCATGTGGCCAAGTCTAGCTTTTCATGTGTGCTCCAGAAACTCGAACTCGGATCCTAATGCTTGTGTGGCAGACACTCTTTGACACTGAGCCATCTCCCCAGCCTAAGAGACTTTCTTAGACTTTCAAAAGGCTCTTATCCTTGGGAAATAGTAACAGCTTCATTAAAACACAGTTTGTTAGAGGTTGGGCATAGTGGTGCATGTCTGCTGCCTAGAACCTGGGAAGTAAGACCAAGGGGATTGTGAGTTCCAGGCTGGTCTGGGCCATCTAAACAACTAATGCTAGAACTCCAAACCAAAACTAAACCCAACCCGAGCCTGTCTCCTCATCTCCAGCACTTTTTATGAAAGGTGGGCTGCTGAAGAAAGCAGACAGTAAAACTTTCATCCTAAACCCAGTACAGACCAAATTATATCAGGCCTCCAAAGTGGAACAAAACTGCAAAACAAAACAAAAATCAAAGCACTCCCTTCTGGTTCATAGTCCACAACAAAGGGAAACCACTTTTAAAAATCCATACAAGTGACTTTAGAGAAACTTTCTGTGATTACACTTTTCCTTCCACAGTATTTTCATGGTTTTTGTTCTTATAACTTAGTCAGTGATATGGCTGGGGCTCAGGAGTTGCTAAGTTACAAAAAAAAATGCATGCCACTTAAACTGGCACCTGCAGTACAAGCCTCTTGCACATGTCCTATATCAAAAAGAGAACTCCCACTAATGACTAGTAATTAAAAGCTTTCTTTTTACAAGCACTGGCTTGTAATGTACTATAATGTACCTTTCAAACTGCCCTGACATCTAATCCTTCTAAGGAACATTGACCAATAGACCCAGAAAATCTGGGGTAGGGGGCACAGTCTTCCCATGAACACTGAGAGGATAATCACACATTTCTGGACCACTTTATGTCTCTGTAGTATACTCACAGGAAGAGGGCCCAGGTCATTGGGGTTTAAAGATGCTTTTGACCGCATATGTACTGGAAATTTCAACCGTGGATCTTCCTGGAGGAAAAACGTACATGACAGCTGGTAAGAGGGACTCCCTGTGTGCATTCATTGGCACCTTCCTGTCCTCCATGTCTCCAGCCACCTGGGAGGGATACCAGATGTCTCTTGGTAGAGAAAGCCTGGCTTCCATGTCTCAGGAAAGGGGAAATAAATCTTTGATGGGAGGATAACTGTTTCTCCAAGACTCAGAGAAGGTGAAAGAGGAAAGGCAACCAGATTGGGAGATGCATGACTGTCTTCCAGAGACTTAGATGAGCGAGTGCTCACAGTCTCTAAATGTGACCCTTGGAGAATAGCATTCCTCAGTACTTGGTAAATGTGACCCTTGGAGAATAGCATTCCTCAGTACTTGGTAAATGTGACCCTTGGAGAATAGCATTCCTCAGCACTTGGGCTTCACCGCCTCCTTCTGACTCTGTCTGACCAGAGAATCCATGTGCTATTTCCGAGACAGCCTGCTTCTTCCTAGAAGTTGTACGTATGCTAGCAGGTGACGTGAATGAGTCTACCCATCAAGCTCTAATGATTAGGTTTCCATTCCTGTCTTAACATAAAATTTGTTAGCATTTTTTTTTTCCTTGAAAGATATACTCCTAAGAGGCCAGAGAAAAATCAGCAAAAGAAATATATACTCTTTCATCTTTGGCCATGTTTTCTCCTTTGCAAAGAATGGTTAGACATCTGATCTTGCAACATCCCTTGTCTCTGTTTCTTTAGATAAGAAAAACAGTATCAGAGACTCAGTTTCCCAAACTCACTTGCCCAAAGGAGAGGATCCAGAGTTGGGACTTGCCCCTCAGGTAGACCCAATTGGAATGTGATGGGGCTTAAAGAAACCAAAGCTTTTCAACTTAAAAGATTAGGAAACAAATAAAACTCAGAATAATAACAAGTCAACTGGAACAATAACACCATCAACCCAGGTAAAAGCAAGCCGTTGAGACATTTGACACTAGCTCCATCTCATCAAAGCAAATAAAGGCTGCGCTACTGTCGAATTAACAAAAGGTTTACTGCTTTATCAACTTCCCAGATCAACAGTGAAAGCCAGGAGCGCTGGATAATAAAAAAGGGAGAGGTTTTTGGAAACAGCAAGAATAGAAAAGGGTACTAACAGTACGAGCAGTCCCATTCTCTACAAGTGAGAGTAGATTTTAATTGAAGACATAAATCATCGTAGTGCTTTGTGAGGAATGCTGACCCTAAAGCCAATGCACCTCTCAAAAGGCTGAGAAGTAGTATGTCCAGCATTCTGTAGCACACTGCAGCACACAGAGCTATGCCAGGATTTAGGATTCAGAGAGGCCAAGAAGCTGATAATGAGCATATCACTTAGAGCCGGCTAACTGGATGGAGGACTTAAAAGGAACCCCACTAAAGCTACTCATTTAGTGTTAACTCTGAGATGGGACAGGCGACACCACAGCTGGCAGGGACCCTTGAGATCTCAGGTGGTCAATGACCAAGTGAGGTTTCTAGAAAGCCCAGGGTGTCTATTACGAGGTGGGGATTCTGGGTGCTTTAACCAGAAAGGCCAACCATGGAGTGAAGTTAACTGTGCAAGACAATAGGCTCTGTGGACCACAGAACGGTGATGCAGAGAAAAAAAAAGGAAGATGCCAAGATTAATGGAAAGTATCAGGTCCTAGGGGAGTTGGAAGGGGCCAGAGTGTTCAGCTTTGCAGGTCTGCTAAAATGGCCTTGTATGAAAGATCATGGGTAGACCCAGGCCAAGGATTCATAGTTTATCATAGTAACAGGAGTCAAAGGAAAAAAAATGGCAGCAGCTGCCAGTAGTCCATGTATATGGACGATGTCGTGTAACCACTGAGGCTACTGTCCCTTGGACAACCCAAGGAGGCAGGACAAGTGACAGACATGGCAGCTAAGGTCTGATAACACTTAAATGGTAAGATAGAATACTAATGGGATCTCCAATGACAAGAATATCAATCAATCAAGTAGATAAAACACACTTGCTGTTTCTACGCTTCCTCTGGGTAGGTGTGTGTGTATAAATATATAAAATACAGGAATACTGATTGGTTAAAAAAAATATCCTAAATGTGCCTTTCCCCCTTTAGTCTCAGCAGTCACACTAGGTTACAGTGGCTTTGGTTAGTGGAAACTTGGGTAGCTGTAATTTAACAAAGCATGAAGTCTGTTGTAAAGACGGGCCAATGCTTTGTCCTGTGAAAGGCATCAGTATAAGAACACATACATACTTTTAGCTGTTCCCTTAAAAAAAAGGAATGAAGAAAGGTCTCGAGTCATTCCCAGCATACATTGCTGCTGGTGAGGCCAAAGCCATTCATTACTATTAATTTCTTTAAAATGTGATCAGATTTAATTCCAATCAGACTGCTGGCACACGGCCTTCATCACCTGCATGAATAAAGGCTGCACCCTGTAGCTATGATTCTAACTGACTCACTCTCTAGATATACATAAAGGGAACAGTGGCCGGAGTCTTCTCACGCTTCCAGGGAAGTTCAAGACCCAATGGTGCAAGATAAAGCAGGAAGAAGTGGATGTTCGCTGTCTCCAGTTTGTCTTATCAGTTGTTTCTCCTCTGTCTGTTACACCACTCAAATCTAAGAGTACGCTGCCCTCACTGGGCCTCATAATGTAAACTGCAAACATGCCTAAATTCAGAAAGCGTCTTTTTCTCTTCCTGCCTTCTCCCACCCTTTGTCAAGACCGACACGCAGTTCTGAACCTGTTTTTCACAGTGAGAGCTCTGTATGTTGTGTGTCCGTGTCTTTGCTTGGATGAGATAACACAGCTGTGTCAGCACATCTGCCTGCTGAGGAAGGGAGGTCTAACTTGAGGGATGCCCAGTTGTTGCTTGAGGATTTTTCACGGTAACAGCAATGAAGTGTTTCAATAAAGTCAATGTTCAAATGCGCAAAGGGGTCAATAGCTAGAGTCTGGGTAAAGAGAGACAACTGGTGATTAAAAGCAGGTTTCATTTGGCACCAGGGCCAGCAGTAAATAAAGTGAGTGCTATTTAAAATCAATCCTGCCCAGCTGCACTTGGGGCGTGAAAGGCTGTGAAAAGGTTAGGGGATTTCATTACTAAGCTAGTTCATATTACTAAAATCATAGCTTATGTTGGCAAGCCACTGTGGCTCCATTCACTAATCCCCTGACTTTTATGATATTTATCCCCTATCTCTGGAGTTCCGATTTTCTGGCTAAGGGTTTGGAACCCCAGCAGCACTATGGAAAATGGGAACACCAGAAGGACAGCCCAGGTTCTGTGTCAGTGACAGAAAAAAAAAAAAAAAGGACCCCAAACCAATCTCTATGATTCTACTTGCCAAAGAGCTGCTCTCTTGGCCCACTGGCCTGTAATACTATCTTCCGACTCAAAGGTGAGTCAAACAAACCTCCATGCCATTCTATGCCTCTGAAGTAGTTATCGGTTTACCAAATGAATGTCATCAGACCTCAACAGTAAGGCCCTTGGCAGGTAGGTAAATTCCTTTTCTGCAAAACAGGGAAGGGCCCTGAGATTGGTTCAGTTCTCACTGTGGGGTGTCTGGAAATTTGAGTGCATTCCTGATTGTCAGTATACTGGGAGGGTCATGGTAACCATTAGCATTCAATGGTGGGAGCCAAGGATGTTAAGCATCCCACAGAGGAAGGCACAGGCCTGCCCCAGCTGCCAAGAATGCCCTTGCGGGGACATCCTGCACCTCAGCCCACAGGAGTTTAGGGAGCACGCTGTCTGATTCTCAAGGGATTGAATTAACATTTCACCACAGACTGAGAATAAATGATATCCAATGTCACCTTGTTGAAACCTTTTCCTTAACAACAATACCGCTGTTCCATCAGCTGGTCACTCACCACAGCTAGAAACAGGAACCGGTAGTGCATGTGGACAACGGATCCAAGATGGAAGAGTGAACCAGGGAAAACTCAGGTTAGTTCTGAGCACAGAGCGCAGATGCTGGAGGGGCAGCATTAATCCCTGAGTTTGCTCTACACAATCAGAATGGACAGGCAGAAAACGAAGTTCCTGCTCCATCAAAACCAATCAGAAGCAAGAGAAGAAATCCAGCTGTAAAGGGTTAGGGACTGCAATGGAGGAACGTGGACCTCTAGCAAGCACTCTATGCTGCCTTGAAGAGGCTAGCTCCGAGTAGGCTGAGGAAACAAAGAGCTGACAGAGGGACACAGAGACGCTAGCTCACTTTGGCCTCAACTCACTTCTCCCAAGTGCAGCGCACAGGCTCTTTTACATGTGTGAGTCGAGAAAGATCAGCATGGCAAGAAAATAGGTTTGGTCAAGACGTTCACCGGGAAGAGCAGTCAAGTCTGGTTGTTAGGGCAATCTTAATTCACGAAGAAAGGAAAGAAAATGTAGCATGGAGATACAAAAGACTCATCTGAAATGACCACCAGAGAAAAAAAGGTGTGCAGGGCAAAAAGAGACAAGGTAAATACTAGTTTCAAATGTTACCACTCCTAATACAATGACTAATAGCAGCACATAGCATGAGATGTGTTACAATGAAGACAAAGGCGAGCAACGAGAAGGCTGCCCTTGCCCCCAAATAGAACAAATTATTAAAATCAGAGCTTTCCAGGACTGCCACACTGGTAGCAGTGGCCAGCAGGTGTGTCTGAGCATCTGAGGCCTCCACTAGCCCCTCAGGACACTTGCTTCAGAGTTGCTGATGAAACTCCTCTAGAAGGACCAGGAGGATTGAGTCAGAAAGGAAAAGAATTAAACCGGAGCTCATGGTGAAAATGGAGCCAAATAAAAGCAGCAGCCTTACCCAGGTTGTAGTCTTTGTATTATGGTCAATGAAGAAGGGTCGGCCGTTTGGCGCTATCCTCATCTCCCAGCCTGGCGGCAGGAAGCTCTGTGTGGCTTTGTGTTGTGGTTTGGGGGAGTTGTAAGGTGATGGCTGAGGGGACTGTGGGTTGGAAAGGGTATCTTTCACAGCACGGCGTATGGGTGAGTCCTTGGCACCCTAAGGAATAATAACGAGTGTTAGAACTCTTCACCACGGGCCAATCCAACACGTCACAATGCAGCTGGTATTGTAAAGCTCTTCCGTGGAGACCAATGAGGGAGAGGCTCCCCCAAACCCCCACTTCTCCATCTACTTTTCAAACCAACCCTAACTTTATGCCTTTCTATTGGTTAGATATGCAACAATATCAAAGATAAACAACCACAGTTCTTGCCAACCATGCCTGCCAAAAATACCATTTTATGGGCGGAGATTTCAGAGCAGAGCAAGACAAGCCCTTGCTCTCAAAGAGCCTACAGTCTAACAAACACACTGCCCGGTCTTAGAGCCTGGAAGGACACCTCCATCGGTGGAGGCAGCCACCTGGAATGATAGTCATTATCCCACATTCCCAACAGTCTGGAAGTGCTGTCACCAGTTCTTACGGTGTAGGAGCTGGCCTCAGAGCACTTTAATTTACTCATATCTTCTCTGGCTTTTGAGTGTCTGCCATTTATGATGTTCAGGGAGGCCACTAAAACATGACAAGGATAGCGTACAAGCAGATGTCCAGCAATGACTCAAGAGATGAAAATACACATTAGAAACATGTACCCGCACAATGGAAGACCCTTACAGTCAAAGAAAATATGAACAAAACGATCGCTATGTTATAAAACCCAACAGAAGCATGGCTACTCGAAAGAATGATGAGATCTGATGGTGTGACAGGCAAGAAGGAAGAAACACAACAGGGATGGTACAGGTTCAGCAGAGAGAGCACCAGTGGCCAGAAATGGCACCGGCCAAATGAGAATGAAGATTATGATAGAGTCCAGAATGTGAGCTGGCAGAGACACAGAAGCATGTTAGCAGCCTGCACGGAGCAGCCTTCACCACCAACACATGACTGCTCAGTGTGGAGCTGCCTCAGGAACAAAGTCCAGCTTAGAGAGAAGAAGGAATGAAGAGAAACCATGGGACAGAGATGACCCTGGTTGGACGAGGCGGCCATCTCACCTCCAGTGGGGCGGATAAAGTTACTGTTGGCGAGCTGAGGCTACGAGGCCGGCGGATCTGGGGTTCGACTAGGTGGTTGTTACTGTTTGTGGCTGATCCGGAGGCACCATCTTCTGCAAGCTATTTTGGAGGCAAAAACAAGTTAGCTTTGTATGAGGATCTCCCTGTGTGTGATTAGGAGTATGAACCCCCAAAAGAACAACAGCACAAAGCAATAATAACACGCCTGGCCTATTTAGAGCACAGAGGAAATAATTAAAGCTAATAATGGGGGCCAAGACTTGGGAGACACATTCAAGAGAGATAAAAATAAGTCATCGGTCAACTAATAACTAGCCTTGGAGAAAGAGCGATTTAGGGTGTGGGAGAGGGAGCTAGCTATCTATGGTCATAAGCTCACTGTCTGAAAGTATTTTTATGTCACATTAAAATATATGTATCCAAGGACCAAAGTCTTCCTCAGGCAAATATTCTACTGACAGGCAAATATTCACATGTGTTTGGTGAGATCTGCTTTAAACACAGGCTCCTTCACAACAGGACATAAACACTATGCTAGGATGCTGGCCATTACATCTTGGCTGCCAAGGTCCTTGAGACTGGGTTGGATGGTGATCTTCGTACCTGCATGATTGGCCGAGTCCAAGTTGTGGTTCGATTGTTATGATTGACATAGTATGTGCGTCCCTTAGCATCTTTTCTTTCTTCCCAGCCTGAAGGTAGGCCCGGCGTGGTATGTACATAGGCCACTGATGGCTGTTTGTGCAAGAAATTATTATTATTTAACAACTAGAATTTGTTTTCTGACCAGTTTAATAAAGTAACGTATACCCAAAAATTATATTTCTCTGGGCAAGATAAGTTAATTCTGTTTGTACAGAAACAAACAAACAAACAAACAAACAAAAAACCAGAGAAAACCAAAACAAAACCCACAACCCACAAAGAAAGAGTATCTGGAAGTCAGAAACAAACAGACTCTAAGAGCTTCAACTCTCCTGTGAGACAAAAGGCAGCCACATTCTTACAAAATTATCTCTTAGCCTCTGAGGTCTTAAATACAGAACCATTACCAATGCATCAGCAAAGAAAAACATTGTATCCTACATAACCTGGTCCAGCTGCTAAAGCTCACTGCTGAACCACATAGTTCAAAAGAGATTTTGAAGCCGCCCAACTCTTATGCCCAGAAGAGGAATGAACGCTCTAGACACTTTTAGACAGCTGGCTACCCATAGATGCCCAGTGTATAGTTCTTCCTGAGGCCCAGTGTACATAAACTTTCAAGGCAAAATATGACACAGAGACTCTCCTCTGACTTGCACTCCTGTATGGGGACATAATCTGCAGGACCCTAGGGTGTCTATGCTCCCAAGCCCAGGAGGTCCCCTAGTCCCCTGGTGAAGGATTCCGGTGGAGCCTCATATTAGAGGCAGTGTTTATAGCAGTGTAATGACATAGATTATGTCCCTCCCACAGTCTGTGCAGTCTAGTTTGAACCATAAACA
>JANHMN010000013.1:23127745-23161278 GCA_030674055.1 Rhabdomys pumilio
CAGATAGTGTAAATTCTTTAATCTCTTTCTCTTTCTTTTTTTTCTTCTTTCTCTCTTTCTTTTTTCTTTCTTTTTTTGAGACAGGGTTTCACTATGTAGTCTTGCTAGCCTAGAACTCACATGTATATCAGGAAGGCCTTGAACTCACAGAAAGCCTGCCTCTGCCTCCCAAGTGCTGTCATGTGCCACCACAACCAGCATGAATTCCATCTTTTTAGATAAAGAATTACTGAGACTTTGGCCTGTGTAAAAAGCAGCATGAGAAAGGTAGTCTGGTGCTACAGTATGCAGGATGACTGAATGACTGGCAGGAAAGGAATGCCTAGGGCGGGTACTAGCCTGGGAATGCTTGCATCCATGGTACTGAATCACGCATTGTGCTGGGGAACCAGTGATCTAGGGGAAATGCTCAGAAAGACACTGGCTACCAGGGCCAGCAAGACTTCTGGGAGGTTTAGGAACAGTCCTGTTGCTGTAGGTGCTGCTTTCCCCAGTGGGGTCTTCTCCCTCTTAAGTACCTCAGCTGGTGCTGCTTTCTTAGAATTAGGCTGATCATGTGACTCTTCTCTTGCTGAGAAAGACACCCTTCTTAATGTTCTGCCCTAGCTACCCTGCCCACTACTAACTGCTCTGGTGAAGGTCCTCAGTGCCCTGTGACCCTGAATTAGAGGAAGCAAGAACATGTATATCGCACTTACCAATTGCAATTGCGACTGAATAGGGCACTCCAGGAAAACTAACTTGAAAACTACCTGGGAAGCAGCTGACTCGGTGGTTATTTCTAAGCCATGTTTAGCAGGCAGAGAGAGAGGATATATAAAAAAACCTTCCTGCTAAAAGTGCTCCTTGACAGTTTCCTAGATAAGCCCTAAAGGATAAGGGAATTCCAAGAGCAACTAACCACACAGCATCCCGTATCCAGGAGCAAGTCAACCACCAACAAAGAGATGTAAGCTTTTATAACCATGAAAGACAGACCAAGTGGCCCACAGCCTAAATGGAAGACACCCACAACAAAGCCTAACCCCCTTCCAGGACTTTCATCTGGACTGGCTGGAAGCCTAGTCTGAGGTACTATCATCTAAGCAAATAGACAACACTTTCGTCAAAATACATTTTGACTTAACTGTGGCTTATATGAGCGCAATTGCTTTAACTACAAGGAATATTAAATAGCACTTATTACTGTTCTCCTTTTTTGATGAGTCATGCTTTAGGGAGAGGGCATCTGATAGATTCTCAGAAAACTCAGTTTTAGAAACATTGAGACTTTAACAAACAAATATCGGCAACATGCTTTCCTGGAACAGATACTTTCGAAGCCACTTGACAACCCTAATGGCTTAGATGTGTTATAATCTCAGAACCGAACTGTCAGCTGCAAGAACTTCCTGCACCCGGGTTATACACTCAGAACTCTATAGACAACAGGATTAGTTAGTTACACAAAGGAGGCTAGCAGAGAGAATTCTGAATGTGTCTAAAATGATCATTCTCCCTTCAACTGGGAACTGAATAGGCAACTGGTAATTTAGTTACATCTACGCAAGAAGCTGTTATTAAAATATGTTCTCATAGCATCCTCTCAAGGTGAGCATGGAGAACAACTTGTGCCAATGATTCTATTGCTAAAACATGGGCACCCAGGACACGTGACCAGTAATGACAAGACTCGGCTTCACCAGACATCTCTTGGAAGAGGCCCAGGCTTGGGTCCAATGATTAGACTTTTATTACCCTGTGTGAATGATGCTTCAGCTTATCAAGAGGCTGGTTAGGTAACCCAACCATAAGCTGACCCTAACGTCTGAGTCTTCATCCATAATCAGACACACTGCTGAGCGTTGTGATTCTAAACAGGCACTCCCTCCAGCCTCATGGTGGCTGGGATTCACTAACTACAATGAACAGGATTATGTTGAAACTGAGGAAGTCTGACTATCCTCTGATACTGAGCATCGTAGATTCTCTATGACTCACCCAGAGCCAGCCACCGTGGTATCTCAGGATATTTTTAGAATCTCTTCAGTGAAGATCAAAGGACATTGCTCCCTTGCTCTTTCTATCTGAAAGGGAGAGCCTTGGTGCAGCCTGTCACAAAGTGACACGGTACACAGGCTTTTGCCGTAAATCAAAAGGTTCCCGGGATTCCTCAGGCGAGGATCAGCACATTTAGGAGAAGCGCTACATAGAAGGACAGTAGATGGCGTGGGAACGCCAGGCAGCATGGGAAATGTGTACAAACTGTGGTGTACTTCCACCACCGAATGCGGGATGACTATTAACATAGCTGAGAAAAACCAACTTAAGTTGAAAATAGTTTTCTAATCATTATGTATGCAACATCATGCTGAGACTTTCCCCCCCCTAAATAAACAGTGCCTGCGTGTATAATCGCAGCACACGCATGTTGGGGGAGGGCACAGGAACGAGGTGATACTCCATAGGAAGTTTCTGCCTGGCATATATATCAAAGAGGCAGCCAAAGAGGAAAGTCACACTGGGAGGCAGAATGGAAAATAGAGAGGATGGGAGAGAAAGGGACCTGGTCCTTCCAAACCTATCTAGGTACTGAGAAAGCATGGTATTTCATGGTGGGAACATCTAGGAGCTACCACTGCTAAAGTTTCAAAAATGAAAGACCAAACTCACTGATGAAGGAGAACACAGATGGGAAGAAGGCTTGAAAAGGGCAGCCCCAGAAGCACATGGGTTCTCCTTCAGATGGATGACCTTATCCTGTCGGTAACTATTTACCACAGACTGGTCTGCTCTGTCTTTTGCTACCATGAGCCATCATAACAGTCCACAGTTATAAGCAGGTTGCAAATCCAATTAAATGTCCCAACAAATGATTCACTAGGAGGATGCCATGGGTAGGGGACAAACCATCCCATGCCTTGTGGCTCCACTACTCAGAATAGGCTGTGTCAGCACAGCCGTAGGAGACCAACTAAGGTCTGCAGACTTCTTTGAATTCAGTCAGAGGTGGAGCCTGGCTCTCCAGTTCTTGACTGTTACATAAACCACAGCAGCTTGGCAACCTTATGCTGTGCTCACTGCTCTGATGGCGTATCTGAGTGTCCTTTGTGTAACACAGAGTGCTAAACATCCTCTAGGAAATCAGCTATTGTGTAAGTGGTTAAAGTTATTCACAAATAATGAGCAGCCACAGCGTGTGCAGCAAAGGTGAAACAATTTAAAAAAATCTTCAAAGAGTTATCTAAGCTCAAATCAGCAAATACAGAGTGGCCTGACTTCAAGGATCAGTAGAACACAACAAAAACATCTAGTCAGACTGAAATTATTAGATGCTTTCGTTGAAATATCCTAATTGCTCCCTGCCCAGGGAATTGTACAAACACGTGTCCATTCCTGCAAATCAGATTTCTCGTAGCAGAGAGAGGTTACAGGTTATGTTGGAGATGCAGACAATCCGGTTTCCTGTTATAAATGTGGTGTGGGAAATAGGAGTGCACGGCCTCTTGCACACCTGGACTCACATACACAGCCCTGAATGACTCCTATGGCTTCTCTCGCTTAACCGAGTATTCAACAGGAAGAGAAAGCAAGACATTGACAAAACTCTACGGAAACGCTCGGATTAAGCACAAGTTAACCAGGCTTGACAGTACTTCTAATTGAATTACACAGGATGAAAAATGACTCCATCTTACCCATTACCTCAATGAACCCAAAATGGAAAGTTTGAGATAAGTGCACATGTCTTTCTACCGTAGAGAAACTGACCTGATTTTGAAAACGGGAGGGAGCATATTTCCCATAATCAAAATAATAAACCATCCCACAGACTTTCACCATTAGTGTTCAATAACCGTTAATCATTACCGTTGATTCCTCACTGCCTGTGACAGTTGATGAACGGGCTCGCCTAGTTGGGGTGCTGGGCTGTTAAATGATAATGTACATCAGTAACATGTATTGGGGGGAGGGGACTGTTCATTGCTTAGTGAACCAGAAATCACTGCTGTGGAGAAGCTGTGACATGAGATCAGTCTCCCTGCTACCCGCCTTGTCCAAATGAAGCTGAGCATGCCCCAATGGCCTCTCTGTACCACCGTGTCACCCCAAAGAAGCTCAGGCTACATCCTTGATAGGGGTGACTAACAGTCACTTCAAATGTGATGCTTTGTGCTTCCAGGTTCCAAAACTTAGCAGATTCTCAGAGAGGCCACTTGGTGGTCAGTGAGTGCACAGCGTCTTAAGAACAAGGGGGCAGGTACAATCACGGTTTCCAGGCAAAAGGACCCCGTGGCAAGTAAAGCTGACACTGATTTTTGAAGAGGAGAGTGAGAGTGATTAATTTCTGCAGGACAATCACAGAATCATCAGGTTGAGAAGGATCCCCGCCGTCTCGTCACATTCTCTGGTTCTGCTTTGGGAGGTCTGTATAAAACCCATCTCGGCTGGTTACCAGCCAAGCTACGTAATAGACTCTACAACCCAATTTATTATTTTGGCTGGTACATACACATCACTTCATTTTGTAACTTTAACAATAGTAAAACCTAAACAAAAACGTCCTTTGAAGTCAGGGAAAAAATGTATATGAGGAAGATGGTCTCAAAAATATGATGCCTGTTTCCTATCTTCAAGTTCATACACAATGAATTGGGTCATGAAAGAGGATTAAAAAAAATGGGCGTGACGGCTCATGCTTGTGATCTCAGCACTCAGGAGGGAAAAGCAGGAGATTGTTGCAAGCTTAAGGCTAGCCTGGAGTCTATAGTTAGAGTTCCAGGCTGGCCCGTCATATAGACCAAACCTCTGTCTTAATTGCCTCCCCAGCTCCAGTCTCCCTACAAACCCACAGCAAACAAACATAAGGTCAAGGTGAAATATCAAATTGAACATTTTAAACCACAGAATATTTTCACCTCCCGAAGAAGAAACCAATTTGTGTAAATTATTTCTTGTGAGGGAAGGCTCATCTGCCCTCCGATTTGATATTTACTTTAGCATACATTGGGTATTAAAAAGCCCTCTACCATGCCCATGTGCACTCCAGACTTATCACAGCTGTAGGAAAGAGATAGCAAACGGCAGCCGATTCTTCATTTGTGGAGCTGCTTTTATAGTTAGCGCAGTTGCTCTGTGGGGCTGAGAGTTTAAGCCACGGGTAGTGGAAAAAAAAAAGTCAGGCTGTCTCGAAGTAAGAGTTCTTCCTGTTCAAAGGGATCAATGAGTTTACAGAGTTCAGCTACCTGTAGCTGCTGTAGCTGCTGAATGGACCACCGAGGTTTAGTCACTTACGCAGGTCAGAATGCGTTCTGCTGAGTGGAAAACCAGGGCAAGATTTTGGCATTTTGGAAGCTTGGTTGGTAGGTAGGATTCTGGGTTGGAAAGCCAAGACCCTTGCACAATTTAATTAGAAAATTTCCAGTGTCCTGCTTATACTGTGAATGGATTTACACAGGAAAAACTCTTTCTCAGTCAGCCCTGAAGATTTTAAATCAAAGCCAAAAAAAAAAAAAAAAAAAAGAAAACAAAACAACAACAACAACAAAAAAACCAAAAAACAAAACAAAACAAAAACCAAAAACAAAACAAAAAAAACCAGCTGAGGACTGGAAATGAGTGTTTGTTACCGGTGGAAGGTGAGCTTGCTCAGCAACTGTGTCGGTAACACTGCAGGACCGAAGCCTTGATGAGGGCTCTCTCTGCTGCAGGGGAGGGAAAGACAGGCAGTGTTAGCAGGAGTGTTCTCAGAACCTCAGAACTGGTTCACACTTCCACGCCCTGCTCTTTGACATCAGGAGACAATCAAACACCGCCTGTTTCCGAGCAGTGACAGTAGCCCTTCCAGAGCTGTTTGAGTTCTCAGTGTTTTCCAGCAGACCAGGATTTAGAAGTAAAAAGAGGCCAAGACTACTGGAAGGGAAAAGAGACAGGTCCCCACAACACTCAAGAGTAAGAAGGACGTTTCATTGGATTTGCAACCTGCTTATAACTGTGGACTGTTATGATGGCTCATGGTAGCAAAAGACAGAGCAGACCAGTCTGTGGTAAATAGTCACCGACAGGTTAAGGTCATTCATCTTCTATGACACCTGGGATGCCAGCTCTGGGCAAATTCCCAAGTGTGAGAAATGGAGAAAAAGAGGGAAGAAAAAGTAACAGTTGGCTCTTTATCAGCTAACCATCTGCACTCAGACATTACCCGTCCCCCCTGCAGGGGTTAGGGGTTTGTATTTAGCTTGAGTGGAAGGAGTGGAGCTGGGAAATGAGGCATGCTCGAAGACAATCCTGTGTGCTGCACATAATGCTCCTCCTACTTGTTTGCCTCGTCGATCTGAACAAAGATCTGAGGTCACAGGCAGAAGGCTCCTTGCTAGAAGAATGCTTAGCCACAGTACAGCCTGTAACACATGTGATTTTTAACACTGTATAATAACAGACAGTAGGTTAAAGTCAGGCAAAGCTAAGTGGTGGTGTCAGGGATGACCTGGGCCTTCCTTCCTACACTGGGCAGTGTGAGTCATCTCGAGTAAGACATTCGCCCCACTGCCCTTGAATACAGAGTGGCCTTGAGCATCAAAATTGGAGGGAGTTCCCCAAGGATGTATGCTGTCACACTTGGGACTTTAGGATATGCCAGGCTTCTGGAAGCACTGCACACAAGAGCTCTCTACTCTAATGGTGACAAATGCCAATTCACATCAACATAGAAAACTAGGAATTTCTTTCCCATATGGTTTATATAAATGGTATATAGCTGCTATAATTTCTGCAAATTTTTTTCTTTGATACATTTTAAATACATGGCTTTGTGGCTTATGCTGTTTCCATGGTAACAGTTTTTTTTTTTACCAACTCAAATATCTCATATATGCAGCCTCTTCTCTATCCATTTAGTACTGACTGAGTTTTCATTCCGGTGGTGTTTCTCTTTTTGAAAGACTTTTATAGAATTTTAATATGTGGAAACACATAGTCACTGCAACTCACGTAGCAGAGGCCAAGAGATTCGTTTAAAGGAGAACACCATAATTGAAGGGCTAGTAACGTTGTACTCAGTGGCTTTTATATTCAATGTAGTCCTTCAATAATTTTACCTTCCGTGTGTTCATCTCGATGACTATCGTATGAGGATGCCATTTCCAAAACAGTGATAACCACCATTTTCTCCAGTACATTTGCTTGAGAAACATGGTGTGTGCATGTGGTCTTTAATTCTGTACGCACGAGAATGATCGATGGGCTTTACCTATAGTGCTGCACTGTTACATGCAAAGTTCTTTGCGACTGACTTCATCCCTTCTCACCGAGCTGAAACTTCTAGAAAGTATTTCTCTTGAGGGCTAAGAAACCCAGGCCAAGTGTATCTTGATGTTTCAAACTTTTTCTCCCTAAGAGTTCATCTGCTGGGTTTTTGGGTTGCTTCTACCTCACAGTCAAGCTTTGCCAGGGATGATCACTTAAATATCTGCTCTCTGTGTTTGTGAAATGGAAGGTAGAGGTGTGTAGAGTGAGTTTACAAAACTGGTTGTGAGGCTCTGGGGCTCCTGATTCTCAACAGGAAATGCCCCCATGGCAAAGACACTGTTTTCATGAGCCTTTGGGATAGGAACAAAATCCTACAAGGTTAAAACCAGAAGTTACAAAATTCACACAATCTTATTCCTTTGAATTTTTTTACAAACAAGAAAAAGCTGGTGACATGTCACTTCTTTCTAAGAGAACAACATTCTTCTTCTTCTTTTTTTTTTTTTTTTTTAACTGCCAGGGCCAATTTTCATACAGAGCTGTCTCTTGTAGAGACGGAAATTCTTTGGAGAGCCTGAACTGACTGGAAGTAGAAGACTCCTGTCCAGTGGATCTCAAATTTCCTAATGCTTCGACCCTTTGATACAGTTCCTCATGTTGTAGTGTCCCCAACCATGAAATTATTTCGTTGCTATCCTATAACTTTATTTTTGTTCCTGTTATGAATCATAATGTGAATGTCCAATATGTGGGATTTCCGATATGTGGCCCCTGTGAAAGGGTAGTTTGGCCCCTAGATAGGTCATGACCCACAGGTCAAGAACTGATGGCCTTGGCTATTATCTGCATACAAGAACATCCTCAAAAGGTACGACAAAGGACCGACCACTGATGTTCACTTTTCTGACAATACCACGACTTACGATGAGAGAACTAAACTGTTCCCCATTGGAGTCCGGAGTGATCTGCAACCTTCTGCTCAGTTCTTCCGACAGCTCCTGGGGGCTGGTCCGAGACACTGGGGAGGCAGGAGGCGGGGGCAGAGCCAGGCTGAGAGAATCTCCTGCCATGTTCACTTCCTCTGAAATGGTCTCCCAAGGCTTTGGAGGAATCAGACACTAGGTAAGTGGTAGGAACTGGGGATTTACCTGTCTTCCTTCTAATAAGACGCACAACGTTCACAACCATCAGGGTGATCATAATTAACACCTACTTAGCATGAGGCCCAAAATCTTCAGGATAAGCACAAGGAAGATGGGGCCAGGAAACTTCACAGAGAAAGCAAATTGCTGACAGAAGCAGTCAACTGAGGGGTGTCAGCATAGTGAGAGGGAGGAGGCGGGTCCAGTGGCCACAATCTCACTCCTGTAAATATACATTCCCACTGCGGCAGCCTTTTGCCAGCCTCTGTTACAAATGGATTAGAAACACCTCACGAATTTACAAGTAATTCCCACATCGTTCCCCCCCCCCCCAACTGCCAGGAGGACTCTTAATGAAAATGGCTTAGTTCTGCAGAAGAACATTCAGTGACTCTAATGTGAAACCACTAGCATGCTGTTCTAACGCAGGTAAGGTCACTGAAACATTTTGTGAATGGCCTTCCTAACACAAGGTCAACCCAATGGTCAGTCGGCAGCATCATGTTAAATTCATCTCCTTTTCCAGTAACACATTAACTGTTTATAGAGAATAGTCATCAATATGCCAATCAACTCAGACTTGTACATTTCTTTTTTGACAATCTCTCGTAAGACGTGAAGCAATTCACTAGAAAGTTATCCATGAGACCCAGACAAGTGACTGGGCTCCCTTGATTCCTCAAAATGACAACTTCAGTGTTGACTCATGAGATTGGTTAGATCTCAGGGGAGAACCAATCACTAAGCAAAAACATGTAAGACCTTCACACTGGAATCACGCCCTCCCCTTGATATTTATATGAGTTACTAGGCTTGGCCAAACATGGGTTTCATTAGGCCACACTCTCCACATGCAATACAGAGTTTACCCGAGAGGAAATAATAAGATTCAAAATCACCCTGGGAATTGTGGGAAGCTGGAGCAGCTTAGCTCAACGGCATATCTGGACATACCTCAGGGCCTTCTCCACCGCCTTCAGAGGCCTCAGGCTCCAAATCTTCACTAATGTGCCTCCGAGAGCGGAAGCGTCGGTGCGCAGCCTCCTGGTTGATCTGCCTGATGTTATTGTCTGACTCTGAGGATATATCCCTGAAAAGAGGGTGAGGGGATGTGAGAAGAGAAGGGGTATTCAGAACAAGCCCTCCGACAGTCCAGCCCTCACTGTGGGCCACGCACCGACTAAGATGTCAGCATCACACAATAAGGAGCAAGCAACCAATATTGGAGGTCTTCCTCTGTCTTCTGGTTAGACCACACTGCAGGCTTACCCTAACCCCCAAAAGCAGTTTTAGTATATTATACAAGAGTTAGAGCATCTTTCAGACATATACAGCTGTCCTGCATCCATGGGGGATTGGCTGCAGAGCCCTTCCTTTCCCCACTGACTTCCAAATCCTCCATGTTCACTCCCTAACACAGAATGGCTATTTAAACAAAACACACGCAAAACTTCCTGTGTCCTTTAAATCACCTCTGGATGGCTTACAATGCCTTATACAGTGAAAATACTTCACAAACACCTTATCCTGCACTGTCTAGGGAATGAAAATGAAGACAGATCATTGCTCAGGGTCAGCACAGGCCTAGTACATTTTCCCGAAAAGTTATGCTCTGTGGTCAGCTGAACCCACAAGTGTTCAGAGGGATGGCCTTTCCTCAAGCTGCACTTCAGTCTGTGACAAACCAGTCCTTTGGAAGGAAGGGACAAGTTCACAACTCAGTTGGCAGGTCCCTTCTAGGTCTACCCAGCAGTGACAGCGGCTCCTCTGGGTGATCAGTAATTGACTAACAGGCACTAATGGCACAAATTCAAGGCTGGGGTCCCAAGGGGATGTCCCTTGTGGTGTATGACTTATTTTTAGCTGCTTTCTGTGTCATTTTGACAAAAACCTCACATCTTAAGATCACAAACCCCTTCGTCAAAAACCTGTTTCTAATGATCTAAGTCCACAGCAGGGGCTGACCTCTCAAACAAGCCTGGAGTAAGAACACGGTGCTGTCACATCTCATCTGTTTGCATTGATGACTAAGGATTCTAAGTTAGGACCCAAATAAAGAACTTATCCTTGAAAATGACTTAACCGACTGTATCTTATAAACATTTTGCAGTACATGACAGGTGATGGTCTTTTGGGGAAAATCTCAGCTACGTGTTTCTGGAGAAGATATCTAAAGGCCCTTCATAGGCACATGCAAACATGTTTCGATCTGACTCCACATTTAATGAGCACAAATTATGTTGCAGGTTAATGTTCCAAAATGGTTGAGAATTTTAGTTTTGGTGAACTGATAGATACTATCGATAGACAGCCTAATTATAGATCCTTTCTAAAGCAAGGATTTAAAGTTTCCAGTACTTTTAAACTCACTCACATCCCAAATGAAATACCCCCTGAGCCTCTGAGTAGCAACTGGATTCAATGAGCTGCAGTGTCTGAGGACGACAGACTGAATAGTCAAATACTTCTATCAAACATCTTCCCACATCAACTTTAGGGCTAAAGGAGGTAGTGGGAAAGTTAGTTTCTATCTAATTCACATGTAAATTATAAATCTTTTCTTTGTAAAATCTGAATTAAAGGAATTTATTATATTTGAGTATACAACACATAAATCTGTTGCATTAACAAACCATACTGTTACATTAAATATAACCAGAATAGACTTTTACACTAGAGGTATCTTCAGAAAATTGATATTATTATAAATATAATCATTTTAATCAAGAAGTACACATATATAGTAATAATGTTTCTGAAAGCACAAAAATGATTAAATGGCACAGTCAGCTGTTAGAAAAATATCATATTGTATTTATGATGATGTATTTACTGCCCTTTTAAAAATTGTTCAATTCTCAAGTATGAAATAAATTATTAAACAAAATGTAAAATTAGAATACACTTACAAAGTCTATAAATGACCTTGGCAGAGCAGAAAGAAAGAGAAGGCTAGCGATACCCTCTTTATTTTCTTTTTAGTTTCTTCTCTCTCTCTCTCTCTCTCTCTCTCTCTCTCTCTCTCTCTTTTTGAAAAGATTATTAGACAAAGTCTCCCTATGTAGCCCTAGCTGGTCTGGAACTCATTATGTAGACCAGGCTGGCCTTTTTATTCACAAAGATCCACCTGCCTCTGTCTCCTAAGTGCTGACATTAAAGGTGTTCACCACCACACATGGCCCTGTCTTGATGATTAAGGATGGATACTTTCTGATCACATCCCTCACTTGAAAATACTTTACTCCATGTGTGTTTTGTCAAGACTTACAGCCCACACACAGATACTCCAGAGGGACACGGGCAGCTCGACACACCTGTCTAAAACAAGGGTCACAGTGCAGAACAGAAGAGGTGTGCTCTCCATGCACTGAGTTGACAGTCAGAGCGAACTATCACGAAGCCTCTGGTTGGGATTTCAAAACCAGTTCCCATTTACACTGAGTGCTGCCGACTGAGGGTGTTGGGTATGGGAAACTGACATGACTGGTTTAAATACACCATTCTCTCCCTCCCCGCCGCCCAAGAACACTGCAGGAGTAGGCATGCATGTACTTCAGGGGGCATGAGATGGAGACAGGGAAATAATTTTAGAAATGTCTACGTCATTTTTTTCCAGTAGTTAAGTTTTGCACACATAATTTCCCTTTGACTCTCATGGGAAATCACATGACTGACAAGTGACAGCACTTTACCCATCCTTCCTTGAAACCAAGCTAAGCATGGACTAAGATTAATGCGTCAGACCATGCCCGGCCACACAGCCCTTGTTTAATACATTTTATAACTGTCATGTATGTGTTATGTATGCATGTGTGTGACGTGTGGAGTACATGTGCTCTAGCAGGTGTGGAGGGGTTAGAGGACAGATCCTATAGACATTAACTCATATCTCAGGCTTGGGGGTGAAGGCCTCACCCTCTGGGCTATCTTGTCCTCCCCTTTGCTCCCATGCATATGACCACAATGATGACCCAAACCAGAGGTGTGATGGGGAAACTGGGAAGACTCAGTGAGTAATTTTATAATGGAAAGCTTAAAATCAGGATTTCAGCTTAAGAAATTTATCTTACAAAATGGCATTTCCTCATTTGTCAAATTCGTCATTTTTATAGTAAAAATATATTTTACATCTGAATATGATTAAGAAAAAAAACCTAAACTGAGGTGTTTTAAAATCCACCAATATACTTGAGAAGGTGGAGTGACCTCAAGAGAGACCTTCTGTAGTTGTGGCTCAGACAGTACACCAAATTATGTGCCTAAAATCACTTCCTGAAATAACTTCTTTTGGCCAATCATTCATTTAAAACTGTATTTTGGTGAGCTCTTGGGTGTTGGTATGATCATTACCCAGTGTCCTCAGATACAACCTCTTAATTAAGGTATTTTCTCACAATATAATTTTTCTCTGACAGGTACTGGAATATTCTATAAAAAATCAAATTATGGAAAATATTTTTTTACCTAAAAGCAAAAGATAAGTTTTCTGGAGGACAAGGGCTTCTGGACAAGTCAAACAATACTAAAGAGAGAGAATTCCAAACCCATAAACTGCAGTGGAATAAAGTGGATGTTGTGTAAACTGACTCCTGTCATTCAAGTTGCTTCCTTGCTTTGGAGATCTGCTTCTCACATTAGAAGCCACACTTACGAAACTGACATCTCCATAGATTTGGGTTAAGTCCATACCTGTGAAACTATCACCCAAGCTCACAGATGATGCGCTTTAAATATATGGCAGGTGTTGTCTCAGAATCACCTCAGTAACAACTGTACCCATTTCCCCCTTGAATAAAGACTTCCACGTGCACAGCATTGATTAATGAAGGTGACCAATTTCAGCTCTATTGTCAGGCAATGAGATTCCCTCTGGGTCCTGCTTCAAGGAGGTCACATGGTGCTGGCCACCACACAGCCCCTTTGGGTGTACTTCTATGCTGTTCAGCTCAGACAGATGCTGCTGCTTTGCTAATGGTATGGAACCAAAGACATTTCTACTACAAATACATCTGTACTTAAAATGGGTTATCAAACCTCCAAGTGCAGCGATCATCAAAGACAGGCAAACGATAAATCTACAAAAGCGATAAATCTAAAGTACCGACAAATCCACTTACAGTGAAGACCCCAACAACACTATGTGCATCTCGTCTAAGCAATGATCTAAGGCCATGCTGAGCAGTGCAAAATGGCCAAGAACAGCTGATAGTCCCAAAAATCTACCGAGAGGCCCAGGGTTGACTGCCTAGTCATGGCTCCAGACTCTGTAAGCTTTATCTTCAGACTATATAAAATGTCAGTTTAGCTGACTTGGCCGGCCTCTCTAGCCACTCCCCCAATTATACAGAGGATACTTTAAAATCTTCTAAGGATAAAGGATTTGTAAGAACAGCCTCCAGTATCTCTGGATATCACCTTCCTAAAGAACAGAAACTAGAAAATCTCTCTCACGTTGGGTTGAAGAGAATAGAATCTCACACATAAGCACACTCACCTGCCTTGGTTGCACTTGAGAACTGATCATATCTACTGATCAATATCTACACGGTAATAGTAATTCTGCTGTTTTGCTTCTCTGAAGCCCATAATGCCCAAGGCAGCTTCTCCTTTCATCATGGGTACTTTGGCTCTGCCTCTTACTACACATTGAGGGATTTAAGTTTTGCTGATCACTATGATTTAACAAAAAGCCACTTCAAAATCTCTCTTTAAAACAGTAATTGAGGTTTAACTAGGATCTATTTATTTGCTATCATCAGAACAACTATTACTAAGGGAACAGGCATCAGGCACCCCCCCCTCTCTCTAAGCTAGGATGTAGAAATAAACAGCAATTACTAATTTTGACTTTGCAAATCTCCTGTGCATTTCTAAATATACCAAGGCAGTGATACACAAATATTCTGAAAAATAAATAAAATAAAAACAAAAGAAGCGATGGTGAGTTTCATCATCAAATAATGCAAAAGAGTAAGAAGGTATGACATTAAAGCAAGGCGGTCTGCCTCTGGCTTTCCATCCTGGGTCAATCAGGAGGGGAAGCCAAGGAGGAGGGAAGCAAGGTGTCTGTCAAACCAATGAGGAATCCAGGAAACGCACATCTCAGTGATCCTAGAAGAGGCATAGAATGATGGCAATCATGTTGCCACAGGGCAACAGCCTCTTCTGTCTGTCTGTCTGTCTGTCTGTCTGTCTGTCTGTCTGCCTGTCTGTCTGTCTGTCACACACACACACACACACACACACACACACACACACACACACACACGCTTCCAAACTTGTCTGGAACTGCCATCCTTTGCTGTTCAGGGTGAGACACAGCATCCTTACCATCTGCTAGTACTTACATCAAGCTAGGTCGGTGCCACTGCGTACTCCTGTTGTTGTGGTTGACATAGTAAGTTCGGCCTAAATTGTCAACTTTCTCTTCCCATCCTGGTGGCAGGGGAGGAGGAGGGAGTTCCTCCTGGTGCTGGGAAGCAGAGTCATTTGAGTCAACGACTTCCCATCCATGCTGTGGAATAAAGTCAATGGGAGTCATGAGTCTGGGCTCCAGATCATGGGAGATGACAATCCCAGTGTGACATCCTCTCCCTTACTCCGAGTCTCATGGGTGGTTTCCTGTGTCACACCGAGATAGATTCCCTCTCCAGGAGAAAAACCAATTCAGGCTTGTAAAACTAATTTGAGCAATGGCCAGTTAACTATACCAGCTTCTAAGATGTCTGTGTCACATCTGGATACTTCATTTACTTTCTTTGCATTAAAAAAAAAAAGTTCATTTGAGTATGCATGTCTACACGCAAGCTCACATGTACATGCACAGCACAAGTGTAGAGGGCAGAGGACAATTTGCATGATTTGGTTCTTTCCTTTTACCCTGTGAGTTCCACAGATTGAATCAGTTTTCACAGAAGGCACGCTAACATGCTGCACCACCTCAGCAGCCCTGTTTAGTTTCTTAAGTCACATGATAATTTTTACACATCCATTAGTTACAGTGACTCAGTGATCTCTAAGGCTGCACAAAGCCAACGACATGGGACATGCCAGAGCTGCCATGGTTCTCATCCTTTCAACACCACCATGAAGTATGCATGCTTGTCTGAAGAGAAAGCATGGTCTAGGATACAAGTGTAGGGACAGGGTTATTGGTCTCCAAGGAGGATGTCCTGGGGCTGGTAGGAGAGGAGATGACTGTGTCCTCCCCCCTTCTGTGTTATAGTTGTGAGCCAGGGGTTGTTTAGAGACTACAGCAGTTGCTTAGGCATTGCACAGACTGCACGGTGCCAGGATCAGTTACACTGCTCTGACACATACCTTCAACATTAAGTATTGCTCCCCTCACATCCCCCGGTAAAGCCAGTGGAAAATCAACCGATTCACTGGTTACCGCACTTGGAAGACAAGAAGAGAGTAAACAATTCCTTGAATTTCACACACCAATCCGTTGCTTTGCTTGGGAAATCTCAACCTCTACTATGGCCTGCTACCCACTTCAGTCCCCGTTACTTGGTGACAGCTGTGGAAGCCTACAGTGAAACACTGCCTGGAAAGGTGGCCTCTTGGTTACAGGGGGTTTGGTCAACCTGTCCACCATGCATCATTCAAGTATCCCATATGTGGAAACAGCTGCAAACAGATGTGAATACAGCCAGGGAGGTCTTCTTCAATGGGGGCTTTCAGAACAATATGAGAACTGAGCTAACAGAAACAACACTGTCTACAGCATAGGCTGTGATGGTACCACGGGACCCACGGCATAGACACGTGACCAGAAAGTGAAGAGCCCACTATGTCAGAAAGGGGACAGAGAACATTCTTCTGGATAGTTAATTGCAAACTGGCATTTCCACAGGAGGGTTCTGCATTATATGATATTACGTGTGGACTAAATGGATCAGAAATCCACTCTAGAGCAATTTCAAGTGTTAAAAGGAACCAAAGAAAGAACTGAAAATCCAAAGCAATGATGGGCACGGGGTTTCTGGCAGCGGGGTTGCCATGGACGACGCCTTTATGTGGCCATGAAGCATCCTCCTTAGGCTCATGCATTTGAACACATGGTGTTCAGCTGCTGCTGGTGCTTGGGAATGTTGGGTAACCTTTAGAAGGTGGAGTCTTGCGGAGTCATTGAGGGTGGGCCTTGTCCATTCATAGCTGAATCCCGTTCCTGTCCCCTTTCTGCCTCCTGACTGTCACACAGTCTGACCAGCTGCTTCACCCTCCAACTTTACCACCTCCCCACCACGAGGAATTTCGTGGGCTCGAAACTCGAGCTTTTCTTCCTTAAGTAGCTTTGGAGGGGTATTTTGTAACAGCAGCTAGACAAATAACTAAAGGAGCCATGTGAAGAGCTGCCTGCCCTATTATTCGTGTTGTGACATAAAATGGGAATTTCATTTCTGCTAACAGTCACATACTGGAGGACTTCCAAAGGCAAACTCAGGGTCTATGTATATAAATTCATATAAATTCATATTTAAGTTTACAAACATCTACTTCCTCTAATGACAGAGCCTTAAAGTGACATTCAGGTGAGCTGGGCGGCCAGGAAGTGGCCAGGGCCTGCAGCTATCTCTCCTACCTCCATGTCGTCCCTCTGCTCGGTGTTTTCTTCATCCTGACCTCCGTTTTTCGGCATGTAGGCCATTTTCAACCTCAAAAACCCCTTGACGCGAGATTTATGACTGCACACAGGAAGAGAACCAGTTGGAAAGGGATATGGCTTGTTTCCATCCTTCTTGTTGAAGGTGTTTGCTGAAACTGTCCTCAGAGAAACCAGCACTACAAACACTCACCCCTACACCTAGCCACAAGCCTTACCCCTACACCCACCCGCAAGCCTCACCCGTACAACCATCCACAAAACTCAACCCCTATACCCACCGGCAAGCCCCACCCCTACACCCACCCGCAAACCTCACCTTCTAGGTCGCAGGAGAAAATCCTTAAACGTATAGGGTCTCTCCATGGTTGGATCTTCTGTCTAGGGGAAAAAAAATAAATGAGCAGAAAAGCAACATTCATAACAATATCATATTTCTGACACTTTCATCAGGAATATGAAGGATATATTTTTAGGACATAGCAAGGGTAAAAAAACGGGCGGGGCTCCTCAACAGGTACTTAGTCGTTTAATTAAACATCGTCTAGGCCCATAGAAGCTTGTCTACTTAAGATCCACTAGATGTCACTGTCTACATCAGGTTCTAGTCGTCAAGCCCAGCCAGAGACAAATGACAAAATTATAGCCACCACAGCCAAGTATAATTTTTAACTGCAGGGTATGGCCTCAATCTCCCAGAGTCGATTAACTTTGGAAAACCAGCGGTCAGTGCTGCCTCATTATCCCTGTGACTGAAGAAACCTAAATACAGTTACACAGAATGCAAGGCCTGGCCTTGGGATGCAGCTTCACACCTCACATTAAACTATCAAGTCCTCAGCCTGAGTGAGTTGATACTATCGCCCATCCGGGAGCCCTCACCCCCACTGGGCTGACTTCATGAAACTATGAGTGAAACTGGGCTGTGTTTCTTAGTTTGTCAACTTGACACAAACTAGAATCATCTGGAAAGAAGAAACCCCAAGTGAGGAATCACCCCCATCAGATCAGCTCTTTGGCATGTCTGCCCAATTATTTCTCTGATTAATGATGACTGTGGGAGGGCCCAGCCTACTGTTGGAAGTGCCACCCTGGGTCCGTGGCCCTGGGTTATATAAGAAAGTAAGTTTGGTAGCTTCCACCATGGTCTCTGCTTCAGTGTCTGCCCTCAGTCCCTGCCCTGACTTTCCTCCATAATAAACCTTTCTCTCCCAAGTTGCTTTTGGTCCATGCAGTTTATCACAGCAACAGAGAAGCAACCAATAGTACAGGCTGTATGCCCATTTGGTATGACATCGGGATTCATTTTAGTGTGCAAAGATGGTTGGCTAATAAAGCAGGAAATTGGGGGAAATGTGTGCCATTATCTTTAAAATTTTATATGTCGCCAAACCTGAAATACTCTATCTGTCAAATTAAATGCAATCCAAAATATTCACTATTATAGGAAGAGTGGCAAACCACAATACAATGATGTATTATGTCAAGAGAATGAAGAGAGAGTATGTATTTACATTTGAATTCTGCTTATATTTTTTTCTTCCTAATGCCTTCCTACACTCTTATCCCTCCCCCACCCCTACTCCCCTTTTCCTGGCGTGTATATATCTACTGTGTTTCTGTGCACTGGCCAAAGGACAACCTTAGGCACCAGCCACCCTTTTTTCCTCTCTCACTGACCTGATACTCATTGATTAGGCTAGTGTGACTGATCAGAAACAAAGGGTTGGGGTGAGAGAATCTTCCTGTACCTACTTCCTCACTGCTAGAATTGTAAGGCATACAATTATATACATATGCACACACTATAATGCTTTTTCATTTATTGGCTTTACATTTTTTCTCAAACAATATATTTTGATCATATCCTTTCCTGCCCCCCCAATTCCTCCTAGATTCTATGTTCCCCCTACACACCCAACTTCAAGTTCTTCTTCTCTTAAGAAACCCTTAAAGTCAAAACAAAATATACCAAATTAAACCAAACCAAACCATAAAAACACACAAAAACCAGAGAATCTGTTTTGTGTTGGCCAACTCTTCCTGAGCATGGGTCTGCCCTGGAGTGTGGTTGGTATACACAACGTTGCTCCACTGGAGAAAGCTGATTTTCTCTTTCCCAGCAGGTATCAACTGTAAATAGATACTTGGTTAGGGACTGGACTCAGTCTACTTCCCCTTCTTCACACTGGGATTTTTTTTTTCTGGCTTAAATTTGTGCAGGTTTAAGAGCATTGTCATTGTGAGTTCAGATGTGTGTCAGTCCTGCAGGGTCTGGAAGACACTATTTTCATGTGGGCTCCGGGGACTGAACTCGGGTACTTTAGGTTTCGCTTCACCTTCTGAGCCATCAGCAAACTTTGCCCTGCTCTTACTCCAATGATATGAAAATTCCTTCCTCCGCCCATCTGATTAGGCTTCACCCACTGTGAAGATCTCCCTGACAATGGTTCATGCTCGAAGCCTTAGCTATCTCATGAACAGAACATTTCTAATCCTGACATGGAGCCCATGCACTGACAGATCCTCCTGCCTGACAGTCAGCCAGCTTTGGGTGCTTCTCCTGAGCTCCTGAGAGAGCCCATCTTAGACTCAACCATATCACCTTGTGTTCTATTTATTCCTCTGCTAATTTGTTTCTTACCGCTGGGTGATTTATTGGTTTACGTCCTTACTTCTAGGAAGTGAGCCTATGAGATGAGAATTTGAATTTTTCTCACCATTGACAGCTGGAGACAAGAAAGTAGGTAGATGCCCAAATAGCCAATAAATCCATTTGATCTATAAAAACTGAACCCTAAAAACTAACTTTAACTTAAAAAACTCAATTATTGTATTCTCTTAGATTATCCTCAGGAAGGTAATAAGTCAAACTTATTGACATTTGGGGATTATTATTTTCTATATAAAAATTTCCAATACACACCACATACAATGTAAAATTTGGTAATCAGGAATGTTCAGCCCAGTGGCAGGGTTCAGCCAGTAAAGGTGCTTGCTGTCAAGCCTGATGAAGACCTGAGTTAAATCACTTGATGGAAGTGAAGAGCCAACTCTTAAAATTTGTTCTTCTACCTCTGTGTGCACATGCCCATATACATATACACAAATAAATACACGTTTTCAAAAAAATATTAAGAATGAATACTAATGCTGACAACTCTTTTCTTCATTCATTTGACGAGCAAGTAATTTTAGTCAACATCTAGGAAAAGACGAGTGGCATCAGAGTGCTGGCCTGAGGGTTGTAGCTATATGGGAGGGGTTGCCACAGCAACTAGCCTCAGATGGAAAACAAATTCAGTTGTATAGGGAAAAGACTAGCCTGCAGGGCTGTTGGTAGGCAGCGGTGAGGAACTGAGGAGCACCAGAGGGCTCTGGATACTCTTCTGTTGACATATCAAGCAAGAGAAGACACAAAGCAAGAAGCAGACTCCAAGTCTATGTCCTGTCTTTACTACTTTACAGGGCTGAGTGGTCCTCACCTGTGGCTCTGGTGTCCTTGTCTATAGAATGGGACAGTAATAAAGTCTTCCTGTATTGTGAGGATTAAACTGACCAGCTGAGAAGGTACTTTTCACACGGCCCTCACAAGGTACCAGGCACAACCCTGGCCACTGTCATCATGAATCTGCTCCACCTTTCAGTTCACAGGGTGCTGCTGACTCAACGCCATGCAACAAGGGGCAGGTGCAAGATACGCTTCAAGGAAAATCCTCTAACCCAGCATTTCTTAACCTGTGGGTCATTTGAACCCCGAACCCCACTCCTTTTCACGGGGGTCACCGAAGACCATCAGAAAATACAGATATTTAAATAATTAAATAACAATTTGTAACAGTAGCAAAATTACAGTTATGAAGTAGCAACAAAAATAATTTTATGGTTGGGGGCGGGGGGGGGGGGGTCACCACCACATGAGGAATTGTATTAAAAGGTCGCAGCATTGGGAAGGTTGAGAACCGTTGCTGGAACACTAACCGTTGTCTTAAAGACAGTGCTCCCCAGAGAAGGCAGTGGTGAGTCCCAGACTGGAGAACACACTCACACTCGTCTATGGACATTATTGGTTCCCTCTCCCTAACATCTTAGAGTGAGTGCATACTGGTTTTTAACTTCCTCAAAAAGTCGATCACAGCAGAGAAAGATGCAGAAAGTTGACTTGAGACACACTGCACTGTAGGACCTGGGTAAGGGCAGGGCAATTTCTGGATAGTGCTGTCGTCTTAAAGGGAGTGGCTGTTTTTGTAGAATCCTTGTCTCTATGATAAATCACCTTGAAGGCAAATGTCAGAGAAAGTTGCTAGAGGCCCAGATTTAAAACCTGGTAAAGCCCACCACCAGCCACTCCCCAGCCTCAGGCTCCTCCTGCCTCTGTTGACCAAGAGTGTATGTAGGCACACCACAGTACCAGAGAACCAGTAGCAGGTCCCTTTGCTGGATGAATCACCCTCTTCTCCAGTCCCAGGTTTCCTCACCTAGAAAATGCCCTCAGGAAGAGATGGTTTTGAACTGGGCACACCTGAGAAAGCATGGTTACCCTGCCAGTAGCTACATCTACCACCTAGACTACCTTAGTTAGAGTTGCCCTCACCATCCTGAGCATGCTCCACTCTAGGAAAGCAGTCAGCCCATGCTGCACAGATACAACCTTGGTTGAGATGGAGAAATTTACGTTTCTGCAACAGTCTCTCTCTACCCAGTGCAATGACTGCCCAAGGATGCAGAGAATCCGGAACTGGCAGTGGTGGAAAACATTACGGGGTGTGGGGGCAATGGGGAGGCATAGAAGAGAAGAGGTGGGAGAAGGTTCCAGGGTGCAATGGGAGGAACACCTGTCAGAGATTCATCCTGTTATCAGGGATGCCTTTGAGTTATTTTTATCCCTCATCAGAAGGCATAAGATACAGTACGCCCAGTTTCAATGATAGAATGCATGTAGCACACAGGCCTGAAAAGAGAAGTTTAAAACAACCAGCCACCATATGTAGCCACAGCCCAGGCTGTTTCTGTGGCCCTGTGAAGACAGCAGGAAACTCACTGGTAGGGCAGTGCCGGTGAGCAGCTGGTAGGCGAAAGGACTGTCCTCACTTGCAGCCTCTCATCTCCTCTGCAGGCCTCCGTCCTGCTGCCAGCCTGCATCTCCTAGGTAACAAGTGTGTCACCAAGGCCACACAGCCTCTGCTCAGGGAACACTGGAATTGCTCTGATGCTCTGGCGCAGAGCTAGGCAGCAACCTGGCCTTGTCTCTGAGGGTACTCTCCTCCTATAGGAAAGCAGGGGCCCAGAAAGGACCCCTCGAGAACTCACCCATCTTCAGATGGAAGGTGACCACATTTGACAGGCAGATTCTCATCTCTTACAGCCCATCCTTTGGTAATGTGTTAGAGCACTAACTGTTTCCTTAGCTCTTTGTCCTACACCAACGTCCACTCGCCACACTTGCTTTGCCTCAGTCCTTCCCTCAAAGTGCAATAAAGCAGAAAATAAATCCTGAAGATAAACAGTCAGGAATCGGAGAGAAGGAAGCAGATGTCCCAGCTGCCCCCACAACTCGAACCTTAGTTCACGTCCACTCCCTGTCCCCGCACAACTGAAACCTGGGAGGTGCGACTACGGCCAGGACCGAAAGTGAATCAGGATTCTAAAATTACTTTGTTTCATCTTCTCGAAGCCCTCGAGTCCAAAGCTGGAAGGAATCCATGATCAAAGGAGGTGGTTCTGGTTGCTACTGTCACTGCCTCCCTCGCCTGCTCTGGGACAGCAGGCAGTGACCACCCACCATGCAAAGCAGCTTTGTTTCCATCTTCCCTTGGCTTCCATGCCCACCTCTTGGCTCCCAGCATGCACTCACTTTCCTCCTGGCAGGCTGCCAATTTGGACTTGCACATAACAACCACCTGGCCCATTACGCTGCTTAATTAATCCTTGTGCCCAGCTATTGACAATGGTCTGCAGCAGAGACACAGGTTCCATGAAGGTGAAGTTTGTACCTCTGTGCTTACACACCAGCAGGGGATACACTTGCCCTCTAAATTACCCTGTTGGCAGGGGGTTGGGAATGAGGGAGGGGGATCTTCTCTGGGTTAGAGAACTTATGTGGCAAACGGACACAGAAAATGCTCAGGAAAGCAGGCCTGAGACTCTGAAGGCAAAGTCTGATATTGCAAATGCCAGTGTTGGCTAGTAACAGCTGTCAGGGAGGAAAGGGGCTTCAGCTGGTAGGTCTACAGTATTTGTCTCTCAAAACCACACACATTAAGTACACAAAATGGGACCTTCAAGTTATTTAAAGCAAGTTCATAGCCATCTATACTAAGGTTACTTCTCCTGTCCCTTTGTCATCAAATCCCTGATTTCCAAAGAGCTTTCTGCTACACTGGACATCAGCAAGGAACCCGAGACAATGCTTCCTTAAAGAATAAAGATGTACTATCCTAATTTACAAGACAGCAGTACTAAGGAATATACTTATTCAGTACGAAATCTCTTTTATGGTTTCCGATTAATTTGGTTTGAAGTCTGTTGAATCAAACCTCAGACAAACACTGTATATTTTCTCTCATTGTGGTGTCTAGGAGGAAAAGAATGGGCCAATACATGGGAGGAAAAAGGAGAAAGCAGTGGAGTATAAGGAGGGACTAAACCACTCCAAGCACATCATGTCATACATCCTTATAGGGCGTGCAAGATGGCTCAGTGGATGGAGGCACATGCTGCCACGCCTGATTGCCTGAGCTCAGTCCTCATGGCCAGCATGTAGAAACCGTTCTTGTGAGTTATTCTCTGACTGCCCTTTAAGCACCATGGTAGAAAAGCATGTAGCACCCAAGCACAATGAAAAATAAAGAAATCATAATAATAATACTTTTAAAAACTGAATATATATTAACATGGAGGACAGGTAATTCAGAAGTCCACCAATTTGGATTTGAAAAAAAAAAAAAACCTCAATTTATTTTTATTTCTATGATCTTCATTTTGAAGGCTTTTGTTATTATCTAAATTAAATACCTTGGAATAATTATATGCAGAATTACAGAGAAATGATGTGAAGTGAGAGGGGAAGAAAGAAACTGACAAGGCTTAACTAATGGGTTTTAGAATCCCCAACCCATGAATGCCCCGGTAGCAGAAAGTACAATCTAGGGAAAAAAGGGAATGAGAAACACGTTTTGACCCAAAGCAGGGAATTCTGGGTCTAATTTTCCAAAGTGTCATCTGGTATTAATAGCCACTTGCCAAAGTGGCTTATGTTTAAACCTTAATGAAAATAACAAATACTTGTTAAGAGGGATCTGCCACCACACCAGCTGTATTTCACACACTCATATGTGGCTGCCGTAATACCAGCATGGAGCTCCACAAGGGAGAACATGCTTCACTGACGCATCTACAAAGACCAGAATCCCACCTTCCAGTAAATATTTGTTCAAGGAATGAATTCTCCAGTTACTAATGGGGCCAGACTCTCAATTAATAACCATATACTCAGTTGGGTCCCTTAGTCCTTAAAAAGGCTAGGAGGGGTGGCTATCAAGGCCACTGTCCCCCACCTTCCTAATATCCATGTATCTTCTCCATTATGTAAAGATGTTTTTAAATCTTTAGGTGTGTGTGTGTGTACATGTGCACATGGGTGAGCACAGAGGCCAGAAGAAGGGCTCACAGTCTTTCAAGCCAGCGTTGTAGGCTGTTGTGAGGCACCTGATGTGGCTGCTGGGAGCCTAAGTTCCGGTGGCTCATTCATAAGCACAGCAATCACTCTTAACCACTGAGCCATCTCTTAATCCCAACCTTCTTCATTAGTAATAGTGAACAGGTCGACTGAAAGTGTTTTCATCTCCTTAGCTTCTCTTCCCTGAAACGGAATACTTCTGACAAATGTCAGATCTATGGGCCACATATAGGCTAACCATAACTGAAGGGACTCTGGCCAGCTTAAGTGTGGCAAGCGTGGCTCAGAAAGGCCATGCCCTTCTTCACCAATTCCTTCTGCCTTTCTAAAGCTAGCCACCAAGGTCTATTCCTTTATTTGTCCACTTCCTCCTCCTGAGACTGACTACCAAGGTCCAGTTATCAAAGTATTGAAATTCAACAATCAAAAGCACCCATTGGCTACCCTAATTAACATGGCCAATTAACATTAAATGCCTCATCCTAACATGGACTACCCTTGTACCTTTATAAATCGCCATTTTCCTATGTGCCATGTCTGTCTCCTCCCTATCCAGAGGCAGTCCTTTGTCTTGTTCCCCTCAGTGCAAATACCCTTCCCCATTTCCCTTGTTCCCTTTCTCCCCTCCCCTCTTCTCCTTCTTCCTCTATCTCCTGTCTTTATCCCTTATCCCTGCCCGCTGTCCCTCTGAGGCAAATAAATCTCCTTTGTGCCAAGAACGTGGTCATGGGGGTCCTGAGCTGATATTTTTTCAATAACAATGGCTATGTAGCTGGCATGATGAAACTCCACAAAGGAGACTGAACGTGAATAACATTCTAACTGTTCACTAGCACACAGAATGAACATCTGTGCAATTTCCCCACAAGTGTCTTACACATACAGCCAAATACACATGTAACAGTATTTCAAGTCCAGGATCTCAAGGCCAAATACATGCAAAATAAACCTCTTGGCTTCTACTACCACACGGAGCACAAGTGACCTTCACGTCCTCCCTCTAGTTTCTACTGCAGTCCATATCCTTGAAGATAGCTCACATGGGTCACCCGAGTCCATTGGAAAACACAGATATTTACATTATAACTCATAACAGTAGCAAAATTATAATTATGAAGTAGTAAGGGAAATAATTTTATGGGTGGGGGCCACCCAGCACTGTATTAAAGGGTCGCAGCACTGGGAAGTTGAGAACCACTGTCTTATTGGGCTTATGGTACTGTAACGCAGGCTTCTCTCTGGGCATTTTCATAACCAGAAGAATGTCCTGTTTATTCTGTGGAATCTTAAAACTAAAAAAAAAAAAAATTCTTAGTATATATTAATTATATAAAATAATGACTTTCACTGTACCCTTTTCATATACTCATATAATATATTTTGGTCACACAATGATCTTCTTAATGAGCTGGTTTCTATTCTTATGTTGGGCCTTGACAGCTTGACTTCTTTGAAAGCTTATCCTGGTTACCACTCAAAATCCCAAAGCCTAATTATTCCCTGTACTGAATTGGTCTCTAAAGAACACACCTCTACTCACTGAAGCATGACGCTTTTTAAACCAGCCACACCCAAATCACATAAGAAGAGAACAACCTGGAGAAAGGCGGTGGAACTTTCACTTAAGGAAGAGTCCTGCCTGGCCTCAAATTTAACAAGATGGCCTCTCTCTGCTTCTCAAGTGCTGGAATTAAAAGCTGTGCCTCCACTCTCCGATATAAAACAAACAAACAAACAAAAAAAAAAATAGAAATAAAAACCACAAACTTCGGTGCCTCTGTGCCTGTGCTTGTGTCTGTATCTGTTCATGTAGCTGTGTCTGCTCATATATCTGTGCACATGTCTACACAGGCATCTGTGCATGTACATGTGTTTGTGTCTCTGTGCATGTGTTTGTGTCTGCACAAGTGTCTGTGTCTGTGCTATGTGTGCAAGTGCCTGCAGAGCCCCGAGGATGTCAGGACCCCTGGAGCTGGACTTGCAGGAGGCAGTGAGTCACTGGTCATGAGTAATGAGTTCTGAACTCAGGTTGTCTGGAAGAACGCAGCAAATGCTCTAAACCTCTTCTCTAGTTCCTCACTTACGACCCCAAAGACTATGAGCCAATACTTTCCTTTGACAAATGCATGGTTCTTACATTAGGGAACAGAGTGACTGGGGACAGCCACGTGAAAAGTGGCCAACTGCTCGACACTGTCTTAAAGCATGATTTTCCAGTTTTAACCTGAAGAAAATGACAGGGAAACCCACTGAGTCAGGAATGTCTGAAGTCTTTTGAACTGGCTAGTTTTATGTCAACTTAACACAGGCTAGAATTAGCAGAGAGGAGGGACAAAGTGCCTCAATCGACAAAGTGCCTCCATGAGATTAAGCTGTAGGCAAGCCTCTAGGGCCATTTTCTTAGTTAGCAATCCATGAGGGGAAGACCCAGTCCACTGTGGGTAGGGCTATCCCTGGGCTGATAGTCCTGGGTTCTATAAGAAAGCAGGCTGAGCAAGCCAGGAGGAACTGCCAGTAAGCAGCACCCCTTTGTGGTTCTAGGTTCCCACCCTGCTTGAGTTCCTGTCCTGACTTCGTTTGATGATGAACTATGATGTTGAAGCATAAACCGAATAAACCTTTTCCTCTCCAAGTTGCTTTGGTCATGGTGTTTCATCACAGCGACAGTAACCTTGACTAAGGCAGTTTTCTGTGCCGCTTCTGAGACACTCAGGGCCTCTCAGGAAGACCCGAAAAGAATCACCCGGTTTGGGGCTGGAGGGACAGACAGCTCAGTGGTTCAGAGTGCTTTCTGCTCTATCAGAGGACTAAAGTCCATATCTCAGTACCCAAATGGGGTGGCTCACAGGGGCTCCAAGAGAGCTGGACACCATGTTCTAGCAACTGTGGGTAAGTCCTCATGCCCATCTCTCATGTTATACAAATCTTAAAAAAAAAAATCCCAGGTTTCAGATATGGTTCTCACAGAAGCACTATGCAGTACATCCACAGGGAACCTGAGGTCCATTCAGCTTTGTACTTAGAAACACACATATTTTAATGTGCTTCTTGAAGACTCTCTTCCTTAGCTGACTCTCTCCCAAGAGAGAGTGACATCATGGCTTGTCTCTTCATTCCCTCTCTGGTAGGAATCTTTCCTAGCACTCGCCATCAGAAACAACCCTGACAGCAGGTTTGTACTGGATCCTCCTAGTCACTTTAGTTTATAGACTATTTATGCTACGTGCTCACACAAGGATTGAAACACACGATGCCCTTGTAAGGCAGAAGTATTTGATTCTCCTCTCATAGCTGTTACTTATGACACTTTGAGTTGCTTGGGGGGAAGGTAGCTGGGAGGTGGGCAGAGCAGTCTTAGGAATGGCAGCTGGTATATGAGTCGCCATCCATTTACACTGACACAGGGTGCAGATGACTCCCTCAAACTGCAGTCACAGTCTACAGCCCCCACTGTTTTCTCACTGAGCAGGGAGGAAGGGAGGTGGAGCCGTAGAGGATAACCTGGAACATTCTGAGGTGAGGGTGGCACTGCCAGTGAACAGGCACACTCACAACCAACAGAATCTTCTTTTTTTGCCTCCAAGCAGATGAAAAGCCATAAACATACAAGCTGGGAAACAGCAGCCTATGCAGAGGTAATTATTTTAACCAAAGGGAAGTGATCACCAAGCCATACCAAAGACTCCATGGAAACAAAAACCAAGCCCTTAAGATGAACCTGGAGAGGAGAAGATAGTTATTCCATAAGGGGCAATGGCTAAAGGTAGAGGAGCATAAGTGAGAGAGGCGAGCCAGCGAAGCTGACAAGAGCAGTCATGTGACTCACGTGGGGACTTTCACAGCTAAGTTGACCTCTATCTGACTCCTCCATCGGGCCATCTTCTCGAGAAAGAGCCATGGCGAGAGCACACCACACTCCCCATCTCAGCCCCTCTGTCATGTCTGTCATACTCTACAGACACACGCTGGGAATCCCTGAAACCCCAACACCAGCATGCAACCTAGAGTCTAGAACTGTCCTTACCGGAAGGTGACTAAGAGGCACGTCCACCTGGCCCAGGAAGTCGTCTCGTGTCTGTGAGGAAGAAAGCAAAGTGTTAATGTTGCCATCTGTGTCCCGAGTGCCAGCTCTGTAAAACTGTCTTACTGCACAGAGAAGAGAGAAGTCCAGAACCCGGTACGGGTGCAGCAAAAGGGGCGGGATGAAGGCAGGCGGCCAGGATGAGGCCCCAAGTGCAGACCTGGAAGTGCAGCTCCAACATCTGGCCTTTAAGTAACTGACACTCTGTACCTACCCTCCAAAAGAAGGGCATAGAATCCTCTTGTAGGGCTGGGAGCATGTGGCCAGTCAGGAAAGAGGAACGTGTAAGGCCATTTAGGGTTTGGGGGCAGAGTTGGACACAGCTTAAAAAGAAGGCAGGACAGAAATGTTTGGAACATTTCAACACGTACTTATCCTGCCATAAACTCAAGAGCTTCCCGAGAGCTCAGAGTCTGAAGAAGCATGGCTTAGTTACTAATACATTTTATAAACTGTGGGTCATAAAAAGGGGCAAAAAGTTACAGCTTTTTTCCCCCCTATTCAGTCAGTATGCTACCAGAGAATCCACGTCTGGGGAGGAAGTCTGTAATTTTTGGATACACTGTGTTCCTTGCTCTCTTGACCTATCACATGGCATGCCTCTTCCTGTTTTACATGGGACCCATGTGGCGTTGGTTATGGGACTCACTGGTCTGATCTCAGACTTTGGGAGTCACTGTGGGAGTCAGAGCTCAGGGCCAGGCTCTAGACTAGTGTGCCCAACAGCATGCTCATACCCATCCTGTGGTTATAGCACTTGTAGCTTGGCCTCTGGTGTTCAGAGGACCACAAATAAGTGGGCACAAATCAGATCAAAACAACTGCCTTCCCCCTAGTGCACAGCTGTTTGTATCTCACAAAAACACATGAACGCTGGAAAATTCTTTGCACAGGATCAAACCCTTCCCACAGCTATCTGAAAAACCAAAATCAAAACCAAAATAACCAAAAACAAAACAAGGAGGCCTAGAGACCCTTATCTGCACTGCATGTTTACTAAGAAATATCCCAATTTACAAATTGTACTTTATCTTCTCCCATTTAGTGGGATGACAGGTAAACACGAACAAGGTTTATGGGAATAATTTATTCCACGTTTCGGAATTTCCTTCTAGACAGATTAAAAAGTGTGATTAACTGCAGAGCCAACTTGTCTCCTCCAAATGATGCATGAAGGATAATAGAAACTCAGCACTGGCCAGATGTGTATGAAGAACGAGAGTCTCCTCAATGTCTACAGATTCCTGTATGCACGTGTGCTCTGCATTTCTGTGCATGCACATGGGCGAAATGCGAAGGAGAGGCTGGAGGTGCCATTCCTCAGGCCGTCCATCCTGTTCTTTGAGATAGGGTCTCTCATTGATGTGGAACTCACCATGCATGCTAGGCTGGCTGGCCAGAAAGTCCTAGAGATGCACTTGTCACTGCTTACCCAGTGCTGGGATTACAAGCCCATACCACCATACCCAGATCTATGGGCTCTGGGCTTGAACTCAGGTCCTTAATCACACACGGCAAATGTGCTATTAACTGGGCCATCTCCCCAGCTACAAATGCCAAAAAAAAAAAAAAAAAAAAAAAAGACAGAAGTCAGGGAGGGAGGGATGACATGTGGAGGCTCCCACCTAGACAATGGCAGAGGCAGCCTGTGGCCATCACAATATCCTTGAGCTGTCACTGCCACATGTTATAAAAATGTTAGTCATTTTTGTGAAATCTGCAACGCAGAACCATTTCCACCAAACCTGCTGACTACAATAAGCTACAAAAACCAAACTGCAACTCACAGCAAGCCTGGCGTTTCTTGCTAGTAACGGTGTCCATTTCAACTAATATTAGTCATTTTCCCCCCCAGGGTGAAGACATGCAGGTTAGTAACAAAATTACTTATGCTCTCTTCGACAGTAAGAATGCTCACTGGAGCCTCTAACACAGGCATGTAAGGTAAAGCTAAGCTTCAATTATGTCACTGGAAAAGTGAATAAATATACAGAACTTACTGTGTACTCATTAAACACCGATGAACTCAATTCAGGACTACCTTTCCTCCCTCATTCATTCATTCATTCATTCATTCATTCATTCATTTTGCTATTCCCTGCCTATTTTGATTTTTTTGAGCCAGGGTCTTATTTATATACCCTAGGCTAGCCTCCAACCTGAGGTCCTCCTGCCCCGTCTCCCACACACTGGGATCACAGGTGTGCACCACTTTGCCTCTTTATAGTATGCATACTGTAAGTCTTTAAAACAAGCGCGCATTGTATTTATGTTACGTTCTGTACATATATAGAGCTGCTGGCATGGATTTTGGATGCCATCGAGGTCAGACCAGGATTATAACCACAGTTCCAGCAAAATCCTACTGAAGACCCCAGTGACCTGCGCACACTGGTTAGAGAAGGCAGCACTTTAGTGAACCCCAGGCTTACCTGTCTTCAAAATACCCAAGACTCAATTTCTCAAGGAACAGGCCCACTCCAAAGTCTACATGTCTCCTGGTTCTGGGTCAGAGCACCACTTGAAGGGTGGGATCCAAACTCACTAGGCACCCACCACAACTCCACTGAAAAAGACCTGTTCTTTCCCAGACAGATGCTGTGTGAACCTGATCCACAAAAGCTGAGGGGCAGGGCAGGGCAGGGCAGGGCAGGGCAGGGGACTACCAGGGAATAAAGATAATTGGGAGCCAGAAAGGTTGGGTTCTCAGGGACCACACTGAGTCTCTAAGGCAAGACATATCACAAGGACTAGCAATTATTAGAAATAATCCTATACACCCTCGTAGCTACATATGCAGGTAGTGATTAATAAGATTTAAAATTTTCCCTTCTCTGGTGCTGGGAATCAAATCCAAAACCTCATGCATGCAATACAAGTCTCTAACTCTGAGCGACACTGCAGCCCTCAGTGGGCCTCGAATGAAACACAAGCAATGTTCTGAAGAACCCGTTTCAGTTCCAGGTGTAAGTGACCACTTGGCCAGAGCTGTGATTGAGATGAGCTTACAGGAGCGGAGGAGATGGTTCAGCCAGTAAAGTGCTTGCTATTTCAAGCATGGGGACCTGCGCTTGGATCTCCAGAACCTATTTAGGAAGCTGGCATGGGAGGTTACCCCCCATCTGTAAGCCGAGAATAGGGAGATAGAGACATTGTCAATATTGACCTCTGGCCTCCACAGGCTTAGGACACACATGGACACACACAGACACACACACAGACACACACACACACACACACACACACACACACACACACACACACACACACCCTAAAAATTAGCATCAACAAACTGTTTCCTTTTATGTGATATAAAATGTCAATGCAACTCTATTGAAAACTGCCCGACGCTATTGCCTAAAGTTTTACCCTGGACATCTTGAAGTAGTCACTTTTAAGATTAGAATTCTCACATCAAATCCAAGTATACAGGATTTAAAATGTAAGCTGGAGATTCAGAAGAATTTACTCATCAAGACAGATCATAGCTTCACTTTTGTATATAACACACTGAGACAAACATCACAACTGCCTTACAGGAATGGTGGCCGGTCATGTATGTTACATCCACACGCAAGACATCAAAAATGGTCAGCAAGTCCTAGGGGTTAATGACCTCACACAGAAACACTGCTATGTATCTAGTCAGTGTTTTTTAACCCACAGGTTAAAAAATGATCTCTCCTCACACACTCAGCAATCCACCCCAACCTCTAAACCTGCTGCACCATAGCAATAATGTGGGGAACCGTTTTATGTTGGAGCCGTTTGGAAGCGTGCACACTGCTATCTAAAGAATAGATGGCTTAAGCAACGTTCACAGAAACTTTTGGATCCAATGTCACAAATACAGTAAGTCCTCCACAGCTCGGTATCTGGAGAGCCACCTGAAGGTGATGGTGCATTACTTCTTCAGACCCTGCCTCATTCCTCAGGAAGGCATGACGCTGGCTTTGTCATCACCGACAAGAGAGAGACGCGTGTTTTCCTTCCACTTGTCAGGCGCCTCAGTCTGTACCTCGTGGACAGGAGAGTGCTGTGGCTCAGAGGTCACCAACAGTTATTGGTTTCCACCATTAGCCTGTGTAGCACAGGCCCACACATTACTTTGTCTACATATCAAAAGCCCCTGCTGCACAGCTGCCCACGGCACACACTGCTACAAGCCCTTATGTCTCCACCCACCCCATGAGCCCCTGTTAAATCTCTGTTCACATCCTCAGTGCCCAAGCTTCTACTGTACCTCCATCACAGCCCACACTGCATGAGCCCCACTGTACCTGCATTCCATGAACCTGTTATGGGCCTCCAAAGTAGCCTACACTGTGTAAGTCCTATTATATTGCTACCAAGAAGGCGCTATAGAAGCCCCCTGCACTTCAAACCTTACTGCCCCTCCACTTAGGGCTCCTCTGCACAAGGTTGTCTTCACCCCTGCCCATATCCCATTGTATGAGCCCCACTGTACCCCCAACCACCTGACACTACACTAGTCTCCACTGCACCTCCACTAAGGCCTGTATGATCACTCTTATTTCTCCCCACACTCCATGTTACAAGGGACCCCTTCACCTCTGCCCATATCCCATAAGCCCACATTTCAGCACCTGGAGCCTCTGGAAAATGTTAACTTAATAGAGTAATGGTCATATGGGAGTCCACTAAAATCAAAGAAAACGTGCCACAGTGAAATTCCTGAATCTCCGTGCTACTATTCAAATTCACTTCATATGTATGAGAAGACACACAAACACACACACACACACACACACACACACACACACACACACACACACA
>JANHMN010000013.1:23163484-23193971 GCA_030674055.1 Rhabdomys pumilio
CAAACCAAACCAAACCAAACCAAACCAAACCAAACCAAACCAAACCAAACCAAACCAAACCAAAATAACCTTCAGAGAACACAACCCGCAGAAAACAAGACAAAAATTCTTGCAAGGGGTACCTGTTACAAAGCCACTCGTCTGACCTTTGTGGCTAAATGACAATGTGTTCCTGGGTTGGTTCACACAGTGAGCGCCTAGTTATGGGCTTATTTGAGGTCTGGTTTGTCTTCATTTTAGGAAGATTTTCTCAGGGTACTTGTCTTACTACTCTTGGGAAGTTTTAATTGGATGTATGAAGGAGGAAAGAAGAAGTCTGAGTTTTGTCTCTCTACTTCAGTACCAAAGAATAGAATAGCCGTGAGTAATTAACATTAGACAGTGACAGTAAACAATGCAGGGTCAGGAAGCAGTATGAATTAAGAGGAAAATGAACAAGAGTGGATGATGGGCTCAGTATCATTTACCATTTTGCTCCATTGCAATGCCTGATGCTAAAAGCCCTTCCTCTCAGGTCAAAGCATGAGATGCCAATGGTCCATCTTGTTTCCTGGCTGGCCAAATAGTCTGCACATATGGAGAACTGCGGACCACAAACTGCAGTGTGAGGGAGTGCAGTGTTCATTCATCCTTGGGTATGTCATGACTGAGGATGCTAAGTTAGCATCACAGAGGTTTATGCAAGGACACTAATTCACTTTTCCTCAGGGGCTCTACGAAACAAGCTTTGTAATATGAGCTTTGGCATCCTAGGTAGATCCTTCTAGGTCTCTTTTCTCCACTGGTCATGTTTTGGCTGCAATCACATCTCTGGCCAGTGGACTCCATCAGTTTGCAGGGGAGAGAGTCCAGCTGAGCTCCAGGGAGAGCCTCAAGACTCCAAGGAATGTAAGCTCCCATGTAGCTTAGTCACAGGGGCCAGCACTGTCCGAAGAAGGGTAAGAAGCCTTCTGTGGGCTACGGAACGGGAGGGCAGCAGCTGGAACATTAACCCAGTTAGCTGGGCACTGACAGTTCACGGTCTTGAGGAAATACTATCATCTTCAGGTAAGTAACCGTAGCTGACCATGCTGCAGCATCTACTCCATAGCTTCCTAAATAAATGTACAGCTCCAGGGCTGTGAATTCCATGCGAACACAACCTGAAGCGTATCTGCTGCGAGCATATTCCTGGGTCTGTGCTGTCTTTACTCGCATGATCACATGCGTATGAGATGAGAAGATAAGAATAAAAGAGGAGAACGAACTAAGTCATTTTAAATTGTTTTTCTTACCCCTCCCTTTGACAGCTGAGTTCTTTGAACCAGAACATGCATATCCTGGGGACATACACAAAATTCCCAGGGCACCAGGCTAAGGACAAAACCAAACCATCTAGATCCTCCCATGGGTCAGGTTCCCTGTCACCAGGTGCTTGAGGACAGTGTCTGCTTTCTGGAGCCTAGTTTCTCAGGCTTTCTGAAGAAGGGTCCCTTCTTATCCCGGATTCCTACCAGAGTCCATTCTGCCTACAAGCAAAAATGAAGGGCCAACTGGGAAATACATGGCTTTGGGGAGGGAAATGAAGCTGAGAAAGAAACAAACAAACAAAAAAAAATCACCTCGTTTTACCGAGGTGACTACAATTTTGCATCTTCCTGACTTTTCTCTGTATTTGCTTTAAAAGATGAAATCAGGAATCTTCTGCCAGAAAACAAGCTGGACACGGTCAATTAGTTTAACAATAAAGAATGGCTTTGCTACTCAGTTTGTGGCAGATATTTTCCTCAAAATGAACAGTGTCTTCAATCATGGCATCCTGCGTACTTTCTGGAATAGGCTTGTCACATACAAACATCATCCAACATAAAGTTAGATAGCTTTCACAACTACTGGACCACATTACTCAACTACTGATAAATTACAGATGTCGACTTAAAAATATGTAAGAAGTGAGCTTTCAAATTCTTTATGAGGTCCACTAAGCAGAAACACTGTTTAAAGAGCACAAAATCCATCATCAAGTCAGGCCATTAATGAGGTAATTAAAAAGTTTCCTCCAAAACTCAGCAAAGATTTAGAACTTCTTCCTCATAGGTCAGAAAAAAAAAAAATGGAAAAGAGATTTCCCCTCTTCACACACAGTGTTAGTGAAAGGACTTTAGAGGAGACTTTTAAAGGCTTTGGGGAAAATGAGTTCATTTGGTATGTATCTTGAGAGGAAACCACGTCAACTAAGGACTTCCAAAGATCTAGAGACAGTTTGGGGCTGTAGTAGATGTCACTTGAGGCACAGAGTAAAGACCACTTAGTGATCTCCATACCCTCCTGGGGCCCGTGGTCATCTTCCAGTCTTTCTAGAACAGTGCCACATCTACAGGACGCCAGGGGTTATACTGCAGTCACTGTGATATTCTACGCCCATAGCACACGCCTCAGCTTAGACATCAGCTCTCTGACAGACAGATGCTGAGGACAGCATGTTTCAAAAACTCCTCACTGGCTTTTAATTACCTGGGGCCAGAGGTGGCGAGTACCAGGGAAACTGCAGGAGCGAGAGAGGCCTACAAATTGGTCATGAACCGGAACTGTAACAGTATAAAGCAGCAGTTCTCACCCTGGGGGGGAACCCCTTCGGGGTCACATATCAGATATCCTGCATCTCAGATATTTACGTTACAGTAACAGAATTACAGTTATGAGGTGGCAATGAAATAATTTATAGTTGGGGTTTACCGCAACATGAGAGAGTGTATTAAAGGGTTACAGCATTAGGAAGGTGGAAAATCACTTGGTATAAAGGTTCAATTTCCCCTCCTATTCCCTTCTAGCCTCTGTTATTCTCCCAAACAAGAAATAGGTGGATCCATTTCTACACGTGGCTATAAATAACTATGGGCAGGAATGTGGAGGAGACAAGGGCGGGGTGTGATTCTGGTTGCCTATTTGGAGACCTAGCCTGCTGGCCCAATAGGGTTGAGGTATTTATAGGAGTAAGACGCACAGGTGCACAGACAAAGCCCAGGGATTTTGCTTGTTGTGGCCAAGGGATATCTGCCTGGCTAAGGAACCAAAATGACAAATCCTGTTTTAAAATAGACTCAGAGGATGTGATCCTTAAGAGAGAGCTCCAGTCATTAAACCAATACACATTTAGGACTCACGTCTCCAGCCACCTCTCTGGAGTGGCTGCCTGCCCTATTAATTCTTACTGTGGCGGGGAGCTCACTTCCTACGGGGTACAGAGGTTGAACTTCAGACATCAAAGCCCTATATCTACCGAGACCAAATTCATAAGCAGAGGCAAGTTTCCTAGTTGCTACACCGAAGGTCAATGTCTTCCATAAAGCAAGGATAAAAATGGCTGTGCTGTGCACAGTTGTCGCTATTAAATGGGACAACTATGTTCAATAAATGCTACTCTAATAGGGACTTCTATCGGTGACACCATTAGCATTTTGGCGGAGTGTTTTCTGTGTGTCTGAATGGGGGTGGTGACTGTGTTCTGTAGATGTCTGCAAGCATCTCCTCCTTCTACTAGATACCATACCAGCTTGTCTGTTAGGTCAATCAAAAAAGCTTCCAGACACTGTTACATGTTCCTTTAGTAGATGGGGGCACTGTACAACCCCATACCCCTCATACTCTGGAAGGAGTCCTTTACATTTTGGGGCAATTCCATATGACACTCCTGGTGGTCACTATGACTCCATCTTTCTGTAACTTCTAGCCCTTCCAAGGAGCAGCACCAGGGAAGAAGGAAGAGGTCCACACTCGAACTCTGTAACTCTAGAGTCATTTGGTTTTTAGTTTGTACCATGAAACAGACTGACTTAACTGCTTATTTAAAGGATGACATAACTTTATCTTCCAGATGATTTCCCTCCATGCCCAAGACACCAAAGCTCCCAGGGTAAAATATAGGGTGAGACAGATCACTCACATGGCTGCAAGGAATCCGTAGAGACTGATACCAAAGGTGAGCTCCCTGCCTGACTAAGGTGTTGAGCTAAAGGAGTTACTGAAACAGGTATCAAGCTCTAGTCAGAAGCACATAGCGGTGCTGCTGTCACAGCCAGGAAGGACCAAGAACAAGGGCAAAGGGATTGGGGCATGCTTGAAGGAAAAGGTTAACCAGAAAGGATGTCCCTGTTAGAAGGTTTCAATGATCAAGTCACCAAAGACAATTAGAATGAGTGTGTTAAGCACTAAACTTGTTATGTCCCCAAATACAGGACAAACAGGAAGAGAAAAAGTTCAATCACTCTCCTGACTTTTTCCATAACCGTGACTGACCACCAGACAAATCCTTGTGATTGTAGTAAGTATATGTGCAGTCAGCTGTTTGGAATGTCCACCAGGACGAGGCCATCAAAGCCTACGACAGGGCTGTCCAATCACCTACTTAAACTTCATAACCCGATGCTGCTCAGCCCTGACCCTCACCTCTGTCACATTGGATGTCTTATACTGATGGCTCAAAGCAAGAGAAAAGGAAGAAAAACACTGGCCACTAAAAAAATACGAAGTCCAGGTACACGACACCAGTAATGGGTACAAGGACAGATGACTTATGGTAGTGGTTCTCAACCTTCCTAATGCTGTGATTCCTTAATACAGTTCCTCATGTTATTGTGACCCTCGACCATAAAATTATTTTTGCTGCTACTTCACAACTGTCATTTTGCTACTGTTATGAATCAGAATGTAAGTGTCTGTGTTTTCTGATGGTCTTGGGTTATTTCTGTGAAAGGATCATTCAACCAACCCCAAAATGGTTGACAGCCACAGATTGAGAAATACTGCCTTACAGGTTTAGGGCATGACTAGAACTTGGGGTGCTGGTCCCAGGTGAAGAATCAACTAGTTAATCAATAGCTCTGGGTCTATTCTTGACCAAGAAAAATGGGACTAAAGACCTCCTGTACATCTGTATGCAGAAAGCTCACGCAAGTTCACACTGACTGCTAGGAAGCTATGGAGTGAATGTTTTAAATTAACTGTTGAGAAATAGGATGAGCAGCGAGTTCCTGCCAGGGCTGGCCAACTGGAAAGCACACAGCTATTTTCAGCAACCCTGTGGGTGAGTTCGTCTGGTCTCCTATCAAAGACCTCCTCGTGTACTGCAAAGAGTTCAGCATGTTCAGTTTGAGAAGCCCTATTCTACTCTGTGGGGGCAAAACAATGAAAGTTTTTTTTTTTTTAATTATGGTATAAGATGTTATAAAATTCATTATTCCCTTAAAAAAGTAAATAAATGAAGTGAAAAGAACCAAGATAAAAAATTACAGAACTGGGTCTAAATTCAAGATAGGGGGCACTTTCTTAGGATTTAAAAGTGGCCTTTAAATGTTTTCTTTACAAGATAATAAGAGGGTTCAGGGTGGAGCAGGGGAAATGGCTCAATGGATAAAGCACTTATGGTATGAACGTGGGTACCAGAGTGAGCCTGGATGCACAGAACCTACATCAATATAGGGCATGGATGCTAGCCACCTGAAATCTCAGGTCTGAGCCAGCTAACTAAGCTGGCTAGCCAGACTAGCTGACAGGTAACTTCTGGATTCAAAGAAGAGATCCTTCCTCCATAAACAGCAATTAAAGAGAGAACCTGAGGTCACCTTTGCCTACATGCATGTGTGCACCCTCCCATGAGCGCCCCTACCACAGGCAAACCCACACACACATGCACTCTGAGCTCATATACGTATAAATAAGCGAATGGGAGGAGGCTACCAACAGCATACGTGCGAGTGAGAACATTCTAGAAAATACAAATGGCACACAGTTTGCCATGTCATATAAGACATCCCTGCCAATACTCTGTAAAAACTCCAATTCCACACTGTGTGTGGGGGGGGGGGGGTTTCCTATGCTCTGAGCATTTGTTGTTGTTGTTGTTTTTCTGGAAAGAAATCTTAAGAAGACACTAGCGCATATGCAACCATATTCTAAGGTAGTTACTGGAACACACAGCAGATCACATACCATGTAAGCACATGTTGAGACTAAATTACATTTTGAATTTTATCTTGAGAAATAGTGAAAACAGCTAACCTTCAACTCTTAAAATGGCATGAAAAGCAGAAAGCCTTGTCTGCATTCTATATTCTCTCAAAGTGTGTGTGTGGTGGTGGTGGGGGGGGGGGCAACAGGAGAGAGTTGCTTATTTGCAAAACAAAACTCATTTTTACTTCTGGCTTGTAGCTCTAAGTTTTTTTTTTTTTTTTCTCCCATGTGTGACTGAGTTGATTCTACTCATCTGCAGAAAATAAACAGGGGCCTTTCAAAGCTGTGGGGGTGGGTGGGGGTTTAGCTTCAGAGTCTAGTTGTCAAGTGGAAGCCAACCCCCACCCCCTACATATGATGTGTATTATATACCACAGGATGTATGTGAAAAGGCATGGGGAAGAAAGCACTGATGCACATTGTGTGTATCATAGGGTATATTACGCAGGATGCAATTACATGCAGACAATCAGCATCTCACTTCGGGAAGGACCCTCTCTTTGCCACTTAAAATGATTGATTTTTATGTGTGTGGGTGTTTTGCCTGCAGGTGTATCTCTGCACCACATGCATGCCTGTTGCGTGTGTCCATGAAGGCCAGAAGAGAGAAAGGATCCTTTAGATTTTAGTTACAGAGAGTGTGGCTTGCCTTGTGGGTGCTGGGAGCTGAAGCTGGGCGCTCTGGAAAATGATCCAGTTTTCCTCACTGCGGAGCCATCTCTCCTGCCTCCTCTTTTTCCATCTTGAAATGAATGTAAGGGCGGGGGGTGGGGCGGGGGGTGGGAAGGCTCAATCACCAAGCACTCGCTGCGTGAGCATGAGGAACTGAGTTTGGATCCCCAGCACCCATAAAATACTGGGTGTGGTGGGTGATTCTGTCACCCAGTGCTGTAGTGAGGGGCGAGCTAGTGTAGCTAACCAGTGAGTACCAGGGTCAGTGAGACCCTGTCTTAAAAAAAGGTGGATAGCCACAGAAGAAAATATGTGGCACTGACCTCTGACCTCCTCATGTATGCCATGCACCTATGTATGTCATGCACCCAGGCACATGAAGGCATCACAGTAAGAATTTTTAATGAAATAGAAATGTTAATACCATGATCATAAATGCCAAGCAAAGTCAAATGGTGATCAAATCAGGTGTTTTCAAGCTGTCTGTGTTTGTGTCTGTGTCTGTGTCTGTGTCTGTGTACGCATGCACACACAAACACAAACACACAGCTCTGTGTATCCATTACATGCAGACACTCAGGTAATTTGATTGAAGGTAACATTTAGAGGGCAACAGTCATCAATGTGGTTGCCAAGGAAACCTCAGTCATGTTACAGAGTGTCCAAATGCTATTAGCAACAGTCCGCAACATAACCCATTTATTTATTTATATTCCCTGGAAGAAATATGCTATTCTGCAATTTGAGATGTCCAGGGGATGAAAACGCAGAGAGACACTGTCATATAAAATGTAATTTAGGACCTTGTTCTATATCCAAGGTGAAATGGTATCCCATGAAATGTTTAATTTGCCATCGTGTGCTACGGGGAAGGGGTCAGTAGGAACAATGCTTGATTACATAGGGTAGTGTGCTAAAGAGAGGCATTAAACTCACCCAATCTACAAACATGCCTTACTTAAGGAAATACAGGAGTGAGAAAAATAAACTACAAACTACAATGAATCATTATAAACATTTAAAATGCACTGTTTTAACGAAGCACTCCCAATAACTTCGATGGAGATGTTATTAGCAATATCAGGCATGCTTTCCTTGAGTACCAGTATGTTGCTCGCCCTACAATGAGTGGGGACAATTATGCAGATCCAGGGTTCAATCTCAAGCTCATCTTGTTCTCTTTACTTCCCTTCAGACTTATAGATGATCAAGGTCCCAGAAGAAGTTGGACATCAAGCCTCCCTGGACTTTCAGTGCCCCACATGACAACTGAGATAGACTTCCTTGAACTTGCTTATATTCTGTTATTTATTAAGGTGATTCTAATCATGTCTGTTAATGTGCCCTTTAAAGGCATCATCACCCTTTAATTTCCTCCCTTCAAGAATTTGAACTGGTGTTTCACTGGAGAAAGGGACAGCAGGAGAGCAGACAACGGCCTCATCAGAGCCACAGCTAGAAGAATAGTAACTAAATTCAGGGAAGTGTACTTCAGGGGGCTCCTGGGGAAGTAACCGCAGCAAATACACTTCCAGAAGAGGCTCTTAGGGACAATGGGGGAAAACAAATCACAGTATTGGAAGGGAAGTAGCTGAGAAGTAGCCTGAATCTGGTGCACCACAACTCCTCATACACGCCCCTTCATGAAGCTACTGTACAGATCATGCTTACATGGGACTCAGACACTCATTGAAGTTGCTACCTGCTGGCTCCAAGGATCAAGTTTTCCTCATAAAACTGCTTACATGACTCTGTGTTTGTGTGTGTGTGTTGTTGTTGTTGTTGTTGTTGTTGTTCTTACAAGTTACAGAGTTTATGTATCTCCATCTCTCTGGGTGCTTGTGCTTAGTAATCACACCACCCCGTAGTACCTTGCAGGTACAATGGGTTCCTGCAACTGGGATACTTGGGTTTTTCTTCAGTAAAACCACAGCACAACTATGAAAAATGGGAAGCTAGGTTAACGGCCTGCAAAGATTCAGGTCCTAATGTAAATGTTAACCTAACAAGGAAGACGGTGTTTGCAGGTGTGATTGGATTAAGGAGGTTATTTTGGGGGCAGTGCAGTGGTTCACAGGGTTAGGGCACTTGCCATCAAGATTCCTCATCATGTATATGCAAACATTAAAACTAAACAAAAACAAAACCCTGGAAAGTTTCTTGTCCTATCAGATTCCTTCTCAAAAACATTTTTGAAGTTTATGTATCCCCAGTACTCAGTTACAGCTGTAGGTGCTTGTATACCTATTAACGTATTATCTGTTCAATTGTCTTTCTTCACTTCCTGTAGATAAGACAGAAACAGAATACTGTACTACCTTCAATAAGATACTGAATTCATTTTAAATTGCACTTGATGATGCTACATGACCAATGCAATACTGTCAATACTGAAGTATTGCAATTCCATTTGATTATTTGTTTGAAGCTCAACATGGAAACAGCCAAGATGTCCTCCAGTAGGTAAGTGGCTACACTAACTGAGGTACATCCAGAAGAGACAGAACACTACTCTGTCATGGGGGGTAACTTGACTGTCAACCAGGTTGGATGAAGGATAGCAGTGGTCCTCAACCTTCCCAATGCTGTGACCATTTAATTCAGTTCCTCGTGTTGTAGTAATTCTAAGCCATGAAATTATTTTTGTTGCTATTCATAACTATAATTTTGCTATATGTCAAGCACTGCTGGTCTAAGGGGTTAGCGTGTCTGTGATGGTATTTCCACTTATGAGTAGCTCATGACTCCAACCAATGAATTGATCAATCCCCTAGAAATCTGTAATACTAATACGATTAGGAAGTGGTGAAAAGAACTCAGGAAGTAAATTCCCAGGGATGTGTTCTTTGGGGGCTTTTAAATTGTGGCCCTGGCAACTTCATGAATGCCACTTTCTGTCTAAGAAGAAAGGAACTACTGCCACCACACATTGCTGTTGCCCTCTGGATATTCTGCCCAAGAATATGACACCAGGTAGCCAGGGACTGAACCATTTGAAACTATCAGGCAAAATAAAGTCTACCTCTTTGATGAGAATTCTGTTAGGTAGTTGGCTACTGCAATAAAAAGTAAGTAATACATCTGGTCTACCTCTAAGATCTCACGATGACTGATTTCTTCTCCTTGTCCTATCACATAGGTGACAACACTCCTAACAATGACAGATGAGTCCTTGTGCTAATGAGTCTTCATCAGTTGTCACACATGTACCATAGCAGGGGAGACGATTCACGAGTGTGGAGGTGGAATGCACATGTGAGATTCCTCTACCTTTGTTCCACTGTGAGAATCCTAATAATACTCTCTCCTCTCAACTCTATTAAAAATAAATGTACTTGCCCTCAGAAAGACCCAACAAGCAGCTGAAACAGTCAGATGCAAATATTTGCACCCAACCAATGGACAGAAGCTGCTGACCCCTCTGGTTGAATTAGGGAAATGTTGGAAGAAGCTGAGGAGAGTGACTCTGTAGGAGGACCAGCAGTCTCAACTATTCTTTCAAACACTGGACCCCTGAGACCTCTCAAACACTGACCCACCAACCAGGCAGCAGGCACTGGTTGTTATGAGGCCACCAATACATATACAGCAGAGGACTGCCAGGTCTGGGTTCAGTGAGAGAAGATGCACCTAACCCTCAAGAGACTGGAGGGCCCAGGGAGTTTAGAGGTTTGTTGGGGTGAGGGGTGGGGTGGTGAGGACACCCTCGTGGAGACAGGGGGGCAGGGAGGAGGTATGGGACGTGGAATAGTCGGAGGGTGGGGCAGGAGGGGAATGAAATATGGATGTAAATAAATAAATAAATAAATAAAAGATTAAAAAAATAAAAGCACCTGTCATCCAAATGTATTTGTTGGGACTGTTGTTATAATAGTTATTTAATTTTATATGTCTACATACTGGAGATCATTAATTAAATCAGAACACAAGGTCAGGGGAGATGGCTCATTGGTTAAAGGGTTAGTTTCCCGAGCAGCATGCCTGAGACTTGAAGTTTAGAGTCTCAAAACCTATGCAAATGCCAGGTGGGTGTGGTAGCCTGCCTGTAATTCTGCTTAGAAGGCAAGAAGAAGAGATTTCCAGAGCAAGCTGGCTAGTTAGACTAGCTGTAATGTCAAGCTATGTGTTCAGTCTAATGACCCTGCCTCAGTGAATAAGTTGTGCAGAAATAGAGGTCAACTCAACCTTGGGCCTCTAAACAAAAACAAATGTACTCACACCTGCTCCAACACCCACACCCACGCATTTTTAAGAACTCATACACACATGCCAGGGACAGACACATGAAAGAAAAAAACCCTGAACACAAATATAAGGTGCAAAAACATCACTTGCACCTTGCTTCAAAACAGAAAACAGAAAACAGAACTAAAACTAAGGAAACACAACGCACATTCCAAAATCCAAACAACAACAAAACCCAGAAGGGTCTGGAGTGTTCGCCAAATGTGAAATGCTGAGATTAGCCCAGGGAAGCAAGTCCCCGTGGTGCAGAAATCGTATCTCCGCAGCTGCTAGCTGCTGAAACGGCATCGGTGCCTGCTCATTTCGGAACTGCTACACTTTTATTTACCCACTTCCTCAGAATGCCTAAGCTGTACGAACAGCTGCTTGGTTTAAAAAAAAAAAAAAAAAAAACAAGAGCGGATTTGGAGGCTTTGAGTGGAAGCATTTCCTTCCCGCCCCAGAGGCGACTTTCTCTAGAACAACACGAAGATTTAGTTATAAAATTAGTAAACACCAAATAGCTGCAACCCATGGAGGGTTACGGGAACCTTTCCGCTTATCTTGGCTATCTAAACCAAGTGGGACCATGTTGCCAGAAGGTGGTTGGAAGGGGAATCCTTCAGCTTATTTTAGGAACAAAGGAAGCAAAAACACAGAGCACGTTTCCAAGATATTGACTCACTACGCACCCACTGTGCACACGTGACAAGTAGCCTACCTGCCGCTGTAAAGGGCAGAGCAAGACAGGGGTTTGTGATGCTGAAGACAAATGGACATTTTAAAAAACTTCCTGATATTAAAATTTCCTCACTCGGAAATCAGGACATGCTAGAAAATCAGCATTAAATATATGAGTAAGGTATTTTGCAAAGAATAGGTTATATGAATCATTGTTAAACATTTTATCTATATGTGACCAAGCACATGGCTGGACTACTGTCAGAGAAGGACCTGAGCTGTCACCAGGCCAGGCAGTGAAAATGACCACACCTTTTAACGACACAGACACGGGAGAATGATGAGTACATTAGTCCAGGGGGGCATCCTCTTACAGTTAAAAATTGGAATTCATTACTATCTAAAAGACTTGTGTCTTTACAGTACAAACAAAACAGCTAGGATGGTACATTAATTATGCTGGCCCTGAACTGGCCAGGAAGAGAAATCATTTCTAATTTTATCTTCACGGAATAATTATACTAAACAGTATAATCCTCCAGTTAGGAAAGAATGCAGAGATTCAGAAGATTGGGAAGATGGCTTAGTGGATACAGTGTTTGTAGCGAATGCAGAGATTCAGAAGACTGGGAAGATGGCTCAGTGGATACAGTGTTTGCAGCATGAACTTTAGGTTTGGATCCCCAGTGGTCCAGCCATACATATAAGCAGCAGCATCCACAGGTAACCCCAGAGCTGGGCTGGTGGTATACGTGGAGACAGGCAGACAGATCCCCAGTGTTCTCGAACTCATCAGCCTAGCTGCAATGGCCAGTTCCAGAGTCAAGGAAGAGACTTTGGCTCAAAAAGCACATGGTAGGGCAGAAAAGAGAACGTCATCTGACATTGCCTTTGGCCACCTTGAACACACTCACATGCACATATAACCACATATGCGTGCATTCATATGCAGGTAACACACACACACACACACACACACACACACACACACACACACACACACTGTTACCATTATTCCCAAAATGGAAAAAAATTAACCCATTTTTACTGAAGATGCAAGGTAGCCATCAATCAAATTTGCCTGATTAACAGCCTTTTTCCTTGTATCGTTGCATGATTCTCTGAACTATTAATCTCAATTCCTGGTCCTTAAGCAATTCTATATATCATCAATGAAAACCCAGGAGATGGCTTTGGAGGAAAATATTACTTCAGGTCCATCCATATCAAAGGAACTTTGAGCCCCCAGGAAGCCAAAGTTATAAAAAAAGGAAAAACTACACAGTTAACAATTTGTGTGTGTGTGTGCACGTGTTTTCCTGTGCTTCCTTCACTCTCCATAGTTCCTATTTTCTTTAAAAAAAAAACTTCACTATTAAAATAACTTGCAAATAAAATAAACATTACACACCAAAGGTAACCAGACCAAAAGTCTACACATCTCAATGAGTTTTAATACAGTTACAGGTTTTAAACACACACACACACACACACACACACACACACACACACACACACACAACAGAGGCAGAGTAGAGGAAGTGTGCCTTGTGTATGTGTGGCCCAGTGTGCCCAAGTAGGAAAGTGGCCAACTGGACAGGTGAGGAGGTAGCTAAAAAAATAAAACAAAACACAAAAATAAAAACAAAACCCTTCCGCACAACCTCAGGCACAGAGTCCTATTACTAGAGCTTGAGAACGCCAAAGGATCAAAGGTCATACACCACCCACCCAAAAGTGGGCCCACCCTCAGGGGGACAGATGTCTTCAGACATCTGAACAGCAAAGTGAAATGGGAAGCCACAGGACAGTTGATACCAGGAGACTAAGGACATCACTCAGGGTTGAGATGGCTCATCTAAGTAGGAACGTTAAATCATCCGGATTCTGGAGTGAATGTTTGGTTTAATTTTTGTGTGCTTTTATATTGAAACCCATTGATACTTGTGAAATTGATGCTCAAATCTCTATTCTTTAAGGGTGGGAATGGGGCTCCTCTTATGGATGCCTAGGGTGTGGTTTGTTCTTCCGCATGACTTTTCCCACTTGAGGGTTACAGCTAACTAGTGGCCACATCACTTCTTACACTGGCTATGCCCTGGCAAGGGGAAGACAACTGGTTTGCTGTTTGCTGTTTTAGAGACAGGCTCTCATTCTGTAGCGCAGGCTATTCTCTCCTATGTTAGCCTCAGGTTGCTGTGATTACAGGTACTCTACCAGGCAAGCTGGCTTCTTTCTCAGTGAGCAACAATGTTCAAAAGGGAATGACTGGCAGGACAGAGGAAGGGGATGGGATCTTGACCACTATTGATTACTGGCAAATGTTTACCATATCCATGGGTTTAGCAAATGTTTATCATATCTATGGGGGACTCCTCATTTCATTAGTACTTACCACCAAAGACTATTAGCATTCCTTTTAGGTTCCACACCACCCACAGTTATCAGGCAATAAAAGGGGCTGTTTGCCCCCTCCTCACACTCTTACTCTCTTCCCCTCTGTCCCTTCTTTTCCCATCCCCACCCCCCAATGTGTTCATGGACAGCCTCTCCTCCTCCTCCTCCACCACCACCTCTTCCTCCTTCTGCTCCTCCTCCTCCTCCTCCTCCTCCTCCTCCTCTTCCTCTCTCCTCCTCCTCCTCCTCTCTCCTCTCCTCTTCCTCTTCCTCCCCCACTTCTCTCTACTCCCCTCCCATGCCCTAAATAAACTATTCCATCCTATATCCGACATATGGCTGGTACCTCAGGGGGAAGGGATTTCTCAGCATGGGCCCACAGAGGCATTCCCTTCTACCTCACCATACTGAGCTTCTACCAAACATATCCCTGGTTCTTTCTTTCTTTTTATAAAACACAATGACCATCGGTGGTTAATCTCTTTTGCTTAGTTTCATCCAATTGTTCTTCAGTCTTAAAATCTGACAGATAGGATTAATCTTTTATTAAATATGAAATGTAAAGACGAGTGCTCTCCTCAGGCAAAGGTGTTAGCATAAGCATTGGATTTGCCAGTAAATGATGCTCTGGGAGAATCAGCTGCCCTGGTCATGTTTAGGGCATAGGAAACAGCCAGAGGACATGTAGTTAGACAATTGTGGGTTCTGAGCTGCATCTCTGGTGTTGGACTCAGTGTACCTCAAGGCAGTAGGCTTTAATACACAAATTCTGCCCTCCAAGTTCTACTTCTCTCAGTCCTACACTTTTCGGCCTCCCTGCCATCAGGCAGGCCACATAGCTAACTGTGGCCAGTGGACCCGAGACAAGTACTACCAAGTATCAGCTCAAATCTGAGCTTGGAGATCCTAGGTCCCTGCTGTGGTCACAGGACCAATGTGACTTGTGTAGGAATTTCTTGAGTGATGAACACCTTGTCCATTAAACCACTTAGATTTAGGGTAACCCAGCACACCTGTCTCTGTGAGTGGTCCTCACAGTGGCTCTCTCATTGGACATGGCTGAGGCTGGGAAGACGGTTCACTGGCTTGATGCATGCTGCTCTCCCAGAGGACCTGAATTCAGTTTCTATCACCCATGTTGGATGGCTCACAACTGCTTCTAACTCTAGCTTCAGGGGCATTGACACCCTTTTCTGGCCTTTGGGAGCATACATATATACAACTACACACAGACACACAGATACAGACATAGATGTACCCACACACATACATACATACATACACACACACATGCACGCTCGCACACATGCACAAATGCTCATACACAAAACAACTGCATGCCACCTTTGTGAGCAAGTAACACAGCACGAGAATTGGCCACCTGCATGAACTTCTGCATTCCATCAGAGAGAACCTGGCTACTGCTTTATTCCACATTCCTTTGCTCCAAGTCCTATTTAGGAGAAGATTAATTTCCCCTTAAACTGCTAAAAGCACAGTAGGACCATTTCTAAGCTGTCGCTTCTCTAGAATATTACTCTGTATGGATGCTATTTTCAAGTGCAACAAGATAAAGGATTATTTTGAGATGCTCAACCAGCTCCGGTTGGCTAGTGCTGCTTCTATACACAGGAGCGACTGCCAAGCCACGGTACTAGAACTATTTCCTGTTTGCCAGAAGCAGGATTTCATCACCGGTGACAGTGCATGGTGCAGAAGATCAGAAGCGTCATCTGTGCTATTATTTCCCGTTAGTGACGTCAGGTGAGACAACGGCTACCCATCTACTTATACTGTTCTGTCAAACAATGAACATGGACCTGCTTTCACAATAAATACTTGATGCTAAAAAGACCAGCAAAAGAAAGCTGTGTGCTTTATTTCCTTATTAAACTTCCTGATGACTAAACCCTAGGATACATGGTTGGGATAATAGTCAATTCTTTCATTTGTTCATTCATTAACTTACACAAACAAATAATACATTTAATGCCTGTGTTGTGCCAAGCATGAACAGGCTCTGAATATACAAAGCTTAATGGCGATTCACGGGTTTATAAAAACGTCTTACATGTCTGATCATTGGATAGACGGTAGCTGTGGTCTTAACAGTAAAAGTAGATGGATATTAACTACGTTACTTTATTTGATACCGGGAGTTTTATGGATAAAGAATGAAATTCCTGAAAGCTAAAGGCAATTAACTGTACTCTGGAGAGAGTAAGTGTTCATCTTACACGAAGCCAGTAGTAGGTACAATGAAGTCAACTGGAAGTGTAATTTGAAAATGCTAACAGTAGTGTAAAGTACAAATAAGAAGGTACCAATTCGCACTCTGGTACCCTATGGAGATTATACAGAGCGCATCCTCTTCTCCAGGACACTGAAGGCACTCAAGTAAATACTTGGTGGTGATGAGGTGCCAAGTGGAGGCTTCCTTGCCCTCATGGCTGAAGCATTTCTTGCTCCTCTTGCTGTCCCTGGCAGCAGCTACTGTAGCTGGAAGAATGGGCTTCTGAGCATGTGTGGAACTTCATCTTACACCCGAGAGGCACACTAGCCACGGGCCGTGTGCAAGGCTGTGGCTTAGAGCCACGTTCTGAAGACACAAAGTAACAGATCTGAGGCCAGGGATGGTGGTGCAAACCTGTCATTCCAGTACTGGGAGGCCGAGGCTGGAAGAGGGTGAGTTCAGAACCAGCCTAGGAGCATTACAAAGTAATGGTCTGACCTAGTGCCCACCCTTCAAGTAAAACAGACATATTTTGGGACCGGGGAGTTGGCCCAGTGGGTAAAAGCACCTGCAGCTAATTCTGGTGACAGTGGGTTTGATCCCTGAGTCTTGCATGGTAGAAGGTCAACTAACTCCTGCAAGTTGTCCTCTGACTGTCACACGGACACAATGGCAAAGTGTCCAGTGCACCACATCTTCCCAGTATTAAAAACAAAACGAACAACTTCGGCTGTTGAGACACATCTGGTAGCTCTCCATCATAAGGGTTTGGGAAACAGTATCACCGAACCCTTGTATTTTCATTCGACAAACAGCAAACTGAAGCTAGCAGTTGTCACCACATTAGTGGATATAGTTAATTCGTTCACTTTTATTTCTTTGCACGCAACAAAATTCTGTCTGAAAATACTATGAAATTCCTTTTACATTCTAGCTCGTTTCCCAGCCAGCCCTTACAGAGGCAGACAGCTGTTTCTACAGCTTACTCCTGTATTTGACAGCAGGTTTTCTTAAACTAGGAGGCCACCCACTGGACTAGCATTTCTATTTAACACAAAACCACAAATATCCAACAATTAAATAAAAAATCATAAATGTACTATCTGGGCTTTCAACAGCCTTTCCTTCTCTTCATTGGTTTGTGCTCTATTTTTGCTTTTATAGGCTCACGATACCTGGACATAGATCATTTTGCACAATGAGCCTTGAACTAGATAATGTGAGCCTTCTTTGCAGCCTAATATCGCATTTCCCGCTGACATTTAGTTGAGGGAATAGCACGATTTCAACAAGAACTACTGGGTGGGCAAATCAGTCAGGCACAAATTAGCAGAGTTCTACTCCAAATTGATCTTAAAGGTTATTTCCTTGTCGCATTCAAGCTGCGACCGTGATGTAAAGGGACAATGAAGATGAACTATGCACATGACTGCTATTACTGCTCCTTCCTCATTCTTCTTCAGCAGTTCTGAGAGGACTCACCCCACGCCTTGTCAGAGAGCGAGTGAGCTCCGCTCTTGGACCACCATTGATCTTTCAGGCAAAACAAATGGTCACGAGCAAGCATGCAGCTTGTCAGAGGCATGTCTCTGACCTGAACTCAAAGTAAGCCCCACACAATGGCTCCATTGTTCATCAAGAATGCAGTTTTCTTTTTGACAAAACCTATGATGCATGAGGAAGCAGGTGGAAACGCTCCCCACAAAACCCCTTAAAGACCTCGCGCCGCGAAAAAATATATATTAAATATATATAATTTAAAATATATTCAGGTGGCTCGAGATCCTCAAGAGCGGTTAGCACAGGAGCAGGGAGCCTTCATGTAAAGACAGGGTTTTCTGCATCTGACTCCCATAGCCACATTCTTCAGCCATGTAATGTTGTCTTGTGAACTAGCATGACAGTAACTCCTTGCTATGCTTTCTCCACATGTCAGGAGAGAAACCGCTGTCACCTATCTTCTCGGGCACTTGTTTTACATAAATTCACTTGTGCTCCATAGTTTATCAAAGAGCAGCACTTTGCCCTCTATCTGTCGACAAGTCAGGCATTCGGTCTATCGAATTCTTTGGCAGCCGGCACACGGTTATAGATGAGATGGGAGTTTCATGCTGTGTGAATTGCTGCTTGTGGGAACATATAGACCTTCATGAAGTTCCCCAGGAGAGATTTAAACAAGGACAAAATTGAACTTCAACAGCATCAACTTATGAGCCGAACCAAAGAGTTAAAGAATTGTTCTAAGTACTGCTCCCAGTTTCTCAAAGGTCAGGGGCATTCTAAATTCCTCCTGTGAAAATGCCAGTTTGCAGTTGTTCATTCTAGGTGAACTAAAGGCTTGTAACACTGTAGCAGAAAGAGAATAAAATATCTTAGACATTCTAAACCTTCCAGGAGACCCTCTACCAGATAGGATCCTGAATATAATTTCTACCTGCGGGACCTGCAAATGAGGTGGAAATGATGTGACCATCAGTATGCACAGGCGAACCCAGCAGATTTTCATCTCTTCCAAACTACCTCCTCGTGAGTGGTCCCGAGCGCTGTGAACCAGCTGCCTGGGCCACACTTCAGCTTCTGGAGCTGCCTGACTCCAGGAGCTCTCAGGACGTTGAGTTTTACTTTGATTTCTAATAAAGCTTTGTCAACTTTGGACTAAATGTCGCTTTTCATCTTTCTATGATGCCGCCATACCTAAACCATGATTCACTGACAGAAGTTTATGACTAAGTTAAACACAAACATTTTAGCAAGACAGAAAAGGTAATGTTTCCTAAGAAGTTTTTACCACCACTACTATTAATATTGTTGTTGTTATTAAACTATGATGACGGTGGTGGTAGTGGTGGTGGTGGTGATGGTGGTGACAGTGGTGATGGTGACGGTGGTGATGGTGGTTATGGTGGTGGTAGTGGTGGTGGTGGTGGTGGTGATGTAGTGTCATGGTTTTATCAAGTTTTATCCTGGAACTCATTATGTAGACCAGCCTGATCTCAAACTACCGATAACCACATGTTTCTGCCTCCTGAACACTGGGATCCATAAAGTATTTTAAAATGCTTTTCTTAACACTCACCTTTCAGAAAATGACAGTGAAGGTTTGCAGATGTCAATTTGACATTTGTAGTTGTGTTGATATACTGATGGTCACGCTGGCATTGGGAGGAGTGAGTGATATTTATTTAAATTCCACAAAGCCAAGGGTCAGGGAAATGGCTTAGTGGGTAAAGTGCTTACCCTCTAAGCAGAGGACTGTAGTTTGGATCCCCAGAACCCATGTAAATGCTGGCTGGGTGTGGCAGCCCTCTTGCAACTACAGTGTGCAAAAAGCAGAGACCAGGTATGTCTAGAGCAAGCTAGCTATCAAGACTAGCCTGTACCATTGAATTCTGGGTACAATTTAAGGACCCTGCCTCAATCTACAGTAAGGTAAAGAACAATCAATAAAGACTACTTCCCTTGTCATTTTGGGGTTTCAACATGCAGACACCTGTGACCACAAACATGCAAATAAGCACCCATAACTGCACATATCACGTGTACATGCAAAATTAAAAAAGAACTTTACGCAGAACTGTTCTTTCTTTGTTTTTAAAAACCAGACCATCTTTATTAATTTTTAATAATGTTTATTTTTTGTTGTATGCATATTGATGTTCTACCTGTTTGTAACTTTGTACTGAGACTGTCAGATCCCCTGGAACTGGAGTTACACACAGATGTGAGCTGCCATGTGGGTACTGGGAATTAAACCCAGGTCCTTTGGAAGAACTGCCAGTGCTCTTAACCACTGAGCCATCTCTCCAGCCCCATGAACCACATTTCTACAAGTAGATATGCAGTAAATGTTCGCTATGTCAATTCTTCCTTTACATTAGCATGAATAGCGCAGAGGTGATGTTCAGGTTTTAATACTATTTATATCCTTTGCCACTCTAGACCTAAATATGATCATAGTGAATGACTATCGCTAGACTCTGATGTTGAGTAAGACTGCATTCATATCTGAAAAGCTCCAACAGTTCTGAACTGTGTACCAACAACTCAGTACTTTATATATCGGAACTGTGAGGTGCTACTTAGAAAATATGCTTAAGCCGCAGCCATGACGACTGAGCTGCACCTTAACATGTGGTGTTTCATTGATGGAGCAATCCAGGTAACAGCATACTGAACACACTGTCTGAGATTTATAGGGTAAATGGCTTAAACAGAGGGAAACAGTTATATAGTTCACTGAATATCTACACAAGGCTTAACATTAATATTCCACAAAACAAGTTGATTGACAGCAACCCTGTCTGAGCTAGGGTGTAAGGAGGAAAGGGTGTTAGTATGTGTGCTGTGGGGGTGGGGGGACTAATGTAGCACTTCCTCCAGAAATGAGTTAGAAGCATCTAGGATGAGAGGTGATCCTCCTAGGAATTTCTTTCTGTCTTAATTGACCAGTATCTGAACCCATCTCAGAGAGAGGACTGAGTGACGGCAGTAAAAGTGTCTGTAAGGGAAAAAAACTCTAAAACAGAGAGGGCATGAATTCTACACAGGGCGGGAACTGAGGGCATTTTCTAGACACTGCTGATAGACAACTGAGAGGACGAGACATGCCATGCTAAGGAAGCACATCAAATAACTTCCCTGAAATCAACATGAGGTAGCAAGGGCCACTTCATTAACTCTAGGATGGCAGAGTACAGACCTTCACAGAAACCCCTGAAGTAAACAAGGCCACTCTTCCTGGAATTGACAAGTAACAGAGAAAGCTCCATAAGCTCCAGTTTTTGTTTGTCTGCTTGGTTGGTTTGGTTTTTTATGAAGGCCCCGAGGGCATATTTAATGCATACATTCAATCAACAAGTATTTACTATGTTATCATTATACATAATACTAGGTGGCAAACAGCTTGATTTTGGACAACTGAAATGGTAAAAACAAATAAACAAAAAGACAAAGTCCACACCTCTTACCCAGAGAGTCATTGGTATCTTTCTAATTAATTACTTAATTATTTTTTTATTTTATGTATGTGAGTACCTGTTGCTCTCTTCATACACTCCAGAAGAGGGCATCAGATTCCATTACAGATGGTTGTGAGCCACCATGTGGTTGCTGGGACTTGAACTCAGGACCTCTGGAAGAGCAGTCAATGTTCTTAATCGCTGAGCTTAATTAACTTTTTATTTATTCACTTTACATTCTGTTCACTGTCTCCTCCCTGTTACCCCTCCCACAATCCTTCTCCCTATCCCCTCTCTCTTTCTCCTCTAAATGGATGGGGCCCTCTCCCAGGTATCCCCCACCCTGGCATATCAACTCTCTGTGGGACTAGGCCCATCCTTTCTTACTGAGGTCAGCCCAGCTAGAAGAACATATCCCACGGACCTACTTTTTTTTTTTTCCAAAACATTCCGAAGCATATAAAAATAGAAGTATATCCTCAGAGAGAAGATGTTAAAGTTCACAAGAATGAGTGTGATCACTACAAGGGCTTAAAAGAGCCTCCAGTGGAGGACAGAGTGACAACTCAGCAGTTGATGCTTACTGCTCTACAGTAGACCAGGGTCCATAGCTTCCACAACAGCTCACAACCCTTATAGTTCCAGTGGATTAGACCCCAGCTCTGGCATTCAAGGACCCTTGCACACATTTGGTTTACACAGACTCAAGCAGGCAAATACACATTCAAATATGTATATACGTATGTATATACAAATATAAGTATACATGCACAAATACACATTTGTGCATACACATATATCTGCATATATATATATATTTGTATATACATACACACAGACACACAAAACACACACATATGTATATGATGTATATGTATATGATGTATATGTATGCATGTATGTATTTCTTAAGGGGGGGAAAAGCCTAGATCTACATCATAGCTCTTGCACTTATGGTTCAGGGAGTCAGCTGTAAAACAGTATCTCCAAGAAGTGGCTCCATAAACAAGACTGGAACACTGGGAATATCAATGTCATGTTAACATGAAGGGGGGAATTTCACATGGTCTCATTCCTAGACAAAGAACTCCATGCAACTAATGCTAGGTGATGGAGAGGTAGCCTCTCCCAGGAACGAGGCCCCTATAGGCTAATACAGAATGGTCAGCCCTAAAACCATACATATGCAAATGACAAAAAGACTCAGCGAGTTATATTTATTAACATATGTATATGTGTGTACACATATACAACATGTATAACAATACACAGTCTGGAATCACCTAGATAGGCTGTGGACACATGGGGGGGAAGGGGGGGTGTGTATCTTGATTACCCAGGTGGAAAGTGTCAGCCACCATGGTGGCATCATTCCCTACACAGGGGACCCTGGATTGTACAAGAGCAGAGAAATGGAGCTGAGACCCTGATGCTCTTAACTGCATGAGATGTGACTACTGCCCCAGGAGTGTCTGACACTTTGACTTTCCTGAATGAAGAGCCAGAGTTCTACTTTATCACAACAGAAAGTGAAACCAAGAGACAACCCAAAAGAGCATCCTCTAGGCTTCCCTAGGACTTGTGTATAAAGGCAACAAGTTAATGGAAGGAAAGCTGCAATGTATGAAAAGCTAACATTACACCTCAGTGCATTTTTACTCAGGGTCAAGAATTATAAGAGAACACTGTTACTATCAGATCCTAATGGAACTTTCAGAATCTATAGGGGGAAACAATGGCAAACTCAGTTAAACTTAAATAAATCCAACACTTGAGGCTGGAGAAATGGCTTAACATGTAAAGTGCTTAGTGCTCAAACATGAAGATCCAACTTTGAGGCACCCAGCACCATTGTAAAAAGTCTGGCATAGCATCATGTGTCTGCAAGAGACAGGCTGGGCCCAGAAGTTCACTGGCCAGCCTAAGTGAATAGATGAGTTCCAGGTTCAGTAAAATAGCCTGTCTTAAAACTAAGGAAGGGTTGGCAAGATGGCTCAGTGGGTAAAGACACTCGCTGGCTAACAATGCAAGTCTGATGACGTGAGTTCAATCCCTGGAAGCCACGTAAGGATGGAAAGAGAGAAGCAATTTCGCAGACTCCGTCCCTGACTTCCAAACACACATCATGGCATGCATGCCTCCACATATACAATATAAAACACACACACACACACACACACACACACACACACACACACACACACACATCCAAGCACACTAATAAATAAAACTAAATCAAAAAATAAAATGGGGTGAAACCAAGGAAGATGTCAAATCTTGGTCTCTGGTTTCCACATGGATGTACAGAAATAGGCTCACATAGCTGGAGATGAGGCCTCATTCCATCTCACATTCCACAGAGCAGGCTATCAACCTGAGGAAATGCCTCAGGAGGCAGGAAAGCACCAAGCTTCTCATTTCTCTAAGCAGAGGGGCTTTAGCGTCCCTGAATTAAACTTCCTGTTTCACCCTTTCTAAGAGTTCGGGATCAGACACAACTTGCTGTTTAAGTCGGTGGCAAAATAAGATCATCAGCCCTGAAGGCCAGATTTTGGAGTTGAAAGTCACATGGCCACACACCAATCTGTCACTTTCACATTAGCTGTCAAAAGAAACTATCAAGATGGACTCCGAATTGCAAGGAAATTCCTTACTGGCTCTTGCGGCCCTCATTTTGTTACTTCAGATATCAAAGTTAGTCATGAAGCCGGTTCTGCAGCATCCTGACCAAGGATACTTTCGTAATTAAGCTTCAGAGGTGTGACGACCGTGTTTGTTTACAATTCTTTTTTGAAGACGTGTCCCCTACCTGATGTTAGCAAAAGACCAAGTGGAATGAATACCTCCTTTTCCCCTGAAGTAGAATATGGCATGAGGTGTGGAAGTGTCAAGTGTGTGGTCAACGTGGCCAAACAGAGATCATAAATACTCAAGGCACCCACAAAGGTCAGGACAGTTCACGCACCTACAAGAATTGAGCAACTCTAGAAAAGGAATTCCTTACGGTAGTTATACAAACATTGAGACGTGGCTTACCTTTTCCTTTAAAAGTCTTAGGAACATGTTGAACAAGGACCAAGTTCTTAAGTACCAATAGCCGAGACAACATTGTTAGGACTTCTATGGTATTCCACAACTCTGCTACTTGAAAGGTCATAGAGCATCCATGCATGACATTTGCGTACATCAACATACCAGTGTAACCCGGCCATTTAGAATGGCCCCACATACTGGAGACACCAAGGGCATGAACTCTCAAGTTTCTAAGCAGCAGTAGGAAGCGTTCTTTTGGGGGGAAAAAAGCATGCATCTTAGTGAGAAAACACTTAGTACTTCTTTTTCCAGAAGTGATCAATTCAGTGGGTCTTCAATCTCAATATGAAATCCTCTGCTCAAAGCCGAACTCAGAATTTTAAGCTATATAAGCTCTTGACTTTGAACTACACCAGCATGGGTGTTGGGGAGGGATGGAGGGAGAGGGATGCATGACTGGAAGAGGAAATACAAGCATGGGCCTGAGAACCCATGTGGGATGAGCACAGAGCACCTGCACCTGTATCCAACTACGCACCAGCTCCTCTGCCTCTCGTGTCACTTGTGGTGTCAGCCACAAGATTCCTGAGGTCTGTGCCATCCTTCTCCATGGCAACAGGTTTATAATTAAACAGAATATCCAGACACACAGTCTAGGAAATGTTATAGCTTGTAAACTTCAGTTATATAAAAAGCTTTTTAAAGAAATAAAATTTAAGCGCTCGACACTCCTTACTGAAAATACAAGAAAATGTTTTAAAAGACCAGACACTGCCCAAGGCAGTGAAGATGCTGATGGGACCCTTCCAGTATGCCCACAATTCTCTCCCATTGCTGGCAATCAGAGCTCCTGTGGCAAAGCTTCCCATCCCATGGGATGCTGCTGCATCAAGCTGGCTTGTTCACAGTGTTTGCACAGCCTCTTCCTGATAGAGGTTCTAATGAGTTTTACATCTCTAGGGCTGCCACAGAGACATTTGCTAAAAGCTACATTCAAGAAACAAAGCTAAGATCAAAACAGGAGGGTTCAAACTGCATTTGACTGGAGTTAGTGTCCGTCGCCATCATGGCTAGAGGTCACTCCTCAGTCGATTGTTTCAATTTCTCCCACAGGTCTGTCAGCCAGCTTCAGAGGAACTAAAAAAATATACTAATTAAACTACTAGTTTCCTAAGGTCGATGTAAAAAGTAAAGGAACAGGACAGGGCAAAAACAAAAAACAGTAACAAAAGATCCTTCTTTTCTTTTGAGATTAGAATTAAAAAAAAAATAAGTACAGTGAAGGTCTTGCCCTCCCTTCCCAAGGGCTGGGGTTGTAGCTGTTGGGGATTATGTGGTCCTTGGGATCATAAATGATATAGAGAAGCATTGTACCAACTGAGCCACACATCCAGCTTGGCAAAATACCCTCAATAGGTTTCCAGGGTTGCAGGCTACACCAATGCAGGTGCACGGAGTGAGGGTGGGGGTGTCTTACCACTTTTATATGAGACGTATTACCTAACTGTAAAGTAGTTAATTTCAAAATGAGTCACTGCCTGACAGCCTCTCTACCACCATTTTTCATGTGCTTGTGTACACAAGAGTGTGCCCGTGGAGGCCTGAGGTTGATCCTTCCGTTTACAAGGTTTGTTCTGGAGAGCATCAGCCTGTACTTTCTGAGGCTGGGATTACAAACTGGCTGCCATGCTTACCTGGCATTTATGTGGGTTCTGCGGATTGGAACTCTGATCTTCGTGCTTGCCCAGCAAGTGTCCTAAGAACTGGGCCATCTCCCCAGCCCATTTGACTATTTTTTTTTTTAAACTCAAATCTCAGTCTACTTCATAAATGCCTCTTACTGAGGCGGCGGGGTGAGCTTTTCTCTGAGGAGACTTAGCAGTACAGTTTCCTTTTCTCACTCTCCTATAAGGATCTGGGCTGTTGTGAGCATGTGGAAAAATATGCCTAAAATACTTTGTAAAGGCCAGTTCTCAGCTAGCTTGTGGTTTCCCTCTGAACTGCTTCTGGGTTTTCTCTCTTGCTGGAACTTCCTGGTACAGCATGGCAGCTTCCTGCCTTCTAGAGACACTCCAGCCTGGGAAACCGGCCTTATCTTCATGTCTCCTGAATCCCTCCTATCCGTCCCATCTTTCTCATCCCTCCCATCAAGGTCTGAAAGCTTTCCTTTCTTTCCTCAAATCCAGGCCTACTCACTCTAGAGCCCTGATTTCCTCACCCTCAGATTCCATCTGATCCTGCCATATGAAGAAGGCCAACAATTACCCTGTAAACACAGACAAGGTTAATGACAGTTAGTGGCACTGTCTAACATGAAAGTCACAGCCTCCAGTAGTGTGGGTTATAAAGTGGATGGGGGAGGAGCCAGTCAGTAAAGCATTTGCCTTGCAAACACAAGAATTTGAGCTCAGTCCCCAGAACTCATGTAAACATCTTTAGGCGTGGCAGAGCAGATTTATAAGCCCACTGCAGGCAGTGAAACAGAGAGGTCCCTGGAGCTCACTGACCTGTGTATCCTCAGGTCACAGGCACAGGCAGGCCCTATCTCACAGAAGATGAAGATGAGGATGGCACCCAAGGTTGTCCTCAGGCCTCCACATGCATGTGCACACACATGCCACATGTCCTATGCTCACATGTACACAAATAGGCTCATAGATTAAAAAAGATAAAGTGGATTGTCTGCGAATGTGCTGCATGGGTGGAAAGTGCTAGAATTCTGTTGAGAGCACCTGACCTGACTTAGGGCAGAGATCAAAATATTGTGTGCCATTCTTTGCATTCACAACTGAGGGGTATAATGCTATCATATTTATTATAACATATTACAAGTATATCGTATATTATACTACTTAGCCCTTTATAGAGACAACAGTGATGGCTAACACTGGACTAGACTATGACAGATAGATGTTGTAGATAAATTCTCTGAAATTTTTAGGCCTAGTTGAGATTCAAGTTCTATCAGAGAGAACTAAGTGAAATCATAGACACTAACATTAAAAATAATCAAAGCGGGTCTGGAGATGGCTCAGTCAAGCATGGACACCCATGCAAAAGGCCATGTGCAAGCGTATGTTGTAACCACAGTGCTAGGAGACAGCAACAAGAGGATCACAGGAACTCTCTGGAAAGCCAGTTCAGCCAGTCAGTGAGCTCCAGGATCAGAGAAAGACCTTGTCTCATTAAATAAAAACAGTGGAAGACACTTCTGGTCTCCATGTGCACTCATGCGAACACGCGAACACACACACACATACACACACACACACACACACACACACACACACACACACACACACACGTATGCACGCGCGCGCATGAACAATCACTGGAAAAGAATTCTTTGATATTTTGCACTATAGTGAAGGTGAAAATAGCTAAGCTAGGAAGAAAATATTTCTGAGGTCTCCAGTTTTTATTGAGGCACTGTTCAGTATTATTTGTGAACGTTTCTGAAGGTGGATAAAGGAAGGACCTGACACAGTAGAGTCATCTGGAGTGTGTAAAAAAACTGCCGATTTTTAACCATAACCTAGCTAATCCATCCAATTAAGATATTACAACAACCTCGTAGGAGATAAACATTGGGGAGTAAGAATAAATAAGAATAAGATTTCAAACTAAAAAAAAAAAAAATCAGACTTCTAAATTATAACACTGAATGTGAGTTATTATATATTATGCCCGTTTTCCTTGAAATTAATCAAAACAAATCTTCACGGTCATTAACAGTTAAAAAGAGTGAAAAAAAAAGTGCAGTAAGGTCATCGTCTGATGTGCCTTGGCCATTGAAGTTACAAACTATAGGCTTCATGTTCCCATTTGAGTCCCAGAGATGGTAGGAGAGCAGAGAAGGTTGGCCTCGAGCCAATGGCCATGAACGTCCTACAATGATCTGGGGAAGACAGACTGTCACAGGAGAGCTGCCACATTAGCAAGATGTCTGTCTGGAGTGACAGTCAAGCTGACACTCTGACCCCCTAGGTCATGCCCCTCTCCCCACTCCACTCCAGATCAAGCAAAAGGCCTTTCTTGGTGCCACAGGGATCATCCTGGGGTAGCCCTTCTCAGTTTTATTTACTGCTTATGTTTTTACCAGAATACTACTCCAACTCTTTTCTTAAAGCTTCTCAGGTCAGCTGAGCAGAAACCTCAGGCTAACAGGACTTCCCTTCTGCTCATTACTGTGCCTGCCACCAGTTTCCCTTGTCTCCTGGCTACACAAAGACTCTCAGAGGCAGCTGGGAACCTAACACTGAGATATTCCCCAGGGTGAAACAGGTCCCACTCAACAATACTACAGAAACTGAAGGGCCTCACTTCCTCCCATCAATCACTATAGCAACCAAAGGTGTCCATTTTCCCCTATACTTGACTGCCCACAGTCTCAACATACTGGTATCAGACTGAAGACTGTTCATAACACTAGGTGGTCTTCTTTTAGGTCAAGCCTCAGGTGTTGGGGTCAGGATTAGGGTTTTACACTCAGGGTTAGGGCTAGGGTCAGGGTAAGGGCTACAGAGTAAGGGTTAGGGTTAGGGTTTTACACTCAGAATTAGGGTTGGGGTGAGGGATTTACTCTCAGGGTTAAGGTGAGGGTTAGGGATTTACTGTAAGGGTTAGGGTTGGGGTGAGGGATTTACTCTCAGGGTAAGGGTGAGGGATTTACTCTCAAGGTTAGGGTTGGGGTTAGGGATTTACTCTCAGAATTAGGGTGAGGGATTTACTCTCAGGGTTAAGGTTGGGGTGAGGGATTTACTCTCAGGGTTAAGGTTGGGGTGAGGGATTTACTCTCAGGGTTAGGGTGAGGGATTTACTCTCAGGGTTAGGGTTGGGGTGAGGGATTTACTCTCAGGGTTAGAGTAAGGGATTTACTCTCAGGGTTAGGGTTGGGGTGAGGGATTTACTCTCAGGGTTAGGGTGAGGGATTTACTCTCAGCTTTGTCTGCCACTTAACCTTCCTGATGCGGTAACACTTTCAGACAGCTTCTCCTGTTGTACTGATCCTTAACCATCAAATTATTTTTGTTGTTACCTCATAACTGCTAATTTTGTTCTGACTATGAATTGAAACATCTGCTACGTAAGATAACTGATATACAGCCCTGGTGAAAGGGTGGCCCCCCCAGGTTGAGGATGGCTGGTCTGTAGATTTAACTCCCAGAGCAAGTGTTTCACTAATTCTATAAGCAGCCACACCTGTGTAACATCAGCCTCTTCATAGCTCGTAAATCTACCTCATCTATTTCCTGTCGGAAACTCTACCAAAAGAATTGCCATTTTACAAATTGGAAATGGATTCAGAAAAGTTAAGAGACAGCAATGCATGAGGACAGGTCATTGGCAGAAATGGCTCCCAAGTCTAGAATTTTCCTTATTATATCCTATCATGCTATTTGTAAAACTGTACACATACCAAAGTGCTAATTTTTCTCTTGTTGGCTTGAGAAAGAACCTGTCACCTTAAGGGTTAATATTAAGAAGTGTCTGGGGTTGTTGAGGTGTTTAGTGTGAAAAGCCTCACAAAGTTGGTCTCTGACCTCCACACCCGTCATGGCATGTGTAGGAATGCATATATAATACATAGATGATGAATAGATAAACATGAAAGAATTGTTGATGTGACAAACGTGGTCAAAGATGGAAGCTAACTAGTCCTTCCTGCTGGCATTAACTACAGCACACTGAAAGATGTCAGTCAGACCGAGCATCCAGAGGAGCCAGTCAGGAGACGCCACCTTACCACTGTTGACTTCAGTGTCCTCAGGCAACACTGTTGGACACCAAGGCATCTCTGCCATAGCATCCTCAAATAGGATGTCACTGACCAGAAGTCTTGGGCAGGTAACAGGTAGAGACAGCCTGGGGCTGCTCTGGCGGGAAGGCTGTGTGGGCAGCACCCTAATGTGGAGGTAGCACTAGGAAGGCCACCTCATCACTTTCAAATGTCCAGCTGTCTGTGGATTGCACATCACTCTTGGGACACATCACCTGACCTTTGTATCTTTCCAAGTTGCTCAAAAAAAGGAAAAAGCTGGGCACAGCAACCACTGGCAGTAATTCCTGTGCAGGACAGAGGGGGCGGAGATAGGCAGATTCTTTGGGATTGCTGACCAGTCAGCCAGTCAGCTTGTTGAGGCAACTGAAGTCTCCATCTCAGAAAGATGGTAGGTGACACCCAAGGAACCACATCTGAATTTGTCTGACTGCCACATAAATGTGCATACAAGCACATATGCATGCAAATGCAAACACACACACACACACACACACACACACACACACACACACACACACA
>JANHMN010000013.1:23196898-23229587 GCA_030674055.1 Rhabdomys pumilio
ACACACACACACACACACACACACACACACACACACACACACACACAGAGCTGGTGTGGGAGGTAGGATCCCAATCCCTGATGCTGCTTGGTTTAGATTATAATCTCCACAGTTTCACTGACCTCAGGGTACTTAGTATGGGGTGTCTGTTGAGCCTAGAGCTCAGCTGGTGGAGTGCTTGCCCAGCATGAGAATGCTGTGGATGTGATCATCACTGCACACACTGGGCAAGCTTCTAATCCCAGTACTCAGAGCTGGAGGCAAAAAGACCAGGCTTCCAAGATCAACCTGGGCTATATAAGAGCCTGCTTCAAAAATAACAAATAAAATATTTTTACAAGTATTTTTTTTTGTTCTGGCATGCTTTTAAAAGAGTGACTTAAAATTGGGTTTAATGGAGACTAGAGAGAACAATATTTAAGAAATACAGTTAAAGGAAAGGTAGCCATTACCCAAGAGCAATCTTACAGTGGCCTTTTATAAAAGTAAATAAACCTCGTTCTCTCCAAAGTCCTGTAACCTAAAGTTATATTTAAAAAAAAAAAAAAGTGTTGTTGGTGGTCATCAAGTAAGACATAAAATTAAAAAAAAAAAATCCGAAAACTTGTTATTGATCCCCCCTCACCCCACCCCCAATACCCCAGGGCCCCTCCATTACAGTATGGTAGAAAAGTCATTAATTACGAAAGGATGGCATTCCTTACATGCCAACAAGAGAATATAAATTAAAATCCATTTGTTGATAATGCCTCAGCAGATAGATTTGCTGTAAATTCAATCCTTAAACATCTGTGAGGAATTCTCGTCTTCTTTTTTCAGATGTAGCAATAACAAAAAGTTAATATTTATTTATGGGTATTAAGCATTAATAAGGGTACTCTCCATGGCTCGAGACAAAGGGGTTCAAATGAGCCTACTGAATTTATGCATCCACTCTTCTAAAAACCTGATTCCAGAGATGCTTGACACAGACGAAGAGTGAACTAGAAAAGAGAGATGAAGAAAGGCAGAAGACAGCAGCATGCACTCTATTCAAAACTACTTAGCATCCTTCCTCCCGGCCTTTAGGATCTTACTCTAATGAACAAGGTTACAAGCTTAAGCTTAGTGAGTTGCTGCCTACATCCTCAGCGATAGAGAAGCAGTCAATCACACAAGGCCATTGCTCTGAGAGATACACAAGGATCCCTGGCTCAGCAGGACTGATGATGTGCTCCAAACGTCTCTGAGATCACAGGTCTCTGAGGAAGTCAAAATAGCAGCAAGTATGTGCCTCTTATTAGCCCTAGCATATCTCTCTCTCTCTCCCTCCTTCTCTCTCTCTCTCCCTCCTTCTCTCTCTTTCTCCCCCCCCCTCCCCCCCCCCCCTCTCTCTCTGTGTGTGTGTGTGTGTGTGTGCACCAGAGTCTGTGTGCAGAGGTTAGAGTTCAATCCCAGGTGTTCTTCAGGTGCCATCTTGCTGGCCTGGAGCGTACTGGGCACGTTAGGCTCACTGGCTCAGCACCAATGGGATCTGTTGTTTTCCTTAAGTCCAGTGTTTTCAGATTCTCATTTTTTGCAAGATAAGCATTTTACCAACTGAGCCATCTCCCTTGTCCCCGCTTTGCTAACAGGTATGCTCAGTGATGTTAAGAATAACAATATGTTACAAAGGTCACCTTGAGTAACAAACCTGGGACACGCATGACAGTGTCTACTTAGGATGGCATCACAGAGAGCAATGCAAGCAAGAGAGCTATTGAGCAATCTGAAAGCTGAGCTGTCCCCGTATGGTTCCCTCCATGGAGACTATAGAGAGCCTATATTTGGCACCATTAAACCCCAAATAGCAGGAAGAGGGTAGTTTGGGTATCAGGTCCCCTGAGATCCAAACTTTGGTGGGACCTGGAGAGCTACACTTGGACAAGGAACTGCACTATCTTGTTCAAAAAAACCGACCTAAGGAAGTTTGTCACTTCCCCTTTTCAGATTCTGCTTCTAATAAGAAGAAACCACATCCCAGCTCTGTCAGAAATGACAAAAATCTGACAACTTCCCTCCTCTTTTAAGAAGTGGCATTCCAAAAGCCACAAAAATGTGCTCAGCTAATATTTGCGGCAGGGAGATAACACGGCTACAGGGAGAAAAGGCTTCTGTGCACAGGCCGGCCTGTCCCAGCAAGAGTTAGAACCCCACTTCCAGTTCCTTCTTACAGTTGGAAACTGATAAGGAAAATTAATCCTTTTACTCCTGAGCTATTCCGGGAGATAAGCTCCATTGTGCAGACTTTGAAAGTCCTCGAGGGAACACCCTGTTGCTTTAATGCACAGGTGTGGCCCAGGTGTCCTGACTTAATTTTGTGGCGTACATCCCCGTGCCCAGCAAGAGACACCACATGACATGTAGACTTGAGAGTAATGAAGGCCAAGTAAGAAGAGATGGCATGTCACATCCATGGCTACTACTAATCAAACAGGTTGAGGCTGTCAACTGCGTCAGCTTACCTAGTGGCTCTTGGCCCCGACTGTACCGCAGAACCGCCTGTGTGCGACCCCAGGTGTTAACACACTGCTGCTGTTAGAATATGAAGTCTCTCCTGGGCTCCTGTGTTTGAAAACGTGCCCTTCGGTGATGCTGTTTGGGGAGGTTGTATAACCTTCAGGAGGTAGAGCCACGCTAGACGGAGGAAGTGGGCCAGCAGGGGCAAGCTTCGGGGTTGTATAACCTGGCCTCACTTCCTGTTCACTCTGGTTCCTGACCATGCATGTACTGTGGCCAGCAGCCTTCCACTCCTATCTGCCGAGCTGGTATCAAAGTTAACCCTTCCCTTCAGTTGCTTCTTGTCCAGTATTGTCAAATGGAAAAGAAAAGTAACCACTGGACCCCTCCTTCATGGCCATACTTGTTCATGGCCGGCAAGCCCACTTGTATATTTTTCTTATTGGATAATCGCCATCATCAGGAGAACTCTCTGAATTCAGTCTGCAGTGTTTGGAGCAGATCTTAGCCCACTGGGAGTTAAATTAGCAAACTGGCAAATGTATCAATAAACTAACCTTAAAAATATGTAGCAAGACATGGTGACACATGCCTGCAACTGAAACTTAGAGGCAGAGGGGGGAAGGCTGGGAGTTCAAGGCCAGTCTCAGCTACGGATCAAACTCCAGGCCAGTCTAGGTTTGATCCAATCCTGTTTCAAAAATAACAAAAACACAGATTTAAAAAACAAAAAAAAGTCTGGTGGCCAGTGGTTATTAAAAACATGTTGCTATGGTCCTCTGTGCTGAACCATTTAAACATCATTTTGGATGCAGGGTGGGAAATGAAATAACCACTCTGAATGCTTGGAGACACCAGCATGAACTTAGAAAGCTTTCCTAAGGATTTTAAAGCAAGGTGGCATTAAGTTAGACCTCCAGTCTATAAATACTGCCATTAACTGCTGTCATTAACCCCCGATACCCTCAACCGCCCACTCTGTCCCTTCTTCCTCACGTTGGCCAATCTTCCTGCATCTGTTTTGCTTGGCAGCACACATCAGCATTCCAACAGATGTCACCTGGCCACTGCCTGCAGATTGCGACACACCAGGCAAAACAAGAACTCTGTGCAAAGGGAAAACAACCCTTAGGGAGGTTTCTGTGACAGGAGGTCCTTGACCCACAGACTAAGGGTGGGGGTGGCATCAGAGAGGAGACAGTGTTTCACTCCACCCCATCATGCCCAGGACCACTGGGGGAAAATTCCCAAGCCCCATTATACCTAGTGGGAGGCTCCTCCTCCCCCGCAAGACACATCATCTTCTCCCACACAGAACCTCTATACAGGCCTGGTTCTTCAGCTACAGTCATGAGGATCAGCTGGGTTCAGTTACTTTATGATACCCATGGGCCTTCCATAGAAATCATGATGTCTATTTTCTCCTTTTGTGTAAATCTGCATTATAAGGAATATTTTCAGTAGCTCAAAGGAGCAACTATTTCCGCAGCAGGCCTTCCAACAGCATCCCCAAACCCCGCCCTGGTCTGTGTCTTCGCCAATAAATTCACACTTTGTCTGTGTGCCCACTTTCAAGTCCCCAGCTGATTAAGGAAATGCATGACAGGCCAGAAGATGAACTGATGACCCAGGACCCGAAGGAAACATTCCAAACTTTGCTCCCAGAAAATGCTTCTGAGCAGCCTGCCTCGCACTGGGGGATGAAGCTTGCAGGATAAATGAGCTATTTTAAAAGCTATATATCTGCTTTGTAGCCCACACATTGTTCATCAATGGACAATATGCCCCATAATAAATGCAGTCTGCAAATCAGAAGCTGACTCTCTGGTGCAAAGCTGCAAAAATACATCCACCCACACCCTGGCCTGACACAGGCAGCAGAAGACATCTTGAAATAACACTCCCTGGAGGAGCATAAAAGCTCCCCATTTTTCCAAGCATTGCAAAATGAAAATGGAAGTCTAAATACTGAGGTGAGGTGACCTCCTCGGAGAACTGATGGTAATCCCTGGCATTCTGGGGAGTTACTGGGGATGAGAGGAGGGTTGGCAACAACAATGTAAGTCAGGAACCATGATTTTCCATCTTTGAAGGGTATATGAGCTTATAACAGCCTCCCCACTTGGCTCTCAGCTCCTATTGCCTTGAACACTCTTAGGATAGTGGCCACTGCGGTCCACCTCTGTACCACTAGAGCCCTTCCTTCTATGGCCTTGCATCTCTTTATGTTGTATTATCTGCACACCCCATGACGATGCTGCTTCCTGATGGGCTCCGTAGACCATCTATGGCGGTTACCTTTAATTGGTGACTTGACATAATCTAGACTTGTAAGCGTCTCAATGAGACTGTCAAGATTAAGTTGGCCCATGGACACATTTATGTGAGTTTGTCTTAACTGACACGGGAAGACACAGCTGGCTGTTTGGGCCCTGGATCGTCTCAGACTAGAATTAGTGAGCTGAGTACTAAGCATGCACGCATTCACTTCTCTCTGTTCTTTGTCTGCCTATGTGATATGACTGGCTGCTTTAAGTTCTCGCTGCCATGACTTCCTTGCAACGATGAACTTGCAAACTGAAATTGGGGGTCAAATGAAACCTTCTTTCCCTAAGTTGCTTTCTGCCAGTCTTTTATCGCAGCAACAGGAATGACGCTAGAAGCCGCCCTTGTGTACTAGGCACTGCTGGGTGCCTCGCTGTCTTCCATTCCCTTTATTCATTAAGTGTACTTGGCCTTTAAGTCCTTTGTACACACTTGTCCCTCTGAAGTATCTCCTCCCAGTTACGGACTTGATATGTTCTGCATCAAGCACAGTTGCCTCACGTAATCCCTGTCCTGATTCCGTTTCTGTAACCCTCACCATCATCTCCTACGCTGAGCCTTAGACTTGCTGCCCCTCCCTGTCCTTGCTAGCAGAATGGGTGGCATGAGGGCAGGTTGGGTTGGTTTTCCTCCCTGCTATGGTCTCACCATCTGGGACAGGACCTGGCTTGAAAGAAGAGTTTCTGAGTTAATGTCCAACTTAATGAATGCTTTTCCATTTAGCTATCTTACTGGTCTTGGGAGGGTCATTCTGGGGAGTCCTGCCTATTTGCTCCAGCAGATGAAAAGTCTTATCTGTCAGAAGAAGAGGTTTTAGAAAAGGTTTAAATAAATATTTTGGCTGCATGAGTCAGGGCAACATGACCAACTCCTTCTCCCATGACATCTAAAATACTCCAACAAAACAAAGGCACTGAAATAGACATCAGCACTTAGAACCATCTAGGATCTTTCTGCTCTATCACCAGGATACAGACACCAGATGCAGAACTGGGTGGGCATCACTGCCTAGGCTCCTCCTGGTAGCCTAACCCTTTGGTCCTCAATAGCAAGTGGGACAAGTGTGACTAGGGATTTTCTAGCATTGATGTAAAAATACATGTGCATGAAGTCAGTGCAACCTTTTTTAAAAAAAATTTCCCAATTAGTACCTGACCAAAGAAGGACTACAAACCTTACACTCACTCACCCCAGATTCAGGTGTTTTCGTACATTAAGCAACTACTAATTCTCATCCCCATGATGAAATACGGACTTCTTTGCATGTACCTTTTTGAACCACTGCCTTGTGGTTCCGTGACAAAGCTTCCTAGAGAGACAGTTATTTGTCCTTGAGAGGGAATCCAAGACAGACTAAAGTATGGATACGAGCAAAATCCAACTTGGTAAACCAATGGGTTTTACTGCAGCAGAAGTGATTCAGACAGTTATATCACCATAGCCCACTCCAATATGGGTGACTACTCATAAAAGCTGGGAGCCTGGAGCACACTGCAGAGCTTGCAGGCAGCTCTACGGATTGAAGAGTGTCTTTTCTAACTGACTCAGTTGGTCTAAACCTTTTCTAGGCAGGTGGTCTTCTGGTCTGAGTCTTCTTTGCAGCTTGATTTATCTGAGAGCGATTCTTTGCAGCCTTTACTGCTTCCTCAGGGAGGGAGGGGCTTAGTGAATCTCATCAGTCTTGGGGACTTGATATGCCATGGCTGGTTGATAAACATGGAGGCTGCCCCTTTCTGAAGAGACTAAGAGGAGGAGTAGATGAGGCTGGGGGTGGGGGATTGGGGAGATGGGGGGAAGTAGGGCACATAGTGGGACTTGGAGGAGAGGATGAGGGGTAACTGCTGTAGGGATGTAAAATAAATACAATTAAAGCAATAACAGAAAAGGCTCCAAGTTTAGCGGCAATCTGTAGGCAGGCGATTGGTGTCTGACAAAGGGAATTAGAATACTGAGCTACTTTTAATTTCAAAAAGACATTCTTGTGACCAAGATTGGAGAAAAAAAAAAAAATCACACAACCTACCAAATGACTCACTTTACACATGTGGAAGCAGAAACGAAAATTTCCAGAGTTCCACGTGATAGATATATGGAAGGAGAAACTGAAGAGAGTTCGTCATTTCCACAGGGTCCCAGCAATGAAGGCAACAGCACAGCACGCTCCCAACCCTTCTTTCCACTGACCCATTTTGTGTAACTTTATAGAAAGCTAGAGTAACACTCAGAAAGCATACAATCCAGGGTGAGGGAGTGGCTCAGCGCAGGGGCCTTCTTAACATGCATATCACATTAGTCAGTCCTATCACCTCAGGACAAAGCAGAAAACAAGCATGTCTTCAGAATAGCCTCTGCTTGGATTAGAACTTCATTTCAATGACCTCCGACGTTTCAAGCCACAGAACCTTAACCTTAGAATTCAAAAATAACTAAAGCTTTGAAAACCCATACCCATGAATAATGCCATCAGCAACTACAGTGGATTATTTTCCAACCTCAGATTCTCTCCAACAGTCAAGCAGCATGATTTGACTAATGAGAGGTTAAGTCATCTAAAATATTCAAACTAAATTAAAATGGTTGAGGTCACAAGCCATCTATTGCCTCTTTAACTGAATGTAAGGCCACGAATAAGGCCATATGATGCCACGAGGCCATTTTAGCTAATAAAGAATACAAAAGAAGCCTACCCAGAGCGTCTGCTGTTAGTCTACCACCCACCTGGGATTAATCCTTTAAGGAAGTCAAGAAGTATCTTAGTTTTGTGATGTAACATCTAGCCTGAAAAACTGGATTTTAAAAAGTTCTAGAATTTTTGGATTTAGGTGGGAAGGAGGCTAGAGTTTTAATATACATATTTCAATGTTTCTGATATACTTTAAATATCTGTCCACCTTAATTATAAAAGTCTGGACCAAAGCATTGTTCTTTCTCTCTAAGAGGTTCATATGTGGCCCAACATTCTAAAGGGACAAAGGGAAAAACTCAAAAGGTGAGATTATGAAGCTTTAAAAATGGGCAGTCAGGGAATGGGCAAAGACAACACATATGGGTCATTAGATATATGTTAAAGGTGTAAACTTCTTAAATCTCTAGAGTGAAAACCCACTATCCTTCTCTCAGGACATCAAGTATATCTACACCTCACGAACCCCACACACAGAGGAAAGGAGTGCTGGTCACACAGATGCCCCCGGTTATTACAGAGAAGTCAAAGTCACTAGACTCTTGGTCATCCGTAAAAGCTGGCAGTGTAAACTTTAGCACTTCTGAAATGTACATTTGCCCAGAAAAAAATGTTCATTCTCTCGCTACCTGCTAGATACTAATACTTAAATACTGGCTAGTTTAGAAAAATTAGGACAGCTGTACTGGTGCTTAAGGAATCAATACAAAGCACTTCATTTACACACCACCAACACATACACACACACACACACACACACACACACACACACACACACACACACACACACCTTTGTTGAGGAGGAGCATGGAGCTTCCCACATCCTAAGCTCTTCCCTAGCTACACGTCCAGCCTTAGAGATACAAAGTAACTCAGCCTCAAAGTTTAACCAGGATCATCCAATCAATGAAATCAGAGCTCCTCCAACTTGATATATATTTTGATTTCTTTGGTTTCCTTGCTGAGAGGTGGGAACATTTGACTCATAAGTATCAGAATTGGCTACAGTTGCAGAATCATCCCCATCTTTAAGAAGCAGGCTTTTAAAAAATCAATCTACTCCACCCCCCATCCTCCAAATTAACTTCCTCTTCAAACACAGCGCTGCTCAGAGACACTTGGATTCAAGATATAACCTCAAATTGGCCAGGACACTGGGACTTATTGGCCCACTCACCCCGGAGGCCACCTGTCTCCCTGAAGCAAACCCTCTCCGTGTCTCAGCTGGCTTAAGAAAGTCAAAGCAAAGCCATCAGGTGAATTAGGAAGAAAACTCCATGACAGCATTATGCGTACACAACAGACCTGAGAGAGAAGTATCTGTCACATGCTTTCAGCAATCTCACTAACCAAGAAGCCCACTGTTACCATTTCTCCTTCAGGGCTCCATCCTTCTATGCCTCAAGAGGGGTGTGAGTGGCAGTCGCTTCTTTCCTATGGTTGTCTCTTCCAGGCAGCTGGTAGACTTCTACACCTTTCGAGTGGATTAAAGAAACAAGAGGCTACTACAAATCTGACCAACCAACAGCCAGTTCCAGATTGGGACTGTCAGTCTGCTGGCATTTACTGAATGAATTCAGATCCTCCACTGTGTATTCAGTCAACATTCTCAGCATCTAAAATAGGGGAGTTTCATCTTTCGCTATTATCACAACTGTTTCACGGGGCCCAACTAGGAGTTTAAAGGCAAATAAGTGGTTAGAGATTTTTAGTTAAGCCCTTCCAGCAAGGATTTAATGATTTTAATTAAAAGAATCTAGCTGGTAGCTTCAGTTTGAACAAGTAGCAGGGCCATTTAGATTAGTGTTGGCTACATAAAATTATCTGACCAAATGGGAAAGATGTTTTTGTTGTTGTTGTTTGGTTGGTATGGTTTTTTTTTGTTGTTGTTTTGTGACAGGATTTCTCTGTGTAGCCCTGGCTGTCCTGGAACTTCCTCTGTAGAGTAGGCTGGCCTTAAACTTACAGAGATCCACCTGCCTCTGCCTCCCGAGTACTGGGATTAAAGGCTTGCACCACCACACCCAGCCTTTTAAGATAATTCTCAATGAATAAAAGTCTTTTGGTCTTATGCACCCCTATAAAGACAGTACATTTCTTAGTATGTATCATGAGATTAGTGATTGACTTTAGAGATCAGGAAAGTCTGCCTCAAGATTTACCTAAGCAGAGCAGTTGCACTGCCAGATTAGAACCATTGTCAGGAAGGATCTACTCAGGCACAGAGCCAGCAGCACCTTCAGTTTAAAGTCACAGTGAGGAAACATCACACAGATCCCTCAGCCCACGCAGAGCGGGAGTTAGTGTCACCATGGAAATCCATCAGAGCAAAAACGTTATGGACAAAGTAGCCAACATGCAGCCAAAATGTTTGCAAGATTAAGAACAAACAAAAACACCCCCCCCACAGCTAAATAGAATCAAAGGTCCTTCACTCAATTCTTTTTAAGAACTGAGTTATTATAGGGCCACATGAAAGACAAGAGGTTAGGGAAGACTTGATGATGGAAGAGTCAACATTTCCCCACACGTCATCAACATATGCCCTGTTCATCAGGAACTGACTGCGCACAGGTAACCTACCTCATTCACTGTTGACGGAGCTGAAGAAGGAGCCTAACGACCCCAGGCCCCAGAGCCAAGGCCTGCTGAGGGCTCTAGCTGCCTCCTACCTCCAGGAGAACAGTGCTGTAAAGCTCTATGGTGTTTCACTCATTTTTCAGAGAAAATGTTGTATTACAAGGAACATTAAAACCACCTTTAGGCTTAGCATATATGGTGTGTATTTGTGTGTGTGTATGTGTCTGTGTATGTGTACAGTCATACACACATAAAGTACTAGAGAATATACGTAATGTTAATGTCATCAACATGATGGAAACCGCGGATTAACAGTGCTCCATATACCAGTTGGCAAAACACAGTAATGTGACTATGCTTCCAGATCACATTTGCTGAGTAAAATAATAATGATAAAAATGATCATCTTAATTGTGAGGTGACAAACCACAGGCTGTCACTCCAAATACCAGCTGACTTGGGGGACAAACCCCTAGTCAGCTTCATGTGCTGCCTATACAACTTTTAAGACATCGCTGAAAATATTGAAATTGAGTCACATAGCACTGGGTTATTCTCATGCATGACCTCACGGAGAGAGATCAATACACTTGAAAGGATTAAAATCTGTTAAAAGCAGAACAAAACCAAAAGCAAAAGTCAATTAAAAGAATACAACTTCCCCCACCCTTTTCTATTACAACATAATTTTTTTTTACAAGTAAACTGATAGCTAAAATTTGATTGGAGTATTTTTATAGTTTAAAAAACTATTATCATAATTTTTTTTTTTGTAAAAGCCTTGTTGCTGGGAGACACTCAAACTGAAACTCTCTCCAGATAAAAATAATTCGCATATTCCTTTGTTGTCCAGTGAAGTTCACCTGTATTCACAAAACACCTCTGTGCTAAGGAAGAGTCTGGTGAAGTTCATAAGGCCTGCGGGGGAAGGAAAGGTCCTCAGGGCCTGCAGGGGAAGGTAAGGTCCTCCCGACTACTATTTTGTGAGAATTCCTGCTTTTGCTCCTGCGTCCTCCTCCCTCTGTTTACTTACAAACCCTTGTCAGCGAGAAATTAAGAAACTCCCCAGTCTTTCTAAGTAACTACGGTAACAGCATAAACATGGAAGACATTGAACACTTAATAGTCTCAATGGTACTAGGAAGCTGGCTCCTTAGGCTTGGAAAGTGAAGAGCCTGACAGTTATTTGTGTAAAGGGTGTTTGTGTGTGAGCAAAGATAGCCCAACCATCTCAGGATAACTCAGATATAGCCAGGAGGGTTATATCGAAAAACCTAATCTAAGGTGGTAACTCATTCATTAAGAGACTACAAAGAATGCCGAGGACCGAGAGGATGAATTCTAAGACCCTGGAGACACTGACTTGTCTATAGCTGCTGCTTTTAAGAACAGATTTACTTCATGGATGCTGTTTGACCTTGGGGAGTCTATTCTCACCCAGATTTCCCCTGTATTTTCTACTAAGAATCGAGCTGGTTCACATGTTCAGAGTTAAAATGGTTGGGAGGCACATGTAAAGGCACACTGAGCATGCTGTGAAAAAGGAATCCCAAAGCAAAAGATTTCCTACATCACTCACACCCAGACTGAGCAATCAGTTGTACTTAATTTTTCATTTAAAATAATGATGAACGGTCCTTAGGATAAAGCGGCAGATAACTGAACCGCTGAAGGAGGCCAGTGGCAGCGAGACTGTAGACGCCTAAGTGAATGTTTTCCTTCAAGATAAATAAGGCTCAGGCAGCTGCTGGCCAAGCCTAACACCCTTGGTCTCTATGATACATATACAAAGCTGGTGGATACACAGATCGTTCCATTACATGACCAGGTCTGCTCTCCTTCCTCCCTCCTTCCTTGTTTGCTTCCTTCCTTCCTGCTTTGTTTTGTTTTTTGGGGAAAGGCTTTCACTTAAAAGAAAACCATCAGTTTGCCAACCATGTGGTAACTATTTACGCGCCCAAAACACATGTCTACAGAAACACGTTTTCTAGGTAGCACTGTGCCTCCAGGGCAAGGTCGAAGTTCTGGAATGTGCTTTTCTCTACATCGGTGGTTCTCAACCTTCCTAATGCTGGGAGCCTTTAATACAGCTCCTCACATTGGGGTGACCCCCAGCCACAAAATTATTTTCATTGCTACTTTGTGGCTGTACTTTTGCTACTGTAACGAATCATATTGTAAATATCTGATGTGACTCCTCCCTCAAAAGGTTCACGACCCACTGGTTGAGAACCAATGGTCTACATAGTCCTTGCAAGTTACATTCTTAAAATCCACATACTTTTAGGATATTCTATTTTTGTTCTTAAATTTCATTAGATTTTAGACTGAGAGTTTGGTTATATAACTGCATCTGTCATCAACACCTAAACACCACAATGACTTCCGTTTCCAGTGGCTACATCAACCTGAGAAAAGGCACTCCTCACTGCGGGTGTGTGTGTGTGTGTGTGTGTGTGTGTGTGTGTGTGTGTGTTCCTGATTGAACACAGAATTGTGCTGATAAAGCTTGAAACTGTTTCAACAGTGACTTCTTGGGGTCGGTTAAACAGACTACACTGTCAAAACACATTGAAATTTGTATCACAGTAGAGAAAACTGTATGGGTTTGGACCAAGAACAGATCCATTCTCCTTTCATGTCTGTGTATTCCTAAACACGGGTGAAAATTCAATGACAGGGGATGATAAAGTTTACCCCAATTACCAGAAACACTTCCAAACACAAATCGATAAAGGGCCACAGTATTCTAGGATACCAACTCAGCTGCCTCCTACCTTAAAAAGACATCACAACGAAACCCAAACATAAAGGTTCACCAACATCTCACGATCATATGCTGAAACTATCAATCACAAGAAGTTCTGGGGAGGGGACCATTTAAAAACTGGAGGCTGTTGTTAGAGAGAACACCCAAGCAGTGAAGGCTAGCACAAGGCAACCTGACTGACTGAAACTGCATGGGCTGCGGTGTCATCTCGGCTGGGCAGTCCGCAGCTGTCTATCTGTACTCCATTTCACAGAAAGGAGTGAGCAAACCCACAAATGCAGTGAAGCCAGAATGTCCTCCAAGGACTGTTTCCACAGCTGGAGAGAGGGCACCATCCCATGTTGGCATCCTTGGCTTAGACACTCAAGTGGGCTGAGCTAAGTACACTGCAGCGTAATGTGTCCCCACCACAGCTTTTGCGTGGCACCTTGTCCACAACCAATCTGTTCCCAGAACACGTCTCCTACTGTTCCCAAAGTGACACATTCTAAATCGGAATTACCAAAATGGCACAAAAACCAACAACAATAAATCTTATAACGAGAAATAATGATGGCTTTAAGAAGAACCAAGTATGGGTTTGATACAGAGGCTCAAATACCTATCCTTCCCAAGAGCCTCTGGGCTTTCTCTGATAGTTTCAAAGCAAGGTTTCAAACACACTTCCAACATCAGCACACCTAGGCGCTGACTTATTTTATAGCAGACTACTTTTAAGAAATATTTATTTAAAGTTCTTTCATCCAGAAGGAAATCTAAAAGGGGTGTGTTATAAGCTTGAGATTCCAAAACAGACAGAGCTTTTTGATGTCCAGGACTTACAGAAAAGATTCCCGAAAGGCTAACTAGCTTCATTGATGCTACCCAAACACTGGGATCCACTGACTCTGACAGGGAGGGAATATTCCCTCAGCAGAGGATCAGACTGCAAAATAACAAAGCTTTCTTGGTTGGCCTGGTCCCTTCTGAGTCACTCAAACATGTGCACCTGCGGACTTACCGGAACACCAGCTCCTGGGTGTCCAGGGCTCTTGGGAGTCTCCTCTTGGTTTGGGGGGGCTTCTTCAGGTCCCCGAGTCACAAGAATTCGGAAATGCTGCTGTCCTGCATTTTGATCCTGCCTGATCTTGAACATGCACCCTGGACTCTGCGGGGTCCTCTCGGAATTTGTCCTGCGGATCTCGGGGACCATCCTACTGGCCCGAGGTGATGCCTCTGGGGTTCCTCCATCTTCGGTGGGGCTCACCCTGCCTGCTCGGGGCTGGGTAGGGTATGATGTGCTCCTCTCCAGCCGAATACGTGGATATCTCACCAACCTGTCCCCCTTAGTGCCAGTAAAGCCAAAGTTGAAGTCACCGCCCAGCCCCAGAGTGCCTTGCTGGGGCTGCTGTAGTTGAAAGACAAAGCAACGCTTCCCGGAGCTCCCGGAAGCATCTGGAACATGCTGAAGGGACCAGCGCCTGGGTTCAGCCTGGCCGTCCGGGCCGAAGGGCAGCAGCCGCACCTGGCGCACATCAGCGCTTGAGGCTCTGTGTTGGATGCGCAGGCCTGGGGTGGCCTCTTCCGTACCCTCGGCCAGGCGGGGACACTGACCACGGTGGTCACAAGTGCCATTGACCAGGGTCCCTGGGTCCCAGGCTGCCCTTGGAGGGGAGCTCCCAGGAGTGTCCACTGGAGAGGGCTCCGAAGAGCTGATCTGAGCCGAGACCCTTGTGGCTGCGGCCTGGTCTCCGAGGTCAGCCTGGGCGCTTGGGGGCCTGTCGTCAGGTCCCTCCGGTGGCACGCAGCTGTCTGTGGCACCGTCTGCAGCCTTTCGCTGCAGGGAGATCTGCATGGAGGAGCTGCGGGTGGGCCTGGCGTCCACCCCGGCCAGGAGCTGCGGGATGAACATGGATGAACTGCGCTTGAGAGCACCCACGCCCTCCTGCAGGCCGCTGTCCTCCCCTGCGCTCTGGGTGAAGGGGTGCGGGCTGCTTCTCCGTGGCAGCGTCTGGAATGCCATGAAAAAGTCCTCTTCTCTCTCCTGGTCTAGAATCTCAGACTCGGGGGCCGTATTGCTGCGGCCAGAGCCAAAATGAAACCGAAGCCGATGGGCCATGGTGACCAGGGGGGCCGGGAGGGAGAGGGCGAGCGACAACAACACGCCCAGCACTGCCAGAAGTCAAAACCCAAAGACACCAACTCCAAGAAAAAGTGTCCCATCTGCCAAACCGTTAGCACTGCGGCACCAAGAGCGACAGATAGCAGAAATAGCCCAAGTGGCAAGCAGCATTCCAGGCATGATTGGATAAGAGCAAAAAGCTCTCATCTACTCTGTGACAGAGGGTAGGATGGCCAGAGACACATGACCGCCTGCTCCCCCTCCAATGCCAGCTTCTGGACTTAGTGAAGTTTCCCCTCTCTTGCTGTCCCCCCCCCCTCCCTGAACAGCAAGAGCCTGAAACACCACCTTCCCAGCTGCCACAGTTCTGTCAGAAAGGGGCGGCCCAGCAGGGAGCTGGGGCAGCTGACTAAGGCAGCAGACACACTCGCAACCATGCTGTAAATCTGACCTATCACACCCACAGGGCACTGCTTTCCTGACTACCAAGATCAACAGGTCTCTTTCTAGCTGATGCCAGAGACACTGCATCAAGCACAAGTACCCAAAAGGTATGTCATCCACCTCCCCACCGCACCGCACCACACCGCACCAGAGAACGAGTAAAATACAGCTTGGCTGCAGGGTGAACTCTCTCAAGCATCAAATGTTATGTTTCTGTTATGATATCACCACCCTACCACAAGGGAATGCAAAGTAATAAAATGTACTATAAATACGATTACACACCCCGAGGAATTAGTGTCCCTTTAATGGGAAATTATTAGACCATGATCTACAAGTAACAAAATAGCCAAGTGGAGGCTCAGGGGGGCACACTATTGCACAGCCAGCTGTGGGCCTGGTCCAGCTCCTGCTACTTACTATAAACATTCTTCATTTAAAGAGGGGTGTGTGTGTGTCACATATAATATGACCACCAGACACAGCAGTTAACAGAGAAAAGACACCCAGCAGGGGAAAACAATCTCTCTTGCATGACACATACAGGCATACACAGACACCATACACATATACAACAGACAGAGAGAGAGAGAGAGAGAGAGAGAGAGAGAGGACGAGCAGTATATATGTGGGCTTTGTAGTAATTTAACTCGAACTGCATACAGAAGAAATGCCTAGAGCTTTTTTTACAGGCAGAGCTCATCAAAATTACCACAGTTGGGCCACAAACGTAGAATCTTTCTGTTTGTGACATGCCAGAAAAGATCTGAGAACTAAAAGTGAATGCCCTAAAAAACTCATTGGACTCATAACAAACCTGGAAATATTCTCTGCGTATTAAATATACTCTTTCCTATGCCCCAGTTGCTTAACAAAGATATTTATTTAGGCAGGTCTTTAAAAAAAATAGAAGGGGAAAATACCAGGCTCCTAAGAGTGACAAAAAAAAAAAAATTACTTTAAAATCTACAAAGCATGTTTCTGTCAACAGCTCTGGAGTAGAGGGTGTGGCGGATTAGTCCAATGTTTACACACACCCGAACTTGTTTTCTAAAAGCTCAGAGTTTTGAATGGCAAAAAAAATATCCTCTGTGAAACCTAGACTCCGGTCTGCTCAGTGCCAGAACTTCCAAGTAGACTCCAGTCACGTATTGTCTTCACTGGATTAACAGTCAACAAAGAAAAAGCCACCGCCAGCACCATTGATATTCTATGGATAGTAACCACACAGCAGACAGCCCAGGGCAAGGCGGAGCATGAACACATAAAACACAACTGCTCATTGAGTGTTTAAAATCGCTCTGCATTCAAAGCCCCCTTTTGGTTTGGAAACATAGTTTCTTACCCATGGCAAGGTCACACAATTGCAGTCATTACTTTAGATCGCACACAATGGGAAATCCAACACTTTTTAAACAATAACTTTCTCTAGCAGAAGAACATAAAGAGGTACTTTCTCTTCAAGTCTAACCATGGACTTTCCTCTTTCGGAGGGTAAGTACCAGTGTGCGGAGGCCCGGTTCCTGCAGACTTACTGCTTGCATTATTTCAATGATTGCTGCTAGTTCACTCACTGGCCAGCCCTTGCTGGATGGGAGTATGAGAGGCCGGGAACTATAGTGTGCAGCACACTGGAGAGTTAGTCCTCACCCCTAATGATCAGTCTCCCAAGATACGTTTCATTTCAACAAAGCCACCTTGATCCCATATTTATAATCAGAAAGATGCTGGGACTCCAGGTTCAATCCGTCAGTGTTCCATTTGCGAGACGAAAGCCAAGCACATCAGATTACATCCACCCCCAAGTCTTTTATCAAGGGTAGAGGGTCAGGCTATTCCCCAGCATAAGTGGACACTAACAAGACAAGGCATTAGATCCTGTGTGCCCCCTTGCTGGCATTTCGTCACCCTTGGAACTAGAGTTCCTGCGGCCCTAATAACAGGGAGAGCATAACTTTGTCTCAGGGATCCTCTTAGTGATACACTGTGTCAGCCTCAAGCTATTCTTCAGTTCGCGGAGTTTCTATTGAATTCTGTAGAAAGATGAGTTCACTAAGGCACATTCCTAAAGGCAGGGCAGTAAATAGGAGTGTAATCGATCAAGTGCCCTGAATTGCATCCCCATGTCTGAGAGTGCTCAAAAGACTGACACATAACCTGATAATGTTCAATTTCATAGCTAGGATCCTTGGCTCATGAGAATTTGATATAAACATTCAAGTTACTTAGGAAAGCAAAACACCGGGACAGCCACATGTCTCTGCAGATGGACATATCTGTCATGCAAACCCAGTCACTCAGGGACTCAGGTGTCCCTGGGACTCACATAAAAGTGGAAGAAGAGAACTCACGCCACAGAGCTGTCCCTCTGATAACCACATATGCAATGCATATTCTATGTCACACACAAACACACACACAAACAGTCTATATATAAAATGCTAGTTATTATATCATCTCTCTTCTTAAAGCACGTCTTTTGAGAGTTCCTATTTTGGTTTTGGTGGGATTTCTTTCATGTATGTGTTTGTTGATTTTATGGTATTGGGAACGGGACTTTGCGCATGCTAGGCAAGTCCTCTACCACTGAGCCATATCTCCAGCCCTTATGCTAGTCCTTTCAAATTCCTTTGTAAAAATTTTTCTTGAGAAAGTACCCCTATTTGATTTCACCTACTGAAGAGATTTTAATTATAAACTAACTGGTAATTAGATTTTTGTTTCCTCAGAGACAATCACCATAGAGTTGTGGGTGAATTTGCTGTGGTATTTATATGTCTGAAGAACATTTTGAAATGACCACAGAGGCTTGTTTACAAGATTGACGGCCTCATTACAGATGCACACACTCATCCATCTTCCCCAAAGAAAGCATAGTAAGGCATCTGGGGTGAGGCCATCATAGGTGACTTTTATTAGTACTAACTATAAAAAAAATACACACATACCCAAATCAATTTTCTGACCTAGCAACACACAAATATTTGCTGGAACTGAGAACTTTAACAATAAAACAAAAAGCAGTCTTCTTGGGGCAGGTGCCCTGCTGTGTGATCCAGAGGATTTGAAAGGCACTACTCAAAAAAAATCCAGTTTTTAAGAAATAAATCAAAACTCAAAAAACCAAGGACTTACCAATCTGTTTTCGTCAAATACTTCAAATAGGAGTCTGTGATTAGATGGATTCACCTGAAAGGAACAGAAACTATATTTCAAAAACCAACAGGTATAATTTTAAAAATGAAACAAGAGACAGGGATAACTAAGAATGATTCCTAGCACACTCAACTCTATTGTGTATCAATAACTGACCTGTTTATCTGCCATAATTCTAGGCATACCAGAAAAAGACAATACCTTTATCATGCTCTCTTGAAGATTGAGTCTCAACAGTTTAAAAGGACTCCTTGTCTCTTCTACAGAGGTACCCTCATATCTGTAGGTTAAGGTCCTACGCCCAGCTACTTATCACCTACGACCTGCAACTATAATTTCCTGAAGCACTAACAGTATATGGCTTCGTTTAATTCTCCCAATGACCCAACAGTGTGTAACTACCAATTCATTTTCACACAGGAAGTCGCTGAAACCAGGGGCTTGAAGCAATTTGCCCAGGAACCCACAAGCCAGTATACTGAGCAATCAGACCTTACCCTGGATCAGGGTAAAGTCACAGCCCCTGAGGCTGCTGGTGTTTGTGTCTTTCTCTTTCCCCAGACTCACCCGAATAACCCCATGTTTCATCAAGTAGACTCAGGTGCCACTGACTGGTTACCAACCCCCCAGACATGGCACCAGGTGCTGATATTTACATCCCTGCCTGTCAATCAGGGAAGAAAAGACTACACCGAAAGGACTTCTTTTTCTTTCGGGGGGGGGGGGGAAGGGTTCCAGGAGACTGTGAATATAGGGTTGTGAATATTAGTGTTCTCAGAGGCTTTGAGTGGTCATGACAGACATGAGACTTGGGTTTAATGCTAGGCTTGGGCTCCTTCCTAATAGAGCAAGGAATGGCATTATATTTGATAGTAGCACAGACAGCCTGTGTGCTCAACTTGAGCTCGTGGCCCTGCGTCTCTAGACAGCTTAGCGACAGAACAAGCAGATGTTCATCAAGTCTGCAAAGGCTCCATACTTATCTGGAATACATCAATAAATAGTCTATCGTAGGGACAGGCACATAATAGGCATTCAATATGAAATTGTGGAAGGGAATAAAACAAAAATTTTTAATAAAAAACCAAAATATGGCCACAAGTACAATTCACTAAAACAGTTTTATATCTCCTAAAATTTATACAACGTGGTTCAAATGGGAGGGCTACAAACCATCTGGAGTTCCAAGAGAAGGCTGCCTGTTGTATCTGAGAGACACCTAAGAGCCAGTAACAGACCCTTCTCCATCTCCAACAGCTTTCTGGTCCTTCACAGAATTATCTAAAATATATCTGGTAGAGGCTGGGAATGGGATCTACCAAGTGCTAAAGCCTCAGAGCCATATTGCAGCTCTGAACATAATAGAAAACAGATGCTGGGTAAGTCATCCAAATTCGCAGTGCAAAATATCCTAGCATGGCTGAGAGGAAGAAGCCAGGATCTTGCTCACGGGGACTAACAGCACTAGAAGGCCTGAGCTGGAGCAGTTTGGAAGTGTTTAATATCACAAGTGTATAGACAACTCAAACCTTCATTTTTTTAAAAAACAGGAAAGGACTTCTCTTCCAATTAAATGGTCAGGGCTTTAATGTGTCCTAATACCTGCTAGCAAAGACCAGTAAGCACTAGTCTCCACTAATTCAGAGAATCCCCTTCTAGATCCAGCTGTTCCAAACAGGGAGTGTCGGAGGCCTGAGGAAATGTTCTTCTATTCGCTGGTATTGAAAGTAATTGTATGCATTAGATTTCTGAATTAGAAACCTTTCCCTTCTAACCAGACCATAACTGGTAATTTTTCTGTCTTTTGTGGGAGGCAGCGCTGAGGAACAAACCCAGGGTCTCCGGAGTGGCAGGCAAGAAGTCTTCCACTGAACCACCCCTGGCCTCATCACTAGCAAAGTGTAATGCTTCCTTTTAACCATCTTTCTACTGTGGATGAGCAATTCATAATCCATATCACACAGAAATTCAACTCTTATTTTAAACTGCATGGCTTCGTGCCTTTTTTCTTCAAATTCCATTTTTTCAAAGGTTGCAAACCAAAACAAACCCACAATAGAAATTAACCAGATTTAATTCAATCTTGTTTTAAAGAAAAGTTTGAGTTGTATTTTGACAACCTTTTTATTTCTCCTATATAGCTCCAAATGAAACCTCCACAGATTTTCAAAATTTTGGACAAACGCAGAGGATAGCTGCCCAAACATTCTCTGTCTTAAGAGAAATCTCTTACTTAAAATACTAACTAGTGCTGGGCAGTGGTGGCACACGCCTTTAATCCCAACACTTGGGAGGCAGAGACAGGCAGATTTCTGAGTTTGAGGCCAGCCTGGTGTACAGAGTGAGTTCCAGGACAGTCAGGACTACACAGAGGAATCCTGTCTCGAAAAACAAAACAAAACAACAACAAAAAATGCTAACTAGTTTTCTTTCCAGAAGTCCTTTCTGATGTATAAATGTAGAGACCAATAAAAATCATTACAAAAGAGAAGAAAAACTTACTCTGAAATAAAACTCCTCATTCCACTTTGGGTTCAGCGTCTGGAAGAGAGATTATTTTGTGATCTTTAGCTGGGTTGGAACTGACAGTTACTAATATAATACAACTCTTCACATTTGCGCAGACATTTCCTTCATAAAAAAGACTTTCAAAACGGCAATAAAAGCAATGTTTAGTCAATTACTTGAGACTATTCTATAAACCCAAAACGCACATGGAGGGACAGTATTGACAATGACTCATGACTATGAAACCATAAATTTCATGAGCAAGCTCACCGAAGGAAAAAATGCTGGGACTCACTGACAAAGAGCCATGAAAACAAAAACCCCTTCAGAAAATGACATTAAAAATGATTTACTCTGTCCAGAGGAAGTAAACTCTGCTGACTCCTCTTTACCTGCTGCCAGAGTATGCTAGACGTAGAATGGCTGGAAACACTCATTACTTACATCAATGTTGACATCTGAGGAATATTTTATAAAGAACAATATTGATGAGATTTTAACACACCACACACACACACACAGAGAGAGAGAGAAAAAAAAAAGTATGGTTGCGGTTATAACAAAGGGAAGTGCAGTTTTTTCTTTTTCTCAAAAAAAAAAAAACCATTTAAAAATATCCTTTGATCTCCATGTATAATTCATAATTTATCAATCTATTTAAATACACATCTTGCAAGAACATATCAATGATATTTTGATGCTCAGCAAGGAAGAAAATGTTTTTTCAAACTAATGTAAAACACTTTTTATGAAAGAAAACGCACACACACATACACACACACATACACACACACATACACACACACACACACACACACACACACACATTTTTACAGGCATAAAAGTCAGAGAAACACAACCTATAAAAATGACCTAATAAATTCTGAAGAAAAAAATTTCATCAACACACTTGCCTTTTAACAGAAGAAAGGAAAAAAAAAAGAAAATAAACAAACGAACAAACAAACAAACAAAACAAGCACAGGATATCATACATGTAAAACAACACTGACAATGAATTGCATTGGTTTAAAAAAAAAACAAAAGCAAAAAACAAAATCCTACTTTCCCCACACCCCAACTGCTCAAAAGACCCCTTCCTCAATGACCACACTTTGAGGCATGAATAGAAATGAGATGGAATTGGCAGCGTGTGTGTGTGTGTGTGTGTGTGTGTGTGTGTGTGTTAGAGAGAGAGAGAGAGAGAGAGAGAGAGAGAGAGAGAGAGAATGTTCCCCTCCCGACCTGGAAGACAGGTACATGGGATGAAGTAGGAGGTGTTGCTGGGCAGGCAAAAGATAAAAGGTGATCACAAAGCCAATGGAGCAGGGACCGAGGTTGAGGAAGCCTTAGCTCTCCCCCAAGCACGGCACAGTACAGCACAACATGGCACAACACAGCACAGCAAATACTAACCAGGAGGCTGGCTGCAGGAATGGAGACACTCCCTCCAGATGGCGAACGGAGGGAGAAACAGGGCTGCCACTCCAAATGAAAGACATTGCAATACCCTCGTCATTGGCATGTGTCCTTGGCTCTAGTCCAGCAGGGGACTAGGGCCCCTGACTGCTGTTCAAACTAGGTGCCCCAGCTTCACTGGGAACAGAATGAATGCCAGCGTCTAACAGGAAACAATGGCCTCCGTCCTCATAGGCAGCCTCCCACTGTACACTGTTTCTGTACACTGGCTTCTGTTTGCAAACAGATTTTACGGCTAGTCTCAATGTCAGGTGAAAGACACCGCATTACTGTTTCCTGTACAAAATGACCCCACTGTGCCAGAGATCTGAAGTGTCTCCATAGCAGCCGGAAGGATGCAATATGTTTAAAGCAATCATGGAATCAGGATACATTTTTGCAAAGTGGAGAGACAATCTAATGGACTCAGACAAACAGTGTGTGTGTGTGTGTGTGTGTGTGTGTGTGTGTGTGTGTTGGGGGGAATAATAGTAACTCACAACACCCCAAACACAGATACAGTATTCTTGATAGAAAACATGCAGCTTTCACAAAGCTGCCTCCACCCCCAAGAAATATCCCTGTATTTTATATATGTCAGCCAGAGCAAAGGGGTGAGCACATTTAGACATTATTTTTATAGGGCTGAGATGGCTCAGTCATCCCTGCATGGGGCTTGCTACCCTGCCCATCTACCCAAGCCAGAGAGTTCTGCGTTTAGCAATAGATCCTGTCTCAAAAAACAGGGAAGGAAAAGTTAAGAAAGTCACCTAATATTTACTTCTGGCCCCAAAACATCCATGTTTACTTTTTCATTAGCATGAACATGCGGGACACACACCAACAGCAGAAGAAGACATATGCATGGACCTATAACTTTATTATTAATACATTCCAAGTTATTTTCACACAACTAAGCATGTTGCTTCCTTCCGTAACAGTTATTTCAGGTCAAACATTTTTTCTTCTGCCTGCTAATTCCATAATCCATTTCATTAGATAAACTTTAAATTATAGCTTACATGTTTCTATGAAAAATACTGAGTTAACCAGAACAATTAATTTGCTTGGTTATATGTGTTATAAGAAAAAAAGAAACTTTATATAGATAACTCAAATTAAACATGAAAAAGTTTTGGACTATGAATGATTTTCAGATATGACACTTAAGGGACATTTAGGATAAAATAAAAATTTGCTATCTTATCCTTAAAATACAAACTGCTTCCAAGCAAAAATATAAAATGTTAAATTACAACTTATATGAATTTCATAAATACAAAATGTTAAACTATGACTTATATGAATTTCATAAAAGTTGGCCAACCTACCTTTTTAATTGTCTTGGTTTGAACCAGAGCAAGCTCTCTGTTCTCATCAGCTACATACAACGACAGCTTCACGTATGGGTCACTGCAAGGAAACAGTTCACATTTAATGGTGCTATACTTTTCTTTTTCATGAGAAACAAACAAGCAAACGAAAACAGCAAAATGGAAAGAAGATGCAAACACCGGTTAACACCCTGGCTTGTATTTACACCCATAAACTGATCAGCAGATTTTAATAAATGTTCTTGTCAAACAGAGCCCAAATTAAGCAACACAGAAACACAAAGAAACCAGCATTCTGACTTTAAAAATGATCTTCCCAACACCCAACGGCGACATCACTTTCAGGTCCTTGACAGACTCTCACAGAGATTATGAAGTGACACAGGAAAGCTGTTTCCACAAATAAAAACCTATCAAGAAAACTTAAGTTTACAGTCTCATTTCTACCACATGGGGAGAAAGACTTCTCTTCTAGTGGATATAAAACAATAATTACTCACCTAAACCATGACAGATAAAATAAACAAACACTTCAAAACTAAACACTGAAGCCTAGAAAATTCGGTGGTCACCCGAAGGTAGAGACTTGAGAAAAGTCTAGATTAAATTTCAAGTTTCCTGACTACAAGTCCTTGGCTATAGTTTAGTCTTTAACTTGGGAAGCAGCCGTTTTCTAACAAGATATGCACTGAAAGTATGTCTTCTAGCGTGACATACGTGTACCTAATGTAGATTGTCTATTAACAGGGCTGATCCACTCAGATCCTAAGGTTCAGCTAACCCAAATGCTCTAAATTATTCAAGTTTTCATTAAAAGAAAAAAAAATGGAGGTAGGGACAGTCAGATGGGTCAGCAGGTAAAGTACCACTGTTAGTCTGACGACCTGAGTTCAATCCCCGGTACTCACATAAGGGAGGAAAAAGAAAGCTGACTGTTATCTTTCCTGTTATCTTCTGACCTACACATGCACCCCTACACACACACACACGCACACGCACACGCACACGCACACGTAGGAAAAAGTTCTCTCATATATTCACCCTTCCAGCCTTTACTTGTTTAATTGTGCCAGTTTCAAGTCAATCTGAGAGCTGGTCAGCTGGCCAGGGTGTTACACTAACAAAACCTTAGAAGTTATGAGAAGTTTGAGTCCTAAGAAGTTTGAGGACAGAGAGATCCTGTCTTAGAAACCGCTCCCAACACACAATGGAGAGAGTTAGCCTTAAGAGGCTGTCTCAACAATGATTATGACTTCCACAGTATTCACAAAGACTACAGAAAAATACTACAAGATCCTGAGTGTATTAACTCCTACTTGTTATCACGAATAAGTTTATGTTATGAACCCTTCATAAGAGACTAGCAGCAAGAGGATAATCAAGATACAATACAGAAAACACAGGGCTGGGGAGTGAGGGATGACAAGCTTGTCAGTGGATGACAAGCTTGCTGTGCAAGCATGAGGACCGGAGTTCAAATCCCTAGCACCCATGTAAGAGCTGAGTATAGATGCATATGTGGGCGGTGGGATGGGCTGTTCTTATCTCACTGGCCCCCAGTCTAACCAAATAATATTCATAGCAGTAGTAAAAATAAATGTAGAAAGCAATTGAGGAAGATAACCAATGTGGTCCTCTGAGGAAGATAACCAATGTGGTCCTCTGAGGAAGATAACCAATGTGGTCCTCTGAGGAAGATAACCAATGTGGTCCTCTGAGGAAGATAACCAGTGTGGTCCTCTGAGGAAGATAACCAGTGTGGTCCTCTGAGGAAGATGATAACCAATCTGGTCCTCTGAAGAAGATAACCAATGTGGTCCTCTGGTCTCTATACATACCTGAAGGAGTAAATGCATCCATAAACCCAACCACCCACCCACACATACACTCCCACTCCAGACACACACAAAATTACAGGTCCATAAAACATTAGTATACAGAAAAAGATATTCATCAACCTTATCTTTGTTCATAAAACAGAAAGCTTGCCTTAGGGAAGGAGCATTTAACTAGACATGTTCACTTTTTATCAGGATACTTCAGAAAAACAGAAAAACAGCCACCAAGGATCAGCACCTACTGCATGCACAAGGCCCAAGAAGACCTTCCCTTGGAGGTCTCTGGTCTGGGACACGAACAGAATTGGCCTTTCTGGTCAGTGTTCAGGCTTTAGTTTACCAGAATCACTGAGAGGAGAAGGTGGTTAAAATACAGATTGCTGGGCTCCATGTTTATCCAGTTTAGCCTAAGCTAAACTCAGATAACCTGAGGAGAAACCCCAGAATTAACATTTCTAGAAAATTCCCTGATGCAGAGGCACCTGATCTACATTTAGAAAACCAGTGTTCTAAGTGGTATTTGAAAAGTGTATTAACCGGCACTAGACTTTCTCTGGTTCCTTTCTTTTCTAGCCGACAATCTATTGCTTTAAAAGCTCTCAATGCCTGATTTCAGTCTCAAGAACACACTCCTGGTATAGAGTATAATAGAGTGTAAACCCATACATGTAACCACATATTATATAAAGTACCCATACACTCTGCTCTGCTTTTTAGACTTAGATCTGCTATGGCAACTGCTGGCTACTATGTAACTAACTTCAAGGAGTAGCTAAGCCTCACCTTAATAGAACGTCCACATTCTTCCACTTGTGATTTATTCACCTCCGTTTGTACCCTCTGAATACTGTACAAATGACACATATGGTTGGAGTTTGTGGGTGAGGTCTCTGAGCATGGGACAGTGTCTCCCAGCTGTGATGAGGAAGGTACGCCCATACACGTACTGCCTGGAGTGCTCGAAGTATAATAGACCCTATGGAATATTGACCAAGAAACTTCCTGGTGCATACTTCAGCCTTAAGAGCCTTCAGCCAAAGGCCAAGGGGCTGGAGTCGGCTAAAGGTTAGTGTGGTACAAGTTCAAGGCTATGGATAAGCGACTATCTGGTGCATCCCTTCCCTTTCTGCTGGGGCTTAACAACACTCACCTTTGGGCTACTTGTGAATGAGGTGGGATGGCAATCTCTAACTCATCGGGTTATCCAGAGATCACAGAACAACGCTGCTGAACACCAGTAATGGCCAGCACAGTGCCCAACAGTACATATATGCCCGACAGATGCTGGAAATGGTACTTCTTTTTTTTTTTTTTATTCTCCCTGGAGGCCATCTGGGAGCCTCTCTGGTTGTTTCTTTCTACTTACCACTTGTGACGATTGTTGACTGAGTCGATGCTGATTTGCCACATACTTTGAACGGGGTGTGCCAACCACAGATCGCTAGCTACCCCACACTTCCTCATTATTCATACCCACAGGCACCTGGGTAAGGTGCTCAGGCTAGGCATCTTATTCAAAACAACCCATTCCTGGCTTCTAGTTACTGCTCCTCTGGTATGTAGTTCTTAGTACAGCTGAGGGCTAACATTCATATAACTCTTAAGAAGCTCAAGCTCTGCAGGCCCCTGTGAACTGGAAGAGGAGTCATAGTGGGCCAATCTTTGAAACCAAGGAGGCTTATCTAGTTAGATGTTCCTCCCTCCAGGCAGGCTTCCTATTTTATGGACAAAAGGCAAACCGTAGTCTTCTTCCTTTTAGTCCTTCTAAAGAGCCAACAAATTGGTACTGGGATTCAGACCACAACCAATTTAATGTATGCATCTTACATGACAAATGAGATAAACCCTGGTTCTGCTCCACCTGCTTGGAACAAAGTGAAATAAAACGATAACTATGACAAAGTTGGCCAAGAACCAAGAACCCAGATTCTTCTCTATAACCTCCCATAAGCCATGGCCACTTAGTATCTTGGGGTCTAGATTCACCTTAGAACTGGGAGTCCTCGGTGATTGAATATCCCAAGAGATAACCATAAATGTACAGAGGAATATGAAGGGACACAGGCCAAGACTAGGGTGAAAGAATTCTAGGCAGAAGGATCCAAGGTAAAGCCTGGTGATGGGTTGGTGATGGGTTTGAGCTAGGAGTCTGAATTTTTAAAGGCCTGGCTCTACTGCAATCTGAAGAGCTCAGGGACAACAGACAACCTGGACAGACACTGTAAGGGAGCAGCCATCCTTTGCAGTGCTTATTCCCCTATTGTTGATGTTTAACCTTGAGGAATGCACATACTTCTCTGTACCGTAATCTTACTATGCAGGCAATAGGCACTGCCCCAGTACTTTATAAGGAAGCTGTTGGGAAGACTGACATAAGAAGTGTACTTGACCTTAAGCAAGTGTCTGATGACAATGTGTGGCCACATCACCGTCTTCACTGAGGTTGCTTAATACACATCTGTGAGCAGATTCTTTATAAGACATGAAGCAGGAGGCAGTGGGGAGGCTTCACCATCTGGAGTGAGAACAGTCTCAACCGAGGTGTCAAGGATTAGAAGGAGGAGTGGAGGTGGGGATGGTGAGCTCAGTTGGTAGTATACTTGGGTAGGTAGTGTGCACAAAGCCCTCGGTTTGATTTCCACTCAAGATCACGAAAGCAACAGAATCTAAAGTTCAAGAGCATCCTTGATTACATAGCAAGTTCAAGGTCAGCCTGGAATACATGAGTCCTTGTTATTGGCAACCTCTCTGCTCCATGTTCACAGGAATGCATTTGTGGTAGGTTTGTTGGGGACTGTCAAATAAGGAAAGTCAGGACTCTCGCCAGAAAATATCAGTGATCCAGTACAATTTTAAGACACCTGAAATCTCACACCGTTCCCTAAAACCAAATGTCTAGGCTGAGAAAACAGCAAACTGTATACCATGTAGAAAGATGTTAGGTGTCTCCTTATTTTGCAGAGAGTATTATACGAAGTCGAGAGGAGAATACATGAGTGGCTCAAAGCTGTTTGCTTATAAGCACAATGTACACACATCTGTGTATAAAAGAAGACATTTGAGGTGAAAATCAGAAGGGTAAAATAACTTTATCTTACAGACCTGAGACACACAAGGAGCTACCAGAAAAAAAAAAAATCAGTGAGAAGCAGAGAGGGAGGCTGAAGTGGTGTCAAGGAAAGTATTCCTATTCTCTCATAAGAAGGCACGTTACAGTCCATTTTGATTCTGTAAAACTTCCTAAAGAAGGACTTCCCAACGGCCATCTTTCCCATGCTCAACATGGAGGCCAGTGGTGAGAATTCTGGGCCTCTGCACTAACAGACCAGTTCTTGTGCCCACGTGTTAGGGGCATTGAGTAGAGGACTTTTGGAGCAGTACAGACCTCAACTGGATTTAAATAACTAAGAGAGATATCTTTCTTGGAGTCTCATCCTCACCTCCCATCACCAAAAGCAAAGATCCTGCAGACGAGATCCCTTCTGAGGGAGAGCTGAACCCTCTCTGGGTTTACCCTGCTGCTCAATCTTCCAGGACACTCTGAACAAGGACACTCAGTCACGACACATCACAGTGGTGTAATACCTGACCAGCTCCACTTACTCACAGCGGGCTGCATTTTTCCCACCTGCTATTCACTCATTTTTATCAGAACAAATAATCCTTACTGAGAACCACATATTTTCCAGGGGCCAGGGCAATGAGTGGCAGGGTAGGCAGAGGCTGCCTTTAATGGGCCAAACATTCAAGGCAAATGACATCCAGGGTGAAGGAGACAAGGCTGCCAAGTCACTGCCTTGTCTGCCAGCTGTAAAGGGGTCTTTCCCAAAATGGTTAATCATCAGAAACCCCCTAATGGTCCATATTGATGGAAGTCACTATTATTCTTTGAGAAAAGATTTCTGGGTACCACAGGGGACACCTGTAAGAAGGGTCGGGCTGTGTTCCCTACTAATGGAGCACACAAGGCTAATGGCTAGGGTACGGGCTGTGTTCCCTACTAACGGAGCACACAAGGCTAACGGCTAGAGTACACTACACAGTGCCACGGGTCATGTTTTCATGTTTATTTTGACTAGCTTGCATACTATGTATGACTTACCCATTCTAGAGTGTGACACTAAAAATCCCCTTCTTTGTTCTTTCCTATGCTTACCATCAGTGTCACATACTTATTTAGATTCTCAACAAACAGATAAGATTTACAAAGCACTCCAGAGTATGGGGAAAATACCTAGAAAGTGTGACAATAATAAAATGTACAAACACATGCAAAGACACTGACTGAAGTTTTTATAACAAATCATGTAAGCCTAAAAATAAGTTAACACAGCTTAGAGAGCAACCGTTCAAAGCTCTGCTACCAGAAAGACACATTATTGCTTGTTTTCTGGAGCAGAACATGAACAAAATCCCAAAAGCATTCCAAGAGTCGACATCCTTTGATTCCAATATAACACTGGTAACTGATCCCAGAGGCATGGAGAGATCAAAAAAATATATGCTCATGACAGCATCACATGAAAAAAAAAATATTAGAAGCATGCTCTTCCCAATTAGAAAAGTGATTAAATAAATAATGTTATAATCATGAAACCAGAATATTGTAAGAAATTAAAATGATATTGTCAGATATTTTAAAATGGGGGTAAATATGATATAACATTAAGGATTATATTTCTTTCTTTCTTTACAGTTCTTGGGCTCTTTTTCCTTTCTCTCGATTTCCTGTTGTCAGCAAGTGTCACTTTTACAAGTGCATAAAAGGTCATGAAAATGCCAATTATAGTTGCACATATGATTCAGCTAAGATACACTCCAGTGACCAGGGACCTCACTAACCCAAGCAACCCTCACATTTCTTTTAAAACTAGAAAATGGCCTTAAATACATGACGATAAGGGACTTTCAGAGAACGATGCACACCCTCCAGTCCTTAGGACTGAATTGACAGGCAAGAAGTACATACTGCAATATATGCCACCTGTCACTGACACTGGCAGTGAGAAACTGACTCTTTCTTACACACGATTTTAACAGATATGAGAAGAATGGGTGAGGTTACAGTCAAATTCATTCCCTATTGTTCTTAGGCATAAATTGTGAAGCTGCCTTCAAAATACCCTCAGAAATTTCAGTTATGATTTTGTGGTCTGGAGCAAGCAGTGATTTAGTGCATTCTAGAGCCTTCTTATTCACGGTCTTGAAATCTCTGGTTGTGACTGCCTCCCTCCATCCCTCCAACCAACCTTACCACCTACAATCAGTCACTTGGGGTCCCAAACCTGGGACACGGGAACTTCTGAGAGCCAGAGGCCTCTGCACACATGGCCATTTTGGTGGCTCTTGAGATCAGTGTTAGGAGTGTTTGTTAAGGGGGAAGCTCATTCAATATCCCCTTATCCTCTGTAAGATCAACAGTGTCCAGGAAAGCAGCGGAGAGAGAAAGCTGCACTTGTGCGTTCTGGAATATGCAAACAGCTGTCAAAGAAAGCAGGAGTATGGAGCCATTTCTACCAGTACCTGTCTTTCTCTCTTTCTTCCTGTTAAGTCTATTTTTTAATACATGAAAGAAGATAAAAAAGACAAGTAACGATGCAGCCACAAGAAGAGACAGAAACGTAGCTATTTTTGGAAATTATTCCAAAGAGACACTGAGCGCTCAGCATGTACAAAAGGCCTGTGGTGAGCAAAAGTTGGTGGAAGTGAGACAGAAGTAAGCAGAAGCAGATGCTGTCCCCCTCCTGTGCAAGATAGCCGCATACAGGCATGCGTGCATGCGCGCGCGCACACACACAGACACACACACACACAGCCTATGATTCTAACATGCCTACTTCATGAATGAGAAGAAGAAAAGACAGGTGAGGCCAGATTTTGAACTTCATTTTACCTCCCAAACCCACATTCTGCTCAGCGTACATCTGAGTGTGCCTTGCATCCCTGCAGTGCCACCTACAAAAGCCAAAGATTAAAAACAGGCTTAAGGCGCTGTACCGTGTTCAGCAGTTAAGGGCATTTGTTGCTCATGACCTGGGTTCATGTTCTAGCACACACACAATCATCTATAATTCCAGTTTTAGGGGATTTGATGCCCTCTTCTGGCTTCTGGGGGCACTGCACATACGTGATGCACAGACACAGATGGAAGTAAAATACCCATGTATGTAAAATAAATATAAATAGATCTTTAAAACAAACACAAATCATGCCTCCTGCCCACCGCCCCAAAAAAAACAGAAATAAAATAAAGATAACTATAGGTAATGCAAATAAACATATATTAAATTATATGCAATTTGCACACACACACACACACACACATGCATTCACAAAATACTGTACATGGCCTTTAGAATTATTCCAGTAACAAGGTTGACAGTCACTTAGGCTTTGCTTCAAGAGTGAAGTACTCTCTGTATCACCACTGCGAAGTCAAATCAAACTAATCCAGGGACACACCCAAAGGGTGCTGTTCTGCTATATCTTCTAAGTGGCATAAATGTGTCACTACCCAGAATACAAACACATGGCCAATCTGCATGGGGTCCCTTCACCTAAATTGCAACAACTGGAAAACTTAAAAACACTATGTGTCAGGGCTGGAGAGATGGTTCAGTAGTTAAGAGCACTGACTGTTCTTCCGGAGGTCCTGAGTTCAATTCCCAGAAACCACATGGTGGCTCACAACCATCTGTAATGGGATCTGATGCCCTCTTCTGGAGTGTCTTAAAGAGTATGGTAGTGTACTCATATACATGAAACAAATAAATATCTAAACAACAACAACCCACCACGTATGGGGAGCTGGAGAGAGCTCAGTGGTGAATGGTGCTTGCTGCTCTTCCAGATGGCTGAACTTGGCTCTCACTAGTCAAGTCAGATTGCTCACAACTGCCTGTAACTCCAGTTTCAGAGGATCTGATATCTGATGGCCTCCTCTAGCCCATGAGATCATCTCCCCACCACCTACACACACACACACACACACACACACACACACACACACACACA
>JANHMN010000013.1:23229597-23244449 GCA_030674055.1 Rhabdomys pumilio
TGAGATGCAGAAATAATCCATTCAGAGATACAAAGAAAGAGATGGGTTGCCGAGAATAGAAACGGTTCTGCAAGGATAAACCTCCCTCACTGTGCTTGCTCCCAAGTGCCCCAGAAGCTATCCTGCAATGAAAAGGTGGTATCACACATGACCTCCCATCAGAGCGGAGCCATGTTCTTTCCCTGCAGTCCCCTGGCAGCTGGAGAAGCCTAGGCTAGGCTCCTAACAATTCCTTTTATGCTTAAATGCTAAATTACTACTTCCAGGCAGTTCTTTGAAAACCAGTACAATTTTCTATTACAGCAATATTTTTTTTAACTCTAAAATAGGAAGTTGGCTGATTTCGATTAGCCAGGGAAGTGAAGCTAACCTGTATGGCAGACATGCAAAGTCATCACATCAGAAATCATGTGAAACAGAGATTACAACAATTAAGACATCAGTGAGATTAGATGCTCCATGGATGGAATCCTCGCATCCTGCCTCAGACCATGAGTCCTTCTGGAAAGCATCTACTTCTAAGCCCAAGAGGAAGGCTTCACTAGGCTTTCCCTAGGAAGGCATCCGTTCCTGAGACTGTTCACAGGAGATGAGGAGGCACATCTGCACTCTACTGCACATGCTTTAGAAGACCCAAAGGAGAAATTCAGAACTACCAGCAGCAGAAGAGACTGAGGAAGTCTGGTTGACCAGGAGACTTGGGGAGTCTCACACTGGGCAGCCACAAGCATCACCTAGAGCAGTGGTTCTCAATCTTCCTATGCTGCCACCTTCTAATACCATTCCTCATGCTGCAGTGAGCCCCAACCAGAGATTTACTTTATTGCTACTTCACAACTGTAATTTTGCTGTTATCATAATGCAAACATCTGATATGTGACCCCTCCAAAGGGGCGGGGACTCCCCAGAGGTTGAGAATCGCTGACTGAGAGGGCTGATTAACTTACAGACTTCTAAACCTCAACCCTAAATCTTCCAACTCAGAACACCTCACAGGATGCATTTCTGACAGCCATCATGGCCCCCTCATTTCCTCTGTTTCTGCAGGCTCTAGTATAAAGAGCTCATTGCACTGTGCATGGAGAATGAGAAGTTTAAGAGAGGACACTCTCTACTGGAGACTGAGGACTCTGCCTCTGGGTGGCCTTCCCTTGGTCACCTGATACTATATACATTTCCTAGAGTCATCTACCTGCAATTATAATTTACCAGCCATCAAAACTTGGTATTTATCTCAGTAGGGTGGAGGTGGGAGGGAAACATGTCTAGTAAAGGCAAGTCAGGGCCTGCCTAGATTTAAAAAATATATATATATATATCAATCTAAAGCAAGAACAGTTAGGAGTTTCGTGCAACAATAAGAGTCATCCAAGATCTCACTCCCAAAGGAAACAAGATGAAACTAAACCTCGTGAGAGACATGATCCTATCCCTCTGTTTATTCTTATGGGAATCTGATGGGAATATCAAATCTGCTCATCTGCTTCCTGCCTGTAGGACAAAAGTCCAATGGTACATATACTCCGGCTTGTTTATTATACATTGCTTTTATAAAGTAGCCCTGTCCGTCCCTGATTAATAAAGAGGCATGCAACAGAGAGAAAGACAGAATTGTGCTAAAGTCAAGTGTGGAAAAAAAGATTTGCAAATGAGTTGTTCTCTTACAATCAATCTTGCACGGGAGGTCCCAAGCTAACCCTCAACTGCGCCCTCCCTGTTGAGAGGGACAATATGCTGGGCAGGCAGAAGACTCTGGACTTAATGACAAAGCAGAGCCCACACTCAACTGTGTCAAATCCCTAAAGGGGGTTTGTTCTAAATGGCAGAGGTGCTTAGGGAATTCAGCCCTTATTAACTAACCTGGGAAGAAAAACCCCTTTAACTAAGGTAGGGACGAGTCATCATGAAGCACGGCTTGCTTTTACTTGCGACCAATGCGACCTCTCATCCTTATGAAAATGAGAAACTGACATGTGGAGAGAGGAGACACAGAAGACGATCCTATAATGGGGAGGCTGCGTCTACATGCCAAGAACACGAAGTGCTGCTGACTGTCACCTCAGCCAGAAAGCAAGGGAGGACTCATGACTGAGCCCTGCTCACACCTCCTGACAGGTGGCTTCCAGGGCAGTCAGGCAGTAAATGTCTTTGGGCAGGCATTCAGCCCTGGTGCTTTGCAACAGCAGCCTTAGTGGAAGAGTATCTCTTAAAGCTAACCATTATGGGGAGCTGAGAGGGACAAATAGGTTACAGAATGCCTTTTGCTCCTTTTGGCTCTGTAATGCTCAGTTATCATAGAATATCCCCAGTGGAGGCTGGGGCAAGGCTCACAGACAAACGTTAATTATCTGTCCAGCTTCATACATAGAAACGCAAGCTGACTGTTATACTGGAGGCCAGAAACCCTCCCATGACTGTTCGCTGACTTTGGCTCTCAAAAGTTTCCAATACACCAACAGAAATGTTTGAAGTCTTAGGGACTTTACTGCCTTTGGAACTGCACATAAGAGCATGAGGACTGGAATGAAGCTGTGGGACCCTGAGAGATACTGAATGTGCTTCTGATGCCACCCGGCAATCACACTCGGTCTGTGAAGAGATCAAAACCACAAGACCACCTGTGAAACTCTAATGTTTCAAAGGGTCAAAAGCAGTGCCCCAGGGCTCAGAGAGACCATTTGAAAGGTCTTTTTCAGTAGTTCCATCCTCAAGCATGGTAACAGGCAAGCAAACCACCAAGTACCTCACCACTCCATTATTCTAAGTGCTGTGGCAGACTCCTAACAGAACTGGAGAGAGGGAAACAACTGCATCATAATGAACACAATAAGGGCTAGATTATGGCACTCACGCCCTCATTTAAAGTGATAGATATCCAGTCATACTGTCCCATTTAGGTGGATAATACATAGTAAGTGCCTACGTTTAACTTCTGGGCCCATACATCAAGAAAGAAGCTGACAGAAGTCATAAATGAGGCACTTATTTGCACTAAAAGCTGGTTAGCCTACTCCAGTGTGAACACCATAATTCCTTGCCAAACCTACAAAGCTGGACACATACTGGGGATTGTTCCCTGTGTCCAACTCATCTAAAGGATAGTTGAATCTTGGCTCTAGCTTCTTAAATCTCATAGAAATCTGAGAGGCTTTCGGATTTTTTAAAAAAAATTTTCCCTTAAGAGAGGAGAAGATGAAGTAGAGGAGAAGCTAGGTGATGAGAGAGAGAAAGAGAGAGAAAGAGAGAGGGGGCATGGAGGCAGATGTTCACGTGTCTCCATCAGTCAAAGATAGTTTATTTATATCTAGGTTGAGTATTGGGTTACACTTCTGATTGAGTATTACCATACTTAGAAAGCCTTTGATTAACATTAAAAAAAATTGTATAAAAGCAAAAAAGGGATAGGGGTTTTCTAGGGAGGGGAAATGGGGAAAGGGGATGGCATCTGAAATGTAAATAAAATATCCAATAAAAAAAAAAAAACTTCCCTTAAATTACCATATTAGATGTTGAAAGAGCTCTTCAGAGCCTAGTGTAGACTCTACATAGTCATTAGTGGGGTACTGTATTCTCATCCATATTCTCTCTCGTAAACATGTATGTTTGACCAGTGCAAGTTTTCCCTACGAGATAAAGAACCTAGTTTTGGGGATACATCTACTCCCTGCCCATGGAACCCTCAGGAAGAAAGAGCTCAGTCACAGGAAACAAGCACAGAAAAGTCAGGAGTTTATGGGGAACAACTTGTACTTCTCTCCCATCATAGCTGACATCAAAGTTCTATTATATTTAACAACCAGAATGTGGGCTCCGTCTTTTCCTTTTACTCAATGCTTTATTCTTTCTAACTGACAGTAAGTGGAGTGAGTATCCAGCTTGGTTCATTGGCCAACAGCCACCTCTGCCTTACCCTCTAACTAACGACGTCAGTGTAAGATTCTCCAAGCTTTCTGTGCATTCAGCGCCACTGCGCCTCGTCATTGGTTCAGATGTATTCTGAGCCCTTCTCTCCTCACCTCTGCTATCCACTGCCTACGCTTCACGCAGCCAGCATCTCTTCCATACAAACCACCCCATAATAACCAGCATCTATATTCTCTGCATTCCTGTAGTTATGCCTGCTGAGGTCCCTCCTTCCCACAGCTCAGGAGCCTTTCCACATTGTGTGTTCCTTTTCAAGGCTCTAAATCTTAATTCTCTCAAACTAAGGCCACCGATTAGATCTGAGGCTTCTGAATATTTCATGGAACTCTGCAGGAAATGGGTCCCCAACGTGTGATTTGTAGATGGCTGACTTCTTCGGAAACATTATGAGGAAGGTAGCTTCTCTTCGGAGTTTTACATTTAGAAAAATCACAACTTGCCTAAGTTGCTAAAATGTGGGATTTTCATCTCCTATCTGTCATGCATAACTAAGTACAGAATTGATTTTCCACGCGAATCTCTCTATCTTTAACTGCCTTCATATCTTATGCTTTTTTTTTTTTTTAACATGTGGGATCTCAGGGTTATTAGAGTATCGTGAGGTATAAGAAAAAAATGCACTCATGCAGGCACTGGGGAGAAGATTCACAGTGAACCTCACATCACCGATATGACCTGATACTAAAAAGTAAAGTCTCAGGAAAACACTATTATTGGTGGCTTCACCAGGGGTGGGTTGCAGGTGGGTTGGCGGTGGGGGTAGGACACAGATGGGCAAAATGACAGTTCATTCCAGAAACCTGGATTAGAGGACTGATGGTCATTTTAGAAGTAGAGAAGGAGCTTGCACGACGAGCACCAGCCTTCAGCCCCTGACATACAGTACAGACTTCTTAGTCCGGGTGCTTGTGCTCTCAGTGCTACCTTTCATGTTGTCTCTCATTCTTTCTTCAGTCCAACGTGCATGCTCACACACAACATGAACTCTTGCAGAGCCCTTAGTAAAGGCAAACAACTGACGAGGTGACAAACCTCCAATTCCTGCTGAGCCGACGTGGAGTACCATACTGCAACGCTGACAACACTTCTATCAGGTTTGTGTCCCGTGAAGGAGCAGCCAGCATTGCCAGAGGTATGTCCTCTCTTCCTACAGCATCACTTGGGAACAAACAGTACGCTGCAATGCTGCAGGTGATCTTCCAAGTAGGGCAACACCTGGCAGCTGTCCTGAATCATCCATTAATAATCCAAAGGCTGTCAACTGGGTCTCCTTTGAGTGAGCACATGCCTGATGCATCCCAAGCCATGTAAGAAATGGTCTTTGGAAAGGGAAGAGTGTGTGTATATATAAATATATATACATATACTATATATATATATATATATATATATATATATATATATATATACACACACACATACACACATATATACATACATATATACATACATACACACACATTATTATTATATGTATACACACACACACACACACACACACACACACACACACACACACACATATATATATTGGCAACATATCAATTAATCCCTACTTAGACTCACACTCCATATGGCATAGTCTATCATTTTGAGGAGATTCTGAAAGTTAAATAGGTCTTATGGAGACCAGACAACAGGAGGAAAAGACCTCCTCTTTTCTATGATCAGTAAAGATGTCCCACACTGGAGGCACAGGGATCCACCAATACTGGACTGTGCATAGAACTCACCCAGGCATCTGATCAAACTATACAATCTGGTTCTGGAGTGAGATGCCTGAAGCCAGCAGTTCTACTGGTGAGTACGAAGAGTCTCCAAAGACAATCTGAATCCAACTGTCTTGGGAAAGAATGCAGGCAGGCATGCAAGAATACACAGACTCGTGTCAAGAACTAAGACCTTAAATCAGGGTGTGGTGGTGCATGCCTACAATCCCAGCAGGGTTATAAACAGGAGGACCAGAAACTCAGGGCCATCTAGGTTGGGCTAGATGCCAGACTTTTCTCAATAAAGAAGGGATAGGAAAGAACTCAGACTTACAAACCTTCCAGTTCAATGTCACTGTCCCCTAGGCTTCGTTTTCTGCCTCTCTTCACATTGCAGATCTCTGGCTGAGCTCACTTGACCCCCAAAGTATACTACCTCCTCCAAGATCATTAACTACCAAATGAGAGCCAAGTCTAGTCAGGGCATACAGAAGGGCCCTCTTAGCCATCCCATTGATTAAATACCTGAAGGATACAAGTCTTGTCCCAATTAGTTTTTGTCAACTTGGCATAAGTTGGAGTACTTGGGAAGAGGAAATTTTAATCGAGGCAATGTCCCTATCAGATTGGCCCATGGCAAGCCTTGTGGGACATTTCCTTGGTTAATGAGTGCTATGAGAGTGTCACGAGAGGGTCCCATCCACTGTGGGTGGTGCCAGCCCTAGGCTGGTAGTCCTGGGAACTATAAGAAAGCAAGCAGGCTGAACAAGTCATGGGAGCAAGCCAGTAACCATCCTCCGTGACCTCTGCATCAGCCCCCTGGCTGTCCTTCATGATAAACTATGAGGTGCAGGATGAGACGAAGCCAAGGCTGTCCTTCTCTGGTTATTTTGGGCATGGTGTTTTATCACAAAAGTATAGGCCCCAAAGTAAGACGAGCCTCAAAACCCAAGCTCTTCTACCCGTGGTTAATAAGGCTAATTGCTGACACACATCTCCTAAGCTAAGCATGTGGGACTCGTTCTGTTCACTGGCAATTTGAAACCTACAACATAAAATCTAACCATGTGGTATCCAAGTCTGCTCAGCTCTAGAACTGCCTGCTGTCCCGTTTGCTCGGCTCTGGCAGTCCTGCCTTTTTACATCATCTTCCGTGTGTTTCGTTATAAATTCAGCCATGTGGAGCAGCCTTCCTATCTGTTCTCAGCATGCCACGTTTCACTCTCTGCTAGAAATGCCCTATCATGCCTGCATACGCCCTTGAAGACACCATGCCCATATCCATCAGCAGGAAGAGATCAGTATAGCAGCCGTTTGCTCTTTCTCCATTTCTGCTGGTGTTCTGGGAACTCTGGGCATGTCTTGGTCATTTGTGTGCATCATATTCCAGTCACACAATGAGCCCACAACAACATACTCCCCTTCAAGGGTATGGTGGGGAATCCCACAGCACATTAGGCATTTTAGAAAATAAAGGATAAAGGTATGTGTGGAGAGAGGGATGGAGAGGTAGAGACTCTCCCATTTGTATCATGGACCCTGTAGATTCATATTCTTTGAAACATTTGTAATGTTTCAAAGGCAGAATTAAATTGGATTACCAGCCACACAAATACACTCACTGGAGATTTCCTGATTGTTTTTCTGATGCCATGCCTTAAAACAAAGAAATCTAATAGCCATGGACCAGAGGTTGTAAGTGAAGGATAATCCATCCTTAAAGAGTTATTAATAAGGGATTAAAGCTAAATAAAACCACAGCCGAACGTGCAACTGCCACATCCCGAACACCGTAAGCCAGACAGGCCATCAGGCAGGAAGCCCACAGTGCACAAATCAGTGACTGTACTTAGGATTAGCTATCAAGAGCTTTACCAAGTCACTGTGTGGTAGACAGACTCTTCCTGTCACAGTGGCTGGGTCAAACTACAACCTGTAGAAAAGCAAACCAGAGACGATGGCAATTAACTTTGCCCTCTAAGTGCTATGAGCCACCCAGGCAATGCCATTGTACTCACACAGTAAGGTGGAGCTGAGGTGACCTAGAGACAGCTCACCTTCAGTGTCACATGGATAAGTCAGAAGAAACCACAGGCCCTAGCAAGCTCACCTCAGGATCATCAAGTCCTCATGGCTACTCACAGGACAGCCACACACAGACTTCCTTCCCAGACCCTCTTGGAGCCTAACTTTGCCCTTCCTTCCATTACTCATGGAGCACCTGTAACATGGCAATTGTCCAGAACCCTTGGGAAGAAGACAGAGGCAACTCCTTACCTCCTGGAACTTGCATCCTAGCAGGGAGGTGCAGACAACAAACGGTGCAGAATAAATGATGTGCAGGGGTTACAAGATGATTACCAGAGGAAGAGAAGGGAGGACTCCCATGTGAGGGGGGATGCACGCCATGGCGGAACCTTTCTGGGAATGTACACTGTCTACATAAGAGGAGTACCTCGAAGGGATGCACCATAGATCACCAACAGTTATCTATTTCACAGAGACAGGGAGGCCTTCCCCCACAATCCCCTTCAGTGGCTGGATTGGTTTCCATGACTTGGGGTGATGCAGTAAGGTGAAGACAGCTATGCCCTCTGGACTAAGAGATGTCCAGATGTTCAGCTCTGCCGCTTGTGACTCAAAAGAGCCAGACATCACCATCTTCATTTCACTAACAGTGGTGAGATATCTATGGGCTGGGAGGTTCTACTGCCACTCCAGCCCTGTGGAGCTGCCAGCTTGTTGATGTTGCTTAGATTTAGATGGTGGTCACTGTATGCTGGCTCATGCCTTGTCTATCTATTAAAGAGCTGAGAAAAACTTGCTTTATTTCCAGCGAGGCTGAATGTATTAGATGGAGAGAACAAAGCTGCATCTCTACAGGTAGACTTGCTTCTCTCCCTAACATTTATCCTTTGGGTGCAGAGTAACAAGTTACCAGGCTAGACTCAGTAGCTGAGGTAAAGGATCCCAATCCTAAGGGGAAAACCAGGGCTTTGAGGTCACCTCATCCAACACAACTTCATAACGGAGAGACCAAGAGTCCTCTGTGCCAAGTCCCAAAGGAGCGTAGGACAAATGGCTGACTGTGGTGCCCACGTAAGACACTGAAGCACACACTGACCTCCAGGCTCAGTTGGTACCTGTGGCTCTACTCTACTCTTTTCATTATCACCTAATCCCTACCCTAAACCTCTCTAGTTCAGGGACTTCCCTTTTCTTCCCTTCTCTCCGTCCCCCTCTACTCCCACCACTCCCTACTCTCCTTTCTCTTCCCTTCCCTTTCCCCAGCTTCACTTTCTTATATAAACCAGCCACAGGCTTTCTTGGCTCCTGGTCCTCTCTCTTTTCTCATCCTCTCTTGCTTGCTGCCTCCCCTCCCCCGCCATGGCCCTGTTCAGTCTAGACCCTTCCACACGCCCCTGGCTGTACTCTCTGCTAAAACCCTTCTCCTCAGCCATACCTAAGAGCACTCATGTCCTCACTTTCATTCACTCTGACCACCCATGAACCAGACAGATGTTTGCTCCTTTACTCTGTTACCTGCTGTTCCCTCCGAATAATTTAGTTCATTCTGGGGCTTTCCCACAGGTGGGGTGAGAACTTCTGGTTTTCATATCAAATAGATGATGATTCTTGAGTATCCTCCATGATGGAGAATTTGCTTTCCCAGTAAATGACTTTTTATTCTGCTCTAAGATCAATGGCCATTCACCCTCTAGGCAGAATATGTTACAGCTTTCCCTGGGAATGATCCTTTTAGAGATGTGCTAAAAGTAGGCTTCCAACCACAAACCCAGTGTCAGCCCCAACTTACATTCTAATCACGACCAGCTAGACAGGACCACAGGAGGAGCTACCAGGCAGAAGAAACCCCAGACACTTAGTGAAGCACACCCACATGTATAACTGCCTCTCTTTATGGCTCCTAACCCCATCACAAGTATATGATCTGTGGACTGATTATTATGGTTAGTCAGGCCCAGCAGGCTGAAAGTTCCCTGCAGGCAGAGAGGCAAGTCCCTGGCTCGGGCCCTAATGAGTTCAGGGCCTCTCTAGCACCTGTGGGCCCCGGAGGACTCGGTGCTTATGGATCGGATAAATGAGTCTCACCTTACAGCGGGGAGGCCGCTGACACTCTTAACTGATGCCTTCTCAATTAGGAACTTAGGGGATGCTTTTGATTTTGTTCTCTGATCACGTGTCTTCCCTTCCCAAACATAGATAAGCTAAGCTAAATATAGATGTGTACAAACACAACAAACCAGCAACTTAATTATCACTCAGGGAGGACCCAAGATTAGGCCACTCTAGGAGGCCGTGGAGCAGGCAGAAGAAGAGGATGCTGGAACATCAGCTGTGGGCTGCACCCTGCACCACCCACCCGTTCAGCTCAGTCTTGCTGTGGAACTTTTGAGTTTTCTTTCCATAACTGGGTAAAGCTTTACCATCAAATCTTCTAGCCCCGAGTCACAGTCAGAATTAAGTTTTTATGGCACTTTTCCTAAGAAGGAATGAATGCATCTCTGAAGACTCTCATTTCCAATTGGAGGTGACAGGGCCTCGACTCGTGTCTTCTCCTCTCCTGCCCTATTCTTGGTGTGTCTCAGACTCATCCCCACCAGCTCCTGCCCTCATTCTTCTCTTTTGTAGAAGCAGGGCTCTCCTGGCATACCCAGGAACAGAATTACTCTGCCTGGGCTGCAGGATTTCCCACCAACAAAGAATCAAGAAGCAACCAAATGCATTAAAACCAGCTACCAAAGGCAGGCCACCTACTTATCAGTCATCTGATTAGGCTTGCAAAACTTCACCCTGCCCATTGCTATAGCACTGTTAACACATAAAATAAACCAAGTAAAAAATCAGAATATAATTTATAAGAATATTAGTCCAACAAAAACTGACGAGTGTAAGAAATGTATTTCTCAGTAGTGAAAGAGATAGCTCCCATTCATTCTGAAGTGCCAGAAGAATAAGAAATTATTTTTAAGCAACGAGCAAGGCAAGTGCTTAAACCATGTATTCAATGAGTTAGTTACTTACATACAATACCAGACAGAACAAATCTATTTCAGATAAAACATTATTAACCTCAGATCTCATTCTACTGAAAATCTCAACAAAAAGGGGTAGAACTTAGAATAGAGTTAAACTCTATAGAGGTCTGTCACATCTGACAAAGTCCTTACAAAGCCAGACTTCCTTAACTCTGAAGCTTACAACCTGATAATTGAGTGGAGTATTTCAAACCTCCACACTGGCAAAGGCCCCAAAGATCATGTCCCTGGGATTCTAAAAGGCCTCTGCCCAGGAATTTCCGATCGTGAGCCTTCCAATTCTGTGACAAGGTTTCTAGTCACTGACCAGGGTCAGAAGAGGCTGTTTATAATTTCATGTGATTCTCTGCCTGCAGCAGGCCACATGAGTAAGAGCTGGTGAGTAAGACAGTTTACATCACTGAAAGTGGGCTGTGTCAGGTAGTTCTAGCCATTGACCACACTTGAATCTGCCAGGCCTGTATTTTCCCTTGGTCTGAAATCCCACTGTTCTCTGCCACAGGGGAAGAGGGGGGCACATCATGTGTTTTTCCAGAAACATCCATATACTTTTCCATTTTCTAGAAGAAAAATCAACTCTTTGTTTTCAGAGGCAGGGACTAAACAGAGGGATGGGTGGGGGGTGGATGTCAATCAACAGCTCGACTCTGAACCTTCTTCTGGTAACTGAATGAACAGACTGGCTGGCCTGTGCCTCAGCTGGAAGCAGGTAGTTTGTGATTACTTGACAATGTCCCTTGGTTAGTTGGGTGGATTCATTTCTGGGAAACACTGAGGGGAAGAGGAGGGGTGATGCCAGAGTTTCAAGAAAGGTGGAAAACACAGTCTCCTTGGATTTCAGGACTGCTGGTGGGGAATCTTTATTTGTGCCTAGGCAGCCTTTCTTAACTTGTGGGTCGTGAACCCTTCGGTGGTCAGTCACCAGATATCTTGCATATCACATACTTATATTACAATTCATAACGGTAGCAAAATTATAGTTATGAAGTAGCAACAAAAATAACTTTATGACTGGGGGTCACCAAATCAAGAACTAAACTGTATTAAAGGGTCACAGCATTGGGAAGGTGGAGAACTACTGGCCTGGAGGATGGAATGGCTCTGGCTGACTATCCAGTGTTCATCAGTGCCCCTCAGAATCCAAATAGGCCAGGAACAAGTGAAAAACAAATATTTACTGAGGTGAGGGCATGCCAAGTGGCCCTCTGCAGAGTTCTGAGCTACCAGGGAGGGACGTGGTCCAAATAGATTCTGAGAAAAAAAATAAACAGGGCTGAGAACACGTGCTCCTGCTGTGGCTCCAAGGTGAATGACCTTGGAAACCTAGATCCTAGGTGGCCCATCTGTAAGTGAGCCCTTTGCATAATTACAAAATGACGTCAGCAGCAGCCAACTCCAGGGGGTAAAGATCACCACCTTCCTAGTAAATAGCTGTCCTTGAAAACTACTTTGGAAAATCCCTAGCAGGTTTAGACTAATGAAACAAAACAAAACAACCCCCCACCCCACAAAAAACAAAACAAAACAAAAACAAACAAACAAACAAAAAAACACACACACACAATAACCAAAAAATCACCTGAAATGAAATGGTTTCCTTCTACCCCGAAACACCACCTGTGAGCAAGTCAGTCCCCTTCCATGCACCAGGAACGCCAGCATCTCAGGCCAGCAAGCAGCCCTTCTGGACTGTGGAATCCACACTTCTCAAGGGTTCATGGAACCCCTGCCTTGTGTCCTCTCATCTTGAACAGTCCCTGACACCGACAACTGAACACCCTGAATGAGTGGTTTTACAAGCCACATTCAGTTGTATTACTGATTCCACAGTCTTGAGTAGAAAAGCCAATTTTTCCTGAAAACTGGGGCCGTGAAAACGCACGAGAAAGCCTCAGCAGCAGCTCCTTCTCTCTCCTCTTGTCTAATTAAGTAAAAACCGTCTTTTCTCATCTCCTGACACGACACTCACTGGATTCAGCTTTGCATGGGCAGTGAGGCTCATCCTGTGTTCCTCACGCCTCTGACAGTGCTTCAAATTCCCTTTGCTTTTATAGAGTTCAGTTATTTGCCCCCCGCCCCACCTCAGCCAGAATCCAATTCCAATGCATGTCGACAGCATACTTTTCAATGTGAAATAAAGTAGTGTCGACAAACTTAGATCCGAGGATAGCTTTTACGTTCATCTGCATCCCTTTAGATCCTAGCTGTCTTAACACAACACTATCAGAATACCCATGGAAAGTAACCAGACTCATTAACAGAAGGCGTGGCCCACACTCATTTATTCCAGGCTTATGGATACACTACTAAACTAACAGTTTATGAGTCACCAGGTGAGACGGTAAAGAAACAAATATCACATGTTAATCACACCGAGGATTTGCATGCATGAGTAACATACATGAGAAATGACAGCTAGACACGAAAGAACAATTCGGTTGAATATGTTCTGGCCTTTCATTCTGATTGTCTCAAAAAATATATATATATTTTTTATAAATTCAGTAACTTATATTAAGTTACATAAGCCAAGTCCTGACGGAAGTAAGCCTTCTACGACTGTCATCTAACGATTTGAACGCAAACCGTGAGTCTCCCAAGTAAACCACTACATGACCTAAGATGGCATTTCACTGGAAGCCAAGGACGGCTGGTACCTCCTTCTTCTCCACTGAAACGTCACAGGAATAGGGATTCAACACTCAACAGGAAGGTTTGTGAGTTTTCTGCCCAAAAGAATGATTTCTACATCAGAGACCAATGTTCACAGGATTTAAGCAGTGACCCTCTTCATCAGATATAAGAGATACTAAAAGTAACCTTCCTGTGTTCCTTTGGGAGACGAACACTATACATTTTTCTAAACTGTCAAGAGAGAAGAAAGCAAAAGCAGGTCAGGGTTCACGTCATAGCCCCTTTCTTTCAAGTTTGTCTGCCAACCCTTTTACACGAGGAAGAATCCCTCCGGCTCTCGCTAACCCTCAAAAGCATTTACAATGGAAACTTTCGGTATGTTAGAGCAACATCACTGACAGGAAAACAGTATTACAACAAAAAATCGAACTCTGTGCCAGTGGCTACCATACACCCACACGGCGAACTTACAGTGGTGTCTTTGTTCTTACCTGTGACTGTCCTCAAGAATCAAGACAAACAAGGCATGTGTGCTGCTGGAAAGTGCTGGGCCGGACTGGTGTTGATAGAAGTCTACCTGGGCAACCCTGGCGCTCCCTGCCTGGTCTTCTGCCTTCCTCGATTCAAAGTAATGTCTGCACCACACACCTCTGTAGGCACTCTGAACACCAGCAAGTTTTAACACATCTGAGAAAGCCTGCCAGAAGCTAGCTGCTTAGGCTGATGAGTCATTTCAGTGACAGCTAGACCAGAATGCTTCTTGGTGGGAACAGGGACTGAAGTCAAGCTCCACCCAGTTCCTAGCTAAGGCTAGATTAACTCCACCCAGCTCAGCAATTAGCTAAAATACTCTCACCCAGTGCCCTACAGTCAAGTTACCTGTGCTTGTTCTTACAGTATCTTCTCTCCGAAAGATAGACCTCAATGGATTGCTAAACCCAGGATGGGATGTGGGCTGGGGTCATGTGGTCTCTGGGCTGTCTGGCTTGCTTAGAGCACTGGTTCTCTGGGCCGGCAGAGGATTAGCCTTCCACCCTTCACTTGTTCTGCACAGCACACTCAGCTTTTGTTCTTTTAGCTGGGCTCTACACCAAACAGCTTGGAAATCACAACTTCCTGGCTCTCAGAGAGCTTAAAGTAGCTACAAAAATAACCATCCTATGACTACCACACCGAAAAGAAACAGCAGGTGAGATTGGGTATTTCAGGAAAGGTGAGTTCTGACTACAAACCCACAATCCCAGTCCCCTAAAGTCACTCAGGTGCCCAGAAGCTGAAGAACACTGCCTCTGTTCTCTGTGTTCTTGACTCTTGACTCGCTTCTCATTGGGGCAGCCTGAGCACCTGTCCTTGGCTTGTTGTTGATAAAACAGAGACCAAGGCAACTTGTGGATGAAAGGGTTTATTTCCCTTACACTTCCTGATCATTGTCTGCCAGTGAGGGAAGCCAGCCAGGAGCCTGGAGACACAAGCTAAAGTTAGGGGCCACGGAGGAATCACAAATCCCTGTAAGCAAACACACCTA
>JANHMN010000013.1:23244549-23264524 GCA_030674055.1 Rhabdomys pumilio
GAGAGAGAGAGAGAGAGAGAGAGAGAGAGAGAGAGAGAGAGAGATTGATTACCTCTTCATATAAACATAGAAAGCATTGGGCTGAAGTCATTTCATGAAATGCCTAAATGTCAGCCTTGCAAGCAGGAAGACCTCAGTTCCATCCTTCAGAATCTATATTTTAAGAAACAAATTGGGGCATGGTAGTAACTATCTGTAATCCCTTCACTGAGGAGGTAGAAACAGCCAGATTACTGGAGCTCACTGGCTAGCCAGACTCGTTCACTTGGAGACTTCCAGGTCAGTGAGACAACCTGACTCAAGGTGGGCAGCGCTGGAGAAACAATCCTGGAGGGTGTTGTCTGACCTCCACACCGATGTGTACACATCTGAGCACATATGTGTGCACACATAAATGATCAAAAGCACTTCTACTTCCGGTTAAATGTTCCCCAATGGAGGGTTGGACCCCAGTGTCTCAGAAAAATCATGATACACACAGGCAGAGGGAAGACTGGAAGAAGATGACCTTTGCCAGCTAAGGAGAGAGAGAAATAACCAACCCTGATTTCAAACACTTTGACTTTAAGACTTCTTGACCTGGAGAACTAGGAGGAAAAAATGTGTGTGATACTGAAGCCACCCAAGCTGTAGGACTGTTATCACAAACCTAGCTTTGGGTAAGTGACAACTCGTGTTAAGTATTATTATGAAGATGCCATCCACATGGACTTCTGGTTCACAGCTGTACCCTTCCCTCCAGGATGCTCCTAACCTTCATCCCAGCAAGGATCCATATGGAAAGCTGGGCACAATAACCCTATTCTGAAAAGAGCAAGACCTGTCTCCATGTTCCCCTCCACATCAGTCAAGAACATCAAACAAGGGTTCCAGGGCAACTGAATCCTTCTCTGGAGCTCACAGAAACCAGCTTATGCTGAGCTCCCAATGCAACTGATCAGTCATTAACAATCTCAGCATTGAATTAAGAAATGCTTTTTAAAAGTAGTTTTTAATTAGCAGTGGCCAGAAGTCTATATCGAATTCTTTTTGTCTATAGGAAGAAACTAGGGCCCAATTTTGCTATGCCCTAGAGTGATAACCATGTTCCTATAATTAGGGTAACATAGGACCAGGACTAGCCTGATCTCCCATGTTTTGTCTTCCCAAACTTACAGTACCCCTATTTAGACTATAGGAAAAGGTAACATGGACAAGATCTCAGAAACCAAGGGGGCACAGCAGGCCAGAGAGCCTGTCTACAATAGTTTAGCTTAGCTTTTTAGCATGGATATCGGGGCTGTGTCAGTCTTGGTTTGCTTTGGTAGGGGGCATCTGGTACACTGTAGGATGTTGGCACCGCCCACGAAGTAGCAGGTCTTCATAGGTATGAGAATGGAGAACAGCTACAGATACTGCTTAATGTCCCTGGGGGGGCGATGGTGGCTCCAGATAAAGCAACTGGCTGAAGGGACAACACTTAGAGTTGAAGATGGTGGTGGTGGCCTTGGAGCCATGGGAGAAAGAATAACAGTATAGCTGTGGATAGAGAAGAATCCAAGGAGTGTGACGGAGGCTTTATTTAGCATTTCCCAATGGAAGCCGAAGAGGCACATGCCAGGCTGAGAAAAGCAAGGGCTCCAGATTTGATAAACAGGAAGGAGCTGACGTCTTCAGACTGATAATGCCTCAGTTTCACAATACGAGCAGCACACAGTCAGCACCTGGAGGAAAAGAAACAGCAATCCTTCCCAGCATGGCCCAGAGTCTTCTCTGACCAAGGAGAGGCCCCAGGAAGGACACCTGAGAATGACCGGGGAAGGGCCAGCAAGAAGCCTTCCTTCCTGCCTATTTCTTGGAGACAGTTCTTTTCCAAATGACATTTCAAACTATTATTTAAAAATCACACTGATGCTTCCTGGCTACAGTAAAACAGTAAAATGTAGAGAGCTGTTCCTAGCTATTAGGGAGGTTGAGGCAACAGGATTATAAATTAAAACTGGGCCTGGGATGCAGAGGGGGCTTAACACTAGTCTAAGGAACTAAGATTCTTTTCAAATATGCAAAGTGGAGGAGGAAGAGGAGGAGGAGGAAGAACGAGAAGGCGGTAAGGAGCTTGCCTAGAATGCACTTGGTCCAGGGTTCAATCCTGGACGCACATTTTAAAATTTTGATGTTGCCACAATTCTATACTAATTGCGATTAAATGTGCAGCTTTGGATGACTTGTGGGCACTTCTGATGTACTACCAAACCACCTGCTCAGTACTATTTATTATTCTTAGACAGCTGGGTTGTTTATAAGTGCTAGGTCTTATAAACATTATTAATCATATCATTTGCTAAATGTGGATTCTGATGGATGAGGTCTCCATGCTTACAAAGCAGACACTTAAGTATTTCATAAAATGAGCCCAGCCCAGTGCCTTCTATGTTTATGTTAAGAGGCAAACTGTTAAATTCTCTCTCCCTCTCTCTCTCCCTCTCTCTCTCTCTCTCTCTCTCTCTCTCTCTCTCTCTTACACACACACACACACACACACACACACACACACACCCCTTATATATCTAGGTCTTCATAAATCAGTATATTTCAATCAGTAAGGTGTATATTAATGCTTTCATTATTTTATAAGTATTGTGTGTGTGTGTGTGCACCATACAGATGCCCACAAGGACCAGAAGAGACTGGATCCTCTGGAACCCTAGGTGCAGTCAGTGAGAAGCCATCTGATGTGCAGATGTAGCTTCTGGGAACTGAAACCCAGTCCTCTGCAAGAGCAAGTGCTCTTAAACACTAAGCCGTTTATCTCTTGAGCCATGGAAAAGTATGTTTAAAAGATAATTAAAGTTTAGCTAGCATATCCAAATGGAATATGAATAGTTAAGAATGACTTTAGTCAAAACAAGATCTTAAGAATATAAAATTTGAATTTCTTAGTATTCCAAAAGATAGTTCAGGTTTGGTGTTTTTTATTTCCTTTTAATCTTAAAAGGATCTGCCAACTAGTGAAATCTTCATGATTTTTCCCTAAAAAGCCTCCATGATTTAATCTATAATATGTAGCATCTAAAAATTATTAGAAACATAAGCTATCATGAGATGCTTACCATATAATACTGTTTATGTCAAACTCAGAAACTACTTCTGTACATCTAATTACAAACATAGCCAAGGGCTGGAAAGAAAGGCAACAAGGTAATGAGTGACCAAGTCTCTCTCTCAGGCTGCTTGGATTTATAGGATTTATAGGCTTGTATCTTATCTTTACATTTTATCTGCCGTGATTAATAGGGTATTTTAAAATGGTGACATGACTGTACTGTCACTTCTTGAAGGATGAGTAAGTACACGGGGAGAGAGAACCCAGATGCTTGATGTAGAAGCCCAAGTTTCTCTGTCTTGCTCAGAATCAGCTATGGTAGCAGAGAAACTGGGACGATTGGTGGGGGAGGAAGGAAACCAAGCAAAACACTTGGTGCAGGCAAAACTCTTTATGTAACTCAGGCAGTGCTTTGTAACCCTGGGTCTGGAATTTCTTCTCAAAGATCTTCAAACAGCCCCTCCTGTCTTGGTTTAGCTTATTGTTCCAATACCTAACTATAAGAGGATGTCTGTGTGGTTAGGGTCCTTCACAGGTCCCCTTGTCCTTATGCACTTATTCAAGTATCAAAAAAAGAGACATGGTTTTATCGAGAGGAGGAAAGGCCCCTGGATTCTCCAAATACCACTCAGTACACTCCAAATACCATTCAGACTGTATACGTCTGCCCAAAGCATATGGTCGCCAAATCTGTATCCCCCAAACCTTTATCCCTGAAACAGCTTACAGATAAATTCTGGTTTCTGAAATGACTGTTCCTGATTCTGAGTTTTCAGGGGAGTTACCTAGAACCCCAAACAGATTGTCAAACACCATGATCTCCACTCAACACTGGCCAGTCTCCCAGCTCCAGCTCGTTTGTAGTTGAAAGTCTAAAGAGCAAAGAACACCTCAATGGAGCTTAGGCTCTGCCTCTCTCCTGAACCCCCACATCCCCCACCAAGGGCTCTAAGTCACACTCTGTTCTTGTCTTTTTCTCACACAACTAGCCCAGCATCTGAAAGGGCTCTAACTGTCCCAGTGAGCCCCCCTTCTCTCTCCTTTCCATACCTGAAGCCACTCCTCTCTGAAGACATCTCCCACCCTAGGCTATTGCAACAGCCCCTTAACTAGCCTGGGGCCACTCTCACCTGCAACTATAAAGAGAACAAACCACTCCCATTTCTGGCTACAGGGAGGCACACTTCCTCCAACCCTAACCATAGGAATGCAAATTCCTTACTACAGTTCACAGAGCCTTGAGGAGCCCTGGCTCCTGCCGGCCTCTCACATCTGCCACTCTGCCAATTGCCTTGCTATCTCTTAAACCTTTCCAGTTCATCTTTCTGAATGTGTTTCTTGAAAGTCCCTCAATTTTAAAGGAAGCTCAATGACTCTTCATGCTGACAGAAACATAAATAGGAACCGAGTAAAGTATGGAGCAAAGTGTTGGGATCCCCAAATTCTTTGTGTATCCCTGGCTGTCCTGGAACTCACTCTATAGATTAGGCTGGCCTCGAACTCAGAAATTCACCTGCCTCTGCCTCCCAAGTGCTGGGATTAAAGGCGTGTACCACCACCGCACGGCCCCAAAGTCTTTTTAGTTAGTAATCCCATTTCCAAGAAAGAAACACAAAAACAAAATCCAGTTTAAAGCCTTTCGGTTTTGCACAAAGATAGTCACATCTTTTCCCACTTTCTTAAAACAAGAACAAAAACAAAACTAGAAACTTCCAGCGGACGTGACAAAATAAGATGCAGAACACGCAGAAACCGGAATGTCATTAAGTATCACCTGGTAGAGTAAGTTACAATGTTATGAGGGCAATCAGAAAAAACCCACATTCCCTCCCAAAAGATAAACAGAGAGAGGCTGCCCAGGTATGCAATGATGCATAGTTGATAGCCTTGTGTTTAGACTTAGAAACTTCTGTAACTTTTCCAATGAGAGGGGGAACCCCTTTTTTATCTTTAACAAGAACAAATAATGCTATGAATAATTGTTAATGTTCCAAGGTACTCCTGAAGACATATACTGAAAAGCACAATGTTAAAGGTATCTATCTAATAATATGTATATATTGAGTGTGAGCACTGGTTGCATAAACAAGTGGTCAAATCCACTTGCTTTCTATTTATAAATAACTTAAAAATCAACGAAAATTTAACAACTGGGAGGGAAAAAGACAAAAGGCTACAATTGAGTACTTTAAAGAAAGGAAGAAAGAAAGCGCTGAGTACTGGACACTTCAATTAATTAAAGACAGAAAAGTGATGGGTTCTCCTTTTCAGACTGGCAAAGTAAAAGGACTGACCAATCAGGGCAATGCCAAGCACAGGAAGGAGGCTGTTCGTATCACCAGCTGCCACAGACAGGCAGGAACTAGTGGGCAACTTCCCAGTGTCTGCTCTGAAAGGTCTCCCCAGGCCTGAATGAATGCTCCCCAGAATGTGGTGCTGTGTGGGAGCCTGACTGTTTGGGGAGCGCAGCGCGTCACCAGCCCAAGCTCTGAAGGTTATATCTCCTTTCACTCCATCTTACCTTTTCTGCTTCCTGGTTTGCGCTAAAAATGTTCTCATCCTCTTGAGTTTCACCATGCTTTCTTTACCAAAGTGGACTAAAATGGCTAAAACCCTTGAATCCAATGTACCTATTCTTTAAGCTTGTGCTTGCTCTTTTAACTGGGGTGGGGAGGGGTGATCCATGTGTCCCTGTGCTCCCTTGGCCACTGTTCCTCAGATGCCATACGCTTGCTTTTTTGGCACAGGTTCTTTTGCTGGCCTGGTGTTCACTAAGAAGGCTGGGTTGGTCAGTGGGTCCCAAGGATCCTCTTGTCTTCATGGCACCAAACTAGAATTACTGGGGCACATTAGGACTTGCAGCCTTTTCTTTCACGTGAGTGGAGGACTGGGGAGGACTATAGTTATGGCAAGCACTTTACCAACTCAACTATATGCCTAGCCTGACTCTGGGAACGTTCAAATTTGATCCAAGATTCAAGACTAGTAATTGTTTACAGAAACCACAGCTATACCAATAAATCCCATGGGTGTTTTCAAGACAGGGTGGATGTGGGAAGATGTCCTAAGCTACAATAATGGGGTTTCTGAAAAACACCCAAGCCATTTCACATGCTGGAAAACAATACACAGACAGGGTCTCAGAAAACAAACAAACAAACAAACAAACAAACAAAGACCAAAAAGAGAAATTTAATTAAGATGCTCAGAAAATCCAAGGGGATATCAGGAGATCAACTCAAGAGCAGGATGGAGTAAGATAAAGGAACCCATGGTCTAAGAGAAAGGAGCCGGGATTTTTAACCTCAAACCACAGGCCTCTGCAGCTTCCTCCGCAGGGAAAACATGGATGCGGTTGACATGCAAGCCAGCCGGGTAGCAGCTCAGCTGTTAATCTGGCAGGGAGGAGAGGTCTGGCAATCCTGCTGTCCTGTTCCTTGTCAACCGCATCAACCTCTGCTCCACTCGCCCAGCCCAGCCCAGGGACATTTCCAGCTCTTCCCCATGCTCACACTTTGAAGTCTCCTGAGATCGAAGCTGATCCAACACAGTACTAGGCAAATTCTTCCTGAGGATGAGTGTTCGATATTACAGGACACAGACGGTCCATAAGCCAGCCATTTTCAACCGACAGCCGTTCATATCGTCAGTATTTTGCTACTAAAATGGCAAAGTAGATCTATTTATACATAGGACCGTGTGTGCATTTTCTAAAAGACACCTGGATAAAAGCTGCAGAGAAATCAGTGCATTTTATTGTAATAGACACTGTGGTTTGCTTTGCAACAGAGCCAGGTATCTTACCATGTTGTGATGGTTAACCTTGGTTACTGGGGGCACCTGGCAGGTTACACAAGCAGAACTGAAATTCCGTATGTGAACACATTTTTAGTGTATTGATCAACTCTCACAAACTGTCCTCTGACTTACACATGCATGCACGCATGCACGCACGCACGCGCACACACACACACCTTAAATATATAAATGTGATAATGAAAATGGCTGCTAGGCTTTTGGTTGCTCTGACACAATTAACATCATGGTACTATCTACCACATCCTGCTAACAAGTATTGTTCGATACGGTTTCCAGTCACATGGGTGTCAAGCAGTGGCTCATTTTACTCTGCATTTCCCAGAGGAACTTTTTTTTATAGGTTCATCGGTTGTCTGCATTTATTCTCTATGGTTTACACATTTTGTTTTATTTTGAGTCAGTCTTGTTCCTTAGCCAACCTGCAGCCTTCCAGCCTGGGATTATAAGTGCACACCACCACACTTGGCTCATGTTTATTAATAGATTTCTTATTCACCTTTCCTTTGAATGTGCTGTTCTTATCCATTTTAAGTTTCTGGTATGATTTCGTCTGATCGGAAGCTAAGCAGGGTCGGGCCTGGTTAGTACTTGGATGGGAGACCATAACTACTCTTTTCTCTAATAAATCGTGTATCTTTTACTACACAGGGTTTTCCCTTAACATATTATATGCCCCACTGTCTTACCTGCATTAAATTTTGCTCAAGTCCTTCTCACAGCACGATTTTACAGTTTCTCACATTTACCTCTTTTTTTGTTTGTTTGTTTTTTTGAGACAAGGTTTCTCTGTGTAGTCCTGGCTGTCCTGGAACTCACTCTGCCTGCCTCTGCCTCCCAAGTGCTGGGATTAAAGGCGTGTGCCACCACCGCCCCACACATTTGCCTCTTAAAAACTGAATTGTCTGTATGTGGTTAGGGTTTAGAAGATTCTGGAGCTTATTTCTGATAACATTGACAGAGTTACCCCTGCATCCTCCCTGCCACCCCAGGTCCAGATGAAGAGATGATAAAGCCTTTCTGTCCACAGGCTAGCAACATGCTTTTCTCAACACTGTGTAACTATCCATCTATAAGGGACAGAGGAACTATCCCTTACCCAGTAAGACAGCCACGCACTCTCTGTCTAGCTCCACTGAAATCTTTGGACCCCGAGTTGATACCACGTGGCTTTGACCATGAAAACATTCTCAGCATCCTGTGATCATCTCGGAGCCCGATATGTGCTTGCTTGACATTCTTCCCTCACACTCATCTTGGCTCTTCCCCAGAATTGTGCATTTATCCTTTGATATAAACATCGGGTTTGTTTTTATTCAACTAAAAAACAACTCTGCAATTCTAAAAAGGATCACAATAAATTTACCCATTAATTTGCATTAACTACATTCACTGCTTTATTTATAGTTTCATTCCTTCAGGTTTTATTTCATATATTTTTCACTAAGAATGATGTTGGAAATAGTGTGCTGTTGGTTTTTTTTTTTTTTTTTCAACTTGACACAAGCTATAGCCGTCTGCGAAGAGAAAGAACCTTAATTTAGAGAAGATCTTATCACATTGCCTCTAGGTAAGTTTGTGGGGGTATTTCCTTGGTTAATGATTGATGGGTGGGGTCAGTGGGGTGGCACCACTCTTGGGCAGGCAGTATTCCTGGACAGTGTATGAAAGCAGGTTGAACTAGCCAGTGAACATTGCTCCTCCCTGGCTCCTACTTTAGCTCTTGCCTTCAGGGTCCTTCCTTGAGTTCATGTCCTGACCGGCTAATGGGAATACAAGTATAAACTGACGTGAACTCTTTGCATCCTGGGTTGCTCTGCCACGTTGTATATCACACTGACAGAAAGAAAATGAAGACAGAAACTGCTCCAGGAGTGTGGGAATGTGAATGCTGTGACCATCGTGGGAAGGACTGTGGAGGTGTTCAGAAGTGTGGGCTCAAACAGTCACCGAGTGATCAGAGCTTAACGGGCTGTTGTGTAGGAGCCCGAAAGATAATGTGCAGAGCAGTGCAGAAGATGGAGGCCTGGCTTGGGAAGCTTCTTTTGAGAATCCCTTCAAGACTATTGGGACCATTTGATATTTCAAAATAAGAATCTGTGGTTCTGGTCAGCTAAGGCTGATGAATCAACTGTGCTTAAGAAGAGCCCAGAACCACTAATGGGAATTCTTTGCTTTGTTGGGACAATCAAACCTGGTCACTGGGGCTGGGAAATTAGTGGTGATTAAGAAGAGGACAGAATAAAGATGAAATCTTCTGAGAAGTGGCTGCTCGGGGTTAGCGACCAGAAGCTGTGGTCTAGTGAGAGCCAAGGGTGTGCCTTGTGTCCGCAGCTGAACTTAGTAACAGGTATGAGTTTCTCAGGTGTTACTGGTTTGAAGACAGGGAGCACGTCTGAAGATGGGCACTGTGAGAGATCAGGAGAGTTGTGGATGTAGCCTCAGATGCAGAGAAACCCCAGGATTGAAGGAGTCATGCAGAGAAGATGGGGCTTGCAATCATTTGACATGGTCAGAGTACCTGAAGACACCCCAAGGAAAGCTACTGGTGAAGGGGCAGCCAAGTAGCAACAGAGACACCAGAATTTTGGAGATGCCAGGACCATGGGATGGGTAATAAGGACAGGGACAGCTGTAGAGTAGAGCTGGCCTGACCCTAGGAGACGAGGTATGTGTTCTGTGAATGGTGGGGCTTGAGAGGAGCCAGACGACTGTGAGTGAGTCTCAGATGGAGGACAATGACTATATGATTCAACCTATAGTGCTGGATGTTGGTTTTGCTTTGTTGAAATTGTGAGTGTTCTAATGTGTGTGACTTGTTTTATTTTGCAGGAATCTACAGCTAGGGGACTCTGGATTTTTTAGAGACTTTGGATTTTCAGAGCCTTTGTATATTTGAAGGAGACTGAACTTTTTAAAAGACTGTGGGACTTTAAAAGTCACGCTATGCTTTATATTGTGATATTAGCATGAGATCTTAGAGACAAACAAGAAAAGAATTTTAGCAGTGTCAAGCTTTTGTGTGCCAAGGTGACAATAGCTCAATTGTGCTCAAAATTTTTTCATTAATTAATTAATTAATTAATTAATTGGTCGACTTCACACAAGCTAGGGTCATCTAGGAAGAGGAACTCTCCATTGGGGGGAAAATGTCTCCTTAAGATTTGTCTGGAGGCAAAGCATATTTTTTTGATTAATGTGGGATGTCTCAGATCACTGGGGTGGTGTCACACCTGGCCAGGTGGTCCTGGATGGTAGGCTAAGAAAGTAGGCTAAGCAAGTTAGTTAGGCTGTTTCTCTATGGCTTCTGCTTCAGTTCCTGCTTGCCTCCAGGTTTCTGCTTGGAATTCCTGTCCTGACTTCCCTCTGTGACAAAAGGTGACCAGAAAACTGTAAGATCAAACAAACCATTTCCTCTCCAAGTTGTTTCTGGTCATGAATAGAAAGCACAAGTAAGACAAATGGTTGCCTGCCTTACATTTCCATGCATTTGTCTGTGAAAGAACAGACGTTTTCTTAAAATGTTTACTGTTTGTGTTTTAAACCTAGCCCCCAGCCCCCCCCCCCCCCCCCCCCCCCCCCCCCCCGGGGCACGCACGCCTTTAATCCCAGCACTTGGGAGGCAGAGGATTTCTGAGTTCGAGGCCAGCCTGGTCTACAGAGTGAGTTCCAGGACAGCCAGGGCTACACGAGAAACCCTGTCTCAAAAAACAAAACAAAACAAAACAAAACAAAACAAAACAAACAAACAAACAAAAAACCCTAGCCCCCTGGACAATTCTTATTAGTTTTAGAAACTGCTTTTCCTTAGAGGCGCTTGGAATTCCAGGCATACAACCCTTTCAGTGAGCCTTCAATACAGTATTAGGTTATTGTAAAAGGGGGTACCCCTTGCTGATTCCTAATTTTAGTAAAAACCATTTGAGAGTTTTAACCTTTAAATATCTGCTGTTGTGAAACACGTGCACACATGCATGCACACACGCGTGCCAGCACACCTTTGTTACTACTTGCTCTGCCTCCTGGTTTGCTTTTTCAGATGCACTGTATCATTAATATCTACTATCTTTGTCAGTCAGTTTTGAAGCCTCTGCTGTCCTAGCAAGTGCGTATCTCTTGATGGACTAGTACAACAACCCGTGATGACTAGAAGACTCTCCAGTCCTTTAAACTCCCCAGTTTCACTGGAAGCCCCAACTCCAGTGTATTAGCCTTTTAATATACCCACAAGTCAACTGGTTAACAAGTTATTGTAAACTTCTCGCAAAAACAATATTGGCCTACATTGCTTAAATGTATATCAATGGGGCTACAGTGACGGTTTACCACGTAACTGCTCTGGCAGAGGACCTGGGTTTGATTCCCAGTGTGATGGCTCGTAAAAAAAAAGTTCAAAGTGTGTCAGTATTTTATTGATAGACAATTTCATAAACACATAGCACCTTTTTATAAAATCCACCACCTATCCTCCCCTCCGCCCCCACCTTGTCGCCTCCATCACTCTTCCTTCCCAAGTTCACGTGCTTTCTGTTTTTATAAAGTCTACCAAATCTATTTAGTGCTGCCTATATGTGCACTGGTAGTGGACCATCTATTGGAGAATGGGTATCCCCTCAGGGACTACATCCTTGAAGAAAACTGACTCCCCAACCCCCAACCCTCAGCAGCCACCAACCTGCAATAGCTCCTCAGCTAGGGCAGGACTTCATGAGCCCACACTGAGAGTACCAAGATTTCAGGTAAAAAAGTTCGAAGTGAACCGGGAGCCTTTCTGTGCGTCACTGTCTTCCAGTAGCATACGTAAACTGAAACTTTATGTTCCGTAAAGCTTGGCTCAAACAGCTAAAAACATAAAAGAAAAAATAAAGGAAACCCATGCAGCCTGCCTGCCTTTTCCCATGGCCACTGTCAGCCACCCTTCTTGTCTCTTCTATAGAAACTGGTCTATCCAGCTTTACGCTGGTTCTTGGATCAGTTTTGGTCTCTGGTGTTTTGCTAATGAATCAGTCCTATGTTTTTAAGTATGTTGGCTATGGCTGTGCACGGCACTTTCCTGTAAATGCTATTACCCACCCCCCCATTCGTCCATCCCTTTTCTCTTCCCGTTACTATTGCCTAACTCTGTTTGTTTGTTTTCTGAGAAAGAATCTTGCTATAGAACTGGACTGACCTGAAACTCAGGATCGACAGCCCCTCCCCAACCCCCAACCCTTTCTCACCCTGTTTTAAAGGACTTTGTGGAAAATAAGAAACAGTACTTGCTCATAACCCATGCAGGGCCTTACCTGCCTGACAAGGACACTAGACTTGGACTTTCCTCCCTGCAGAATTCATCAAGAGAGGCTTGTGTGTGTGCACGCAGTGGGAGGGGCACTGTTTACACTGTTATTTCTAGTGCATACGGAATGTGCTAAGGCCCTGGGGTTCCCAGAACCAGCCAGTGTTCTAAACCACTGATGGCTTCGCCATGCCTGGTAGCTGCAGCTCTGCCATCCCCCCACAATGCTGTTCTTGGGTCTCAGCTGCTCAGTCATTCTGGGCCCCTACTATGTATGGATTCCTGCCTTCCATTTGTCCTTCCTGCTAGCCGGCTGCCGACTTTACTTAGCTCTCTGGGCTTTGTTTTGTTCCTGTTTTAACTTTCACCTTCATCTGTTAACTTCTCTGTCCTTTGTTTTGCCTATTTTCTATTCAATGTAATGTCTCACCTTTCAAATTCTTATGGTACAGACATCACCCCTTCAAGTAATTTTTGTAACCCTCAACCTTCACTACTAACGGTACCTCCCCTAGTCTAGACAATATATTATATAATATTAAGAATTTATTTTAATTAATTAATTTTACAAAGAATAAGAAAAAAAAAACTACCACAGAGGGAAACAAAATTTTTAAGAGTCTATAGCTCAGGCTGCCCTGGAAAATCCCTAGGTAGCCTAAGAACCTTGAACTTCTGACCCTCCTGTCTGTCCCACCTGAGGGCTGGAATTACAGGTCTACACATCATACATGGTTTATATCAGATGAAAGTTTTAAAAGCCATGCAATTAAGTCAGGGTATGAACACATAGCTGGCATTCTCGGAGCAGAGCATTAGTAAGCGGGAGATGCTGCCTCTGTTCAGGACATAGGCTTAGTCAGGGTAACTATTGCTGTGATGAAACACCATGACCAACAGCAACTTGGAGAGAAAAGGGGTTATTTCATTCACAGTTCCACATACCAGTTCATCATCAAAAGCAGTAAGGGTAGGATCCTGGAGGCAGGAGCTGATGCAGAGGCCATGGAGGGGTGCTACTTACTGGCTTGCTCTCCATGGCTTGCTCAAGCCTGCTTTCTTTTAGAACGCAGGATTACCAGCCCAGGGGTGGCACCACCCACAATGGTCTGGGCCCTTCCCATTAATCACTAATTAAAGTGCCTCCGGGCTTGTCTGTAGCCCAATCTTATGGAGGCACTTTCTCATTTAAGGCTCCCTCCTCTCTGACGACTCTAACTTGCATCAAGTAGACATAAACTAGCCAGCACACAGCCCAATTCTAAGCAAATAAATCATTTCCTTCTCATACCGTGTTGCTGTTAGCCTACATATTACATCCTAGAAAAAGTGGTTGTGTTTACAGACAAGTCTAAAAAAATGCATATGCTGATGTTGTGTGCCTTTCATTCCAGCAACAAAAGCAGGCTGCGTTCAAACCCAGCTTGTTCTACATCGCTAGTTCCAGGTGAGCCAGGGCTAAATAGTGATGTCTGTCATAAACAAATAAGTAAATACCCACCACCAACAACAACAATAACAACAGGAGCAAACATATGCAGAAGAAAAACTACCACCAGAACAAATCCTGCAGTGGATATGTCCCTTAAAATTGCAGTCATAGAACTGAGGACATAGTGCAGTGTTGTGATGCCTGGCTAGCATCCACAGTGCCCTGGGTTCAATCCCCAGCACCACTAAAAAACAATCACTTGTATCTGTAATCCTAAATTAAGCCACTTCTGGACTCTGACTGGACAAGGACCTACTCTTACATCACCACATAAAGGCTTCTGCCGTAAGTCTATATGGCACATTTGGATAACTCGGGGGAATGAGGAGAATCAATCCTTTGGAAGCCACTGCGCTCCCAGGTTCAGCCGACACACACTATGAGAAGAAAGCCCATCTCAGCTTCCTGTGGCAAGTCTCAGAAGTGGATTGCTGAAGGGACCAAGGTCTATGTATCCCAGAGTGGTGTGGGAGGCTCTGACCTACTTAGAAGACCATCTAAGACCAGAAGCCACATGGCTGCTAGTCCCTTAATCCTCAGTCCAGGGATTTTTGATGAGTTAAAGGTCCCAACCTGGCTGGAGGCATCTGAAAATAACACTCAAATAGAATTCCATTCGCCTACACTCTATTAACTCAGAATTAGTTTATGATCTGGGAAGAGTTTGGACTCCTGGTTCCATTTTTAGACCCTATGACAAGAGATTGAGAACAAGGCTCAGCCTCTTTAAAGGAAGACACTTTAGAGGCTCTGACTCATGACAACAATTAACACACTAATGATTTATCTAGGAGTTAAAGTAAGTATCGTTGTCCAGGTTGCTGGCCGGTCCTTATGAAAGCCAGACCCCAAGGAAAACTGAGTAAGTAACCTCAATACTTCTTTCATCTTGTTCCTGAACACTTTTCCCAGCATGTGCCAGTAATAAAGATGTCACTATGGTAATAGCAAGTCTTCTGGTGGCCGTCACCTAGTGTTCCTCGGGGTCTCTAGAACCTGTGAGGAAACAATCTCTTCCTTTCGGGCTGAATGCACTTTGTTGGGGAAGAGTCACAGCTCTGCCTTAAGCAAACAGCACCTAACAACTACATAACACCCTGCTTATGCAACCTGTAGACGCTGATGGCCAGCCAGAGCTTGGATACTTGTGCACACACCAGAGTACAGAGGCAGGTTTCGGGGTGACAGAGTCCCCAGAACACCATTGCAGGGAGGGGCAATAGCACTGTGCCCATCATGTCCAGACATGCTGAGAAGGTAGACAAGGGCTCAGGGAGTCTGTGGCATCAAGCCTCTTAGAATCCACTGACTGGCTATTCGTAAGACTGATATCCCAGATGCCTTAATGCAGTGATCCACTTGGAGATATCTAACAACTCTTTCACAGGGGTCACCTAAGGCCATTGGAAAACACAGATATTTACATAGCAAATATATAGCAAAATTACAATTATGAAGCAGCAACCAAAATAATGTCATAGTGGAGGGTCACCACAACATGAGGAACTGTAATGAAAAGGTAGCAGCATTAGGAAGGTTGAGAACCACTGCCTTAATACATCTCACTAACAATAGCCAACAGATTATAAACAAACCCTACCCCCATGCACATACACAGACTGAACTCCATTTACAGTGAGCAAAACACAACTCCAACACTGCAGACCAAGGCTCTGCTGGGACTCTAAGCAAGCACCCGTCCCCATTTTTCTGCAAAACCAGTAAACAAGGCATCTGCTTAGGTGCTGGTTGTTTCTCCTACATACATACCGCTTTTCATCTGTGAAAGATTATTAGAACAATCTGTTTTCCAAAGTTCACTGGCCATCAGCTCTGTGTTCTGGGACAGAAATCACTTGTTTGTGCTTGCTATACCCTGCAGACTTCTCATCTTACGCCTGAAGTACTTTCCCATCAGGTTCTAGGCTGACTATTGCCGTCCTTAGCGAACAAGTATGTGTTACAACTTAGTAAGAAGAGAAAGTGGGAGATGGCGGGACCCAGGTGTTTTTTTTCAGTGTGCAGGAGAACTGGGGAGACGGGTGTGTCAAGAAGCTTGTGCACAGGATGGGTAGAAGAATAAACTGCTTGGGAACAATGACATGTTTCAATCACAACAATACTGGCTCCTCTCCTGTGCCCATTAGAGGCAGGAACATCATTGGTTCCAACTCGCACATTTGTGCTGTAGTATTTGCGGCATGGCGCCAAGGACCAACATGCCATCGTGCCTCTTTCAAATATCCACATACTTAACACCTCCCATTGTAGGAGGTGGCTCTGATACTAAGGTCCTGTTCTCTAATTGGTTCTTGGTCTGTCAGTAAAGAAAGCCTCGGGCCATTTGTTGGGCGGAAGGTATGGGCAGGACTTCCAGGTCCCTGGAGGCAGGGAAACACAAGGAAGGTTCCCCATGTAAGGTCTCGGGAGGAGCTGGGGCCGGTGGTCACTACTACAGGTGGGTGATCAGGGATGTTTGGCAGGGACTAGCTGGGACTAGCCACTGAAGTTTAGGGTGAGAGAGACGGAGATAAGAAAGCGGTAAAAGCACGCTTTTCCAGGTGGGAGATAGTAGCATCCAACAATTGTGCCTAGAAGACAAGTTGAAATTGAAGAACTGTGTGTCTGTGTCTTTTATCCTAGGATTCAAGGGAAACCAGGCAGGAACTGGTAGTGTGGCTATTTCCTGGGGCAAAGTGTAAAACCGCACGTAACATTCCATTTCAATAGGACTCTGTCAGTTTTATATACACCTGTCCCTTCACCTCTGTGTTCCTTTCTTTTGTGTGTAATACTTCTCCCACCTATCTTAAGCTATAAAATAGTATTTCTAGGCACTCTTAGCAGTGTGGCTGTCCTCCAAGGCTTTCTTTATGAGGCCAGGAATGAGCAACCCAGTGCAAACAGCTCTGCAAACACAGTTAAAAGAATGCTGGCTTCTGACTGAGAAACTTAGTGTAATCTTCAAACTGACTTCATTTAGCCATGCTCCTATTGGATGCTTAGGACATCTGGTACTCAGTGTGCTGAGCACCCTCACAGGAAGAGGGTCCTGAGTATAGCAAGGACAGAAAAGAACTGAGGAAGCCTTCTCATAGAAGCTTGTACCCCAAAGGTTATGAGAATATATAAGAAAACTCATCCTCGCATGGGGGGTGTTCAGCAGTGATTCTCACTTTCCTGCAATCCTTAATACAATTCCTCATGTTGTGGTGACCCCGACCAAAAAATTATTTCATTACTACTTCATAACTGTATTTTTGCAGTGTCTCAGTTCCTAAGACCATTGGAACTATGTGTTTTCCAATGATGGTGTCCACAGGTTGAGAACTGCTGGTGTAGAGAGACCAGTACAAGAGGATCCAGGACATGGACACAGTGCAAAGGAAACAAGAATGACCACGGAGGCCAACAGCAGGCAGCTGATCTTATCCGGAGCAAAAGGAGCAGAAAAAGGAAGGAAAGAAACCAGGCTGAACCAGAATATATTTAGAACATTCTACCTGCAGTTAAAGGAAAGGCTGGAAATTCCTTTTGGGTGTGGGTGGGTCTCTACCAGTTCTCTTAGAGCAAAATCTTCAACTAATGACTAACGGAGAGCCCTGAAACTTCAAGATTCTGCTTCCCACGTGCTTTCTATTCTTATTCTGCACCAATTAATCATCCCATTTTCCTCTCCCATTGGACAGACTCCTGTCTCTCTGTCTCCCTGCTCCCTTTCCACATCCCTCCAGTTGACACAACCCAAGCTCCCTAGGATTACAAAACAAACTTTCAAATATTATCACCACAAACATACCCTCTAAATATAGCCTCCATCATATTAAGAAAGGGCAAATGTCTTTGCCAGGTGACTCTATTTACCCTCTTCAATCTCTGTTACTCTTTCAGCCAACTGTGACCAGGACTCATTGCCAGTGTCATGCAGGCTTGATGGTTCAGGATCCTACTAACTCACAATTCTCCAAATACTAGCTGGCTGATGATCATAAAACCACATTAGTTCACTGAATTAGAGACCGATGCTATAAACAGCCATATAACCTTGTCATAGCAAAGAGGTGTACACGCATTTATAGCAGATTCTATATTGCCGTGGTGGATCTTAGAGTACCTTGTTAGATACGAAGAGTAATAGTTAGATGTTCTTTAAAACACACACACACACACACACACACACACACACACGGGGAGGGGAGTGTGTGATATTCTTTGTTGATATATGTCTGTCAATGTGGATAACCATGGAGGACAGAAGAGGGTGTTAGATCCTAGGAAGCAGAAGTAACAAGAGGTTGTGAGCTGCTGAACCTGGGGCCTGGAGCCTGAGTCCCTCCTCTGCAAGCTCAGTGCATGCTCTTAACTGCTGAGCAGTCTCTCCAGGCCCCCAGTCCAAGCCTTGTCTGTTAAGCTGTTCCTAGTCCACTGGATATTTGCATCTGATTAACATTCTACTCCGTCACTAGTAGGATGCAGGGTTCCTCTTTTCCTTGCCTTTTGTTCTTAGTCTCCTTTACCCATCACTGCACTCTATCGAATTTCAGAGCTGGGAAGCTCGATTTCTATCTGAAAAAAACCAAAATGACTTTTCCTTTATAACAATGCATGGTATATTCTGGATTCCCAGCTTGCTACCTGTAACCTCTGCACCCTTCAGTGAAGACAAAGACCTCTTATAGAACATGTGTTTAAGGCTAAGAAAATGCTACAACTAATTTGAAAAAGACTTACTCATGCTCACAAATATATGCAATTCTCACATCACTGCCTGTCACCGTAGACACAAATACTCACTAAAGCACCACAATCACATCTGTCTGTCTAAACGCGAGCTGATTTGGTTGGCATTATCTGGTGATAACCCTGCCCTGTAGAAATGTCAAGGTGCCCATTGGATAGCAGCACCACAATACCAAAAGACTTTTTCTTATCCTTTTGTATTGTACAGAACCAACCTGCTTATTAAGCAGAGCCCACAAACAAAATAAACGCTGTAAAACAAACAAATCACGCCTGGAAAGTGGGAGGCGGGCAGACACAGTGGCAAAACCTGTCATAAATCTAGCTATACTTGGCAACTTGCAAAAGCTGAATTTCACTTAGGTTACAATGGTCTTTTCACAGTGGACATCTATCTACAAGGGGAGGCTTGCACTGGGCTGACAAGACTGACATAAATCTTAGCGCCGAGGAACTTTTTTACATTCTCAATAAGTCACAGTACACAGTGGTTATTTTTCCAATGTTATGAAATTTTAGGGTCTGATTCACTAATCTTCCCAGACAGTCTGGCAAGACTGGGTTTATCTCAGAGATGATGATCAAGTGGAGAGCATACTTTAATCATATAAAAAGTAAAAAGAACTTGTGAAATGTTTTTATCAGCCATAGTTATAACATTTACTAATTTGGGTGCAGCTAGCATAGCCTATGGGGAAAAGATTATCTGTTTCTCAGTATTCGAGAGTCATCTTTTTAAAAACAAAAGCAACTCTTCCCTTATTTGTATCAACAGTACACTAAAACCTTACACTCACTGTGTAGAACACACTTATCAACTTAGGATACGGCCACTTTCCAAGACTGGCCTCCTGAAATTGCAATCCAGAGACTAGCAATACTGAATCCGACAAGACATGATTTTTATCATGACGACAATTTCATTGCTTGGATCGCTTTAGCTGGCAAGTCTGTTTGTGCATAACTGAAGGAGTAATTGACAACCAAGCTTTTATTTAAGTACCCATGAAGCCTAATAACATCAGTTATTAATAAGTCTGTGCTCATGCATGCCCACCTCATGGCGGCCACAAGGCAAGGCTGTGGAGCTAACATGCTGCTATGTGTATATAGGTAATAATTAAGACTACAGCGCTTCTTCAGTGTTCATGGAGTGTTGGCGCCAGGACACGAAGGTGCTCCAAGTCTGTATGTCACACTGTGCCACAGTATTTATCGTATATAAACTCCTCTACAGAGCTTCTGCCATTTTTCTATAACTCATTATACTCAATGCCGTATCAGTGATATGGAAAATATCACTGTGCTCCTGTGTTATAAAGGGAGGCTAACAGGGAAGAAGGTTCTAGACACTTCCAATATAGATGCGTTTTTCTCACTTACATATTTTTGGATTTCTGCTGGGTCTCTGATTGCTTGAAGCTGTGTGTGGATCTGGAACCACAGATGTGGATTCTATGGGGGATACAGGCAGTAAAGAAAGCCAGAAATACAGATGTAGATTCCATGGGGGAACACATGCAGTAAAGAAAGCCAGAAATACAGATGTAGATTCCATGGGAACACA
>JANHMN010000013.1:23264534-23299990 GCA_030674055.1 Rhabdomys pumilio
GCAGTAAAGAAAGCCAGAAATACAGATGTAGATTCCATGGGAACACAGGCAGTAAAGAAAGCCAGAAATACAGATGTAGATTCCATGGGGAACACATGCAGTAAAGAGAGCTGGGGCACTTGTCAAATAAGAGAAATGTAGGACTTCAGGGTGGCTAGAGAAGACAAGCAGTGATACATGCATGAAGCAGGAATGGCAGGCAGAACTATCTAGAAAAGACCCCTCAGCAAAGGGGCCCATTCCAGGTGAATACACAGACAGCAGGCTGCAGGATGCATGGGGGGAAAGTGACAATCCATATGTTAAAAAAGAAGCCTGCGTTGTTCCTGGTGACCAACCACTACTGTGTCCCCTCCTGAAGGTGGCATCAGATCAGGGCTTCCTCACACTCAACTATTATAGGAGGCCCCTTTGGAACCCATGAGAGTCGGGTGGAGCTTAGTGCAGCTCTACAAAGGTAGGTTGAGCTTAGTATAGCTCTGGAGAGACCTCTTGTTTCCAAGATGAGCGGGTGTGTGACTAAATCCCACCAGAATGCCAGAATAACACCCACTCAGGGCTGTTTATCCCAGAACACCAGCCACACCTTGAGAATAGTCAAGTCTACCAGAAGGGGACTGGAGTGCATCCAGTGTACATAAGTGTCATCCATGTGACAAAAGGGAGCTGGGTTAGGTCAGAAGAAAATGTTGGATGAAGCACTGTTGAGATTCAATTCTTTATAAGTCATCCTTGATTGACAGCAGCAGTCACCTCTGGCCCTCTCAAATACATGTAAAGCTAGCCATGTGGGAAGTAAGTCAGAAGCAAGACAGTCTTCACATGAAGGACATCTATCAACGGTGGTTCTAATTCTCCTACTCGCTCAGTCAGACCCAGTCTGATCAGGTCATCAAATGTCTTCTCTGGGTCTGAAATTTACCATATGCGTCTCTGGGTACAGGCAGGCACACAGAAGTACCTCTCCCATTATCCCATTTGCAAAGCCAGTTTAATCTAATTAAGGAGTCAAGAAGCATATGCATAAAAAAAAAATTTAATCTTGAAGATTTCTAAGAGCGGGCGTCATGACAATACAAGGTGTCAGAAATGAGCACACGATTAACTGAAAAGTGAATTAATTAACAGGCAAAGTTGCCCTAAGAACTGAAAGGAGGGAGAAAAACACATCAGAGGAGATTAGAAAAGGAAAGCTAACCTTTTGGAGCTGGTTCCTTCATCCCCGAAGGGAGCATGTTAGACCAGATTAGCTCTGAGATCTCAGAGTCTGTTTCCAGAGTTGCATGTCAACCTCAAACTCACAGCGACAGCCACAGACATGTGCCTGTCACATCCCCACCGTGTGAGAGATGAGACCCACGCCAGCCCATCTAGAGACACAGAGCCCCACAGCCAGGTCTCCCGCTTGCTGCTTCTCTCTGTGCCAGTGAACCTCCACTCCAAACAGCTGGAACAAGAAACTGTCAAGTCAGGGCAGGACATGTAGCTCAGTGGTAGACCTGCAAGACTGCCAAGGCCCTGATTTTCAACCCATGTACCACACACATGCACATGCACACATGCAAACATTTATAAAAAGTATCAGGTAATCATTTAATTATACTTTTATTAATTATCAAGCTATATTAAAATAAGGTACTTTGCCAATAATTTTAACTTGAAAGGCACTTTAAAAACTTTTTACTTTAATTTATCTATCTCCTATCTATCTATCTATCTATCTATCTATCTATCTATCTATCTATCTACCTATCTGGTGTATACGTGGGGCTGTGGTTGCTATAGCAAGCATGTGGCGGTCAGAGGACTACGCCAGGGAGTAAGTTCTCTCCTACTACATCAGGTTGTGGGGGTGGAACTCAGGCCATTAGGCTTGGCAACAAGTACCTTTACCCAAAGCCATCTCCTTGGCCCTGTCAAAGACACTTTATTACCCTAAAGCTGTATCGGTGACAACTCTTTTTCTTTACTAACGCTGCCCAACACACGCTCGCTCGCACGCACGCACGCACGCACACCCTACACTCTTTAATTCTCCGTAAACAACCACATGTTGGTGAAGGGAACAGAACCGCTATTATCTGAGAACTGTTTTAAGCAACCGAAGATAAGTTTACATACCAGAGTTCAATATGAATGAAATGACTAGTTTTTAAACACGCTGGTTGGGAAATGTGGCCGGTGAATAAAGCACTCGTCGTAAATGTACAGAACTGGAGTCTGTCTCTGTGCACTGAAGTAAAGCCAAGTGAGTACCGTGCAGCTTGAATCTCAGCTCTCCTACAAGATGGAACGTGGACAGAAGGAGCCCAGAAGCTAGTGGGTCAGCTAGCCCTGTGCACACATCAATGAACAAGAGACCCTTATTCAAACAAGGTGGAGGGAGATAGATGACATCTGAGGATGTCCTCTGGCCTCCACATGTGTGTCGTCACACATAATTGTGCATGCATGCATGCATGCCCCCCCCCCCCACACACTGAAAATAGAAAAATAATTTTAAAAGATCTTTATCAGAATATACAAACCAGTGTTGATCTATAAAACAAGAGTCACTAAAGAACAAAAATGCAAAGCCAATGTTTTGCTTCCAGCAGCATTGAATTATGATGCTTTCTTATTTTTGTTTATTTTGATGTGTTGAGACAATGTCTCATGTAGCCAGATTGGTCTTGAACTTGCTCTGCAGCCAAGAGCGACCTTGACCTCCTGATATTTCTGCTTCCAGCCCACAAACAGGAGGACACTAGGCAGACACCACTATATCCAGCTGATTTAGTGCTTAGAAAAAAAAAAGCATGCAACATACACATTTTATAATTCCCTAGTTATTTAATCCTATCCATCCCATGATTCTAGAATAAATATCAGAGTCCTGGCTAGTGGCCAATCCAGCCTGTGTGAGGTCAAACTTGGCCTGAGGAGAAAGAGGCCAAGATGGATCATGAGGGACCGACACACACCCTGCCTCAGAGGACCACATACATCAAGGATCAGTTTGCCACTAACAATTAATGCTGGCCCCATTCTCTAAAACTCAACTTAAGGTAAGGAAAAGGGAAAGATGCCTCTGGACAGGATGTATAAAATACATGCCTTATGTAAATATTTCCAGATTTCATATGTGCTGTTCTGCTTCTTTAGAGAGATTATCGACAAGTACTTCAACACTCAACTGAGACCTGTGAGAAACACACTCCCCAGTCAAACCTGAGAGACTGCAGGTTGAAAAACAAAAAAAACCCTAAAACTACCCTTAATGAATATCTTTCAAAAAGATCACAAAGGGAAGTCTTGCTTTAGTTACTATAAAAGCTATTTTTAACCTTATTTTAGGTATCGCCGTGGAGCATAAAGAAATCACCGGTGCTGTCATTTAGGGTCATTGGGAAACACTGCTGTGTGTTCTTCTCAACCTGAAGTACAAAGGCCATCTATATAGCCCCGCCGCCATTTACTGAAAATGTCAATCAAAGATGAACAAGAACAGATGGCAGCCATGGTGCCTGCAGGAGACCTGGACATGCAGACGGGGACACACAATCATTTAATACCATCATGATCTGCCACCACCCTGCCACCTCCCAGGGTGCCTGTGGCCCTCAGGACTACCCAACTCCTCCCGGAGCTACCTGTGAGTCCTTTGGTAGGCAGCTTGTAGCTGCTGTCTTCTAGCATCTGTAGTTCGATTTCACCTATACCACCCAGGAAAGAGCACAGAAGACTGGCTTTGCCCAGTTCCCACAGGTGGGCAGGTGGCTGGCAGGGAAGAAGTCCCCAGAGGAGGGAATGCAATTCCACTTGAGCAGTCCCAACCAGGTTAGAGTCATTTACCCTAGAGATCATTAACCAGGTACTCAGGCCTCTTGGCAAGAAGTGAGAGTCTAGAAGTTGAAAGAATGTTACCAAACACACAGTTTGAGTCACCAGGAAGAGTACATCAGTGTCCAAGCAGGAGCAGACATGAGGTCACCCCTGGCTGGGGCACAAGGACACTTCTCTGGAGCTGCCAGAGTCTATTTGGTCTTCCTGCTCCTGTATGTGGGGTTGGGGGCAAACATTACCACAGGTGCAGAGCAGCCTACGGGGAGGAATTATAAGGAGTGCTAGGTTGTTTTTTTTTTTTTTCTTTTCTCAGCAATGTTCAAATGTCATTCTGTGGTGGTGGTTTTGGCTCTACAATCTCATGTCATCCACAGAAAGAACAGTGAGTCCCTATAGTAATTAACCGTTCTATTTGCCCCACATCTAGAGATCCAACACCACATAATTTGCAAGGAAAACAAGTCACCATGAAGCAAGAAGGGTCAGAAGTTCAATTTCACACATTATGAAGGCCCAAGGTTTTGAAGACTCCTGACAAATGTTTTGTTTTCTGGCTTGTTTCAAGCTATCCCCACAAGGTTAACGTCCTCCTTCTTCCTAACCCATGAAACCACACAGAGCACACATGCTCCATCTCAGCCTTTGTGTAAGGTGCCTGATAGTTTATTACTGGTGGGTTTCCTACATGCATCCTTGCCCTGGTCTTCCATTCGGGGCTATAGAATTCCATTGTCCTCAAATCATATATTTGTCATATAACATGCTTGGTGACTTTGTGACCTCATGGAAAGACAGCTTACTCCGCTTACTCCAAGAAATTAATTCTTGTATTTTTCTAAATGTCATTAAATGTCATTAACTTAAGCCCTCTTTAACGTAGAACACAGAAATTATAAAATGCCCATTGCACGTTCTCTAAAAGAGGATAACAGTTCCTATTCTGAAGACTGAGGGCTATGAGAAGCTAGTGAGAAAGGACATCTCACTTTTCAGTATCAAAACTTCCTGACAGGACGCCATTCTCCACACAAGAGCATAATGATAAAATCTGTGACGCTCAGTAAGAGCTAAAGTTAGGAGCCATATGACTTGTCCCCTAGAGTTTCCTATGTGGTCTATGACAAATCACATCCTAGCAAGTAATCTCCAGGGATCCAGAAACATACCTATCCCGTGGCAACCCAGGTAATCACACTGGCTATGCTTTAAATCAAAACAAATACATAATGAAGCCTAAAAACAAAAAAGCTGTCCTTATTTCAACCTAGAATTTTGTACCAAATTTCTGAACTCTGGGTGACAGATCCTTTCACTGTGTCTATTTTTGACATTTGACAGGAAAACGGCAATGACAAATGCATCATTTATTCATGGGGAAGGCACCAGAGAACTATCCGTATAATCATTTTCAGTGCTGTACAGTGTGGGAAGAAGCCTCAGGCAAGATGACAGAGGTTAAGCACATAAGGAATGCAAAAAAATATGCTATATGTTTTGATACAGGTAACAAGGCACGCTAAGAATATCCAATGAGCACTTGAAGAGAGAGAAGGTATAAGCTCAAAGACTCCTCTAAATTCTAGCACATGTATGTTAAAGCTCACGGATCCACAACAGGAGACCGTTCTGCACAGATCAAGAAAGAAAACAGAGCCTGTGCCCACACTTACCAGATTCCAGGCAGGAAAACCTCCTCCTGTAAAAGGGAGAGGGAGAGGAAGGCTGGTCTAGATGCAGATGGTTGGTCTGTTTCCCTTAACAACAGCAAGAATGGAAGAGGAATCCTGGTCTCTCCAGTTCCCTACAGGCAATCAACAGCCTGGAACGGGTGGGCGGAGCAAGGTGCTGGGAGGGAGGGCTCCATAGCTACTGCCCAGGTAGAGCGGTGAAGAGCTTCCCACCAGGCAGAGAGCACTCTGAAGCTGTGCCCAGCTGGCTGTGCTGAGAGCTGTCTGGGCTAGAAGCTGCTCCTGATGTCTGCCTGTCTCAAAGCATGAGCAAATTCAAACGTGGGGAAGACAGAAACAGCTCATCACAGAGGCAGCCCAGCCAAACACTATAGGCGGAACTCGGTGGATTCCAGAGACACAGAGAACAGATCATGTTCTGTAATGCCGCCCTGCAGTCAAACTGCACCTTGGAAGTTGACAGCTAAGTTTTAAGAAGTGTGTAGTCTGCCCCAGGTGACCTGGAACCTCAGCTATCTGGAACGCCCCTTTTACAATGAGTGACATAGGATACGTACTGGAGCAAGGAAGGACAGCCCTCCAGGGAGCAAGAACGCCCCTCTGGACATTTCTTGTCATCTTCATAAAGATGAAATGTACCTTCATTTTTCTTCACTAAAACCGGTTGGCTTTTTAGCTTAGTGGCACTGAGCATATTTCTAAACCACTCTGATCCTTGGCAAGTGAATCCCCAAGACCTCTTATCTGCCCTGTGCTGAGAAGCAGGGAGATTCTGGTGTCCTTGAGAGCAACATCGCACCATCCGGGTGCTTTTAACCTCTCCATTTCCTTACCCTTTAGCACTGACCTACAGTCTTCAATTAGCCCCAGCCACTTCCTTCCGTTTCCCTCAATGAGGAGACTGACTCAAGAGGCATAGTGTGGGCTGCCTGAGCTCGTGCCTAGCAGGTGCAAGGCCCTGGCTTCATTTCCAGCACTGCTAACGAAACTAATCCATACCCCAGTGCACATTTACTAACACAAGATCCTCTTCTTTTCAACACGTTGGAGGCACCAGCTATAAATTCAGTTTTGAATCCAACGCTCAAGGAGAGAGAGAGAGAGAGAGCCCATGACCCCTCAGACTCAACCTTGCCTAGGATGCCAAGTGGCAGCCCAAGACAGAGGGGGCCTCTGTCCAAGGCTCAAGGTAAATTCCCACTTGAAAGCCAGTGCCATAGCTTGAATATGTTTGACCCAGGGAGTGGCACTATTTGGAGGTGTGGCCTTGTTGGAGTAGGTATGCCACTGTGAGCATGGGCTACCCTCATCCTAGCTGTCTGGAAGCTAGTATTCTGCTAGCAGCCTTCCCATGAAGATGTAGAACTCTCAGCTCCTCCTGCACCATGCCTGCCTGGATGCTGCCATGTTCCTGCCTTGATAATAATGGATTGAACCTCTGAACCTGTAAGCCAGCCCCAATTAAATGTTGTCCTTATAAGAGTTGCCTTGGTCATGGTGTCTGTTCACAGCAGTAAAACCCTAAGACAGCCAGGAACATGCTCCCTTCTAAAAACCAAAAATACAGAGAGGAGCAGACAGCAGAGCCTGGGGTCTTTGCCTGTCTTTCCCTTTGAGAGACTAGAGATCAGGCTTGCAGATGGTACCACTCTTTAATGATGATGATGAGGAGTTTAAGAGGATGCTTGATCCTACAAGAGCTAAGAGACTGCCATCCCCCTCTGCTGGTGGCCCTTGTGTACTGCAGTCACAAACCCAGCTCCACCTTCAATCCACAAATATTCCCTGACAGCCAGCTCCACTGCTCAAGGACGATCTTAATTCTCTCCCTTCAGATCTTATTTCTAAGCTTCATTTTTCCCCCCCACGCTTAAAAGTATTCTTTTTCTCCCTCCCCACCTGACATCTGGGAGTGTGGTTATAAAATGAAAATTCTCAGCACACAGGGAGAAAACAGAAGTGAGAGCCAGTATGCCCCACACGTAGAACAGACGGAGCACCACTAAAAGGAAACCCGCACTACCAAGTACACTAAAGAAGGCAGCTGAGGATTCTGAAACGACCAAAGAACAGAATACCTTGGGACTGGGCCCAACATTGCGTGTGTGTGTGTGTGTGTGTGTGTGTGTGTGTGTGTGTGTGTCCTATAAATTGTTCTGGAGAATGTGTTGGCAGGCAGTCACATTTAAATCAATGTTCCTCTCCATTTCTCTTCTCCCAGGTGTCCATTCATCCCTCTGGACTAGTCTACATCCAGCAAGTTATAAACTACCAATCTTAGGAGGGGAATTACCAGAAGTGAGGACTGTGAAGAAAGATGACCTTAGAAAACCTATGTTTAAGAGATGCCACTGCATCAAGTCTCTTAAGCGATGTTGTGATTTATAAGAGAGCAGCAGGGAGAGTACAATAAACATTAGGTTTTGTAAGCAGCTGCCCAGAGATTGGCAGTGATACAGGCGGCCTGGGGCAGGGAGGAGTTTGGAGTGTAACAGACAGGATGCTACTGAGTGCACTGAGAAAGACAGGAATTGTCAAGACATCACACTGCGGAAAGCATCTGTTTTGTAGCCTTATCGCCCCAGTATATTGATTGTCTGTTAGTGTAGCTACAGCAGAAATCTCATTTATAATAAGCTTAATTTTATCCTAGAACAATCAAGAGGTGAATTTTAGTAGCTCTGCATTCCAAGAAAAAGTAACACCAAGAAATAGCTCATTTGTAAAAGGGGCTTTTGGTCAATAAATCTAGTTCAACAATGGTCTCCATCTCTGCAGGGAAAAAAAAAAAAAAAAAAAAAAAAAAAACCAAGAACTTTTCTCTGATGAGGGGTGAGAGCCACACTTGTTAAGAGTCAGTGTTAGGAATGTAGCTAAAGATCACAGTGGTTTAGGAGATGGAGAAGGTGCTCGCCTAAGGTTAAAGCATGAACTCCCTCCTAGCGAGTGGGCCTTAACTCCAATTAGGCAGCTGCTGGCTAGCACCAACATATAAGGGCTACTCTGGGATATCTTACCATTTTGACTACTGTTGTGGTTCATAGGTATCACTGGGTAGGACTCCTGGTTACTTTCTCCCCTGGCATTTTTTTTTTCCAAGAAAGGGTTTCTCTGTATAGCTCTGGCTGTCCTGGAATTCACTCTGTAGACCAGGCTGCCCTCGAACTCAGAAATCCGCCTGCCTCTGCCTCCCAAGTGCTGGGATTAAAGGCCTGCGCCACCACTGCCCAGCCTTCCCTGGCATCTTGGAGAGTACCTTGCAGCACTGTGAAAGCTAATCTTCAAGAGGAGACAGATCCAGCTTGATTCTTCCAAATCATTATAATATGTATATATTTAAGTATCTGTATCGCCGGACAGTGGTGGCGCACGCCTTTAGTCTCAGCACTTGGGAGGCAGAGGCAGGTGGATTTCTGAGTTCTAGGCCAGTCTGGTCTACAGAGTGAGTTCCAGGACAGCCAGGACTACACAGAGAAACCCTGTCTCAAACCCCGCCCCCCCCCCCCCAAAATCTGTATGTCTATGTTTGTGTAAGAATAATAATTAAAGAAAATGAAGCCATGAGTTTAAGAGGAGCCATGAAGGACACAAGATGGGACGGAGGGAGTATATATGCATATTCTATATGTAAATATAGGATGTACATAAAATTATAAAAATAAAAGATTTTTTTAAAAAAAGGATGAATGGAGAAGAAAAACGAAATACAGCTCAGCCAGGTCTGGTGATGCCTGCGTAAGAGGATGAGATGTTAATATCGACAATTTGGGGCAGGCAGACTGAGAGCATCAGGCTAGGCTATAAAACAAGGTACCACAGAATGAGGGCAAGGAAAGAACACAGGCACCTGTGTAGCAGGATATTTATTCTGCTACATTGTATTCGCAGTGGAGCTGGGTAATTGGGCAGTAGAGGAGGAGGTGGAGCTGGGAGAAGGAAGGGGAAGGGGGAGGAGGAAAAGGAAGAGGCTAGCAAACATGGAGAAAGGCTGATGGGTCAAAAGCAGTCCTGGGTAACAATTTATATTTAAAGGTTAACTATTGGGTAACAATTCTAAATGTGTGGGCATCTTGCTAACTGAGCATTTCTAAATAATATAAATCTATTGGATAATCTTTAAGCATTAAGAGTCTTCATTCTACCAGGTACCGTCAGGATGGCAGATATTGTCTGGGGCTCAGCCGAACTTTGAGGGGACAATGTGGTGGATTGGCAGAGCCATCCGCCACCACTGCTGTCTCCTGTGTGCCAGGGCCGGTGCTTCTAGTTAGCCAGAGCCGCAGATGGAGTGGAAACATCGGGAACATGGCGGCTGCCCGGGAACAAGCTGGACCATGCGCCATTTTATAAATATCTCCTGTTTCACACCTGCCCCTCTCCTAAGTGTGTATATACTCATGGCCTTGCTTTCTTCTTAGCCTCTAATGTTTTCAAAAGCTTGTAACCAACCACAAGTTCATCTGCAAGGCCAAGGCCACAACACAGGCTGCAGTGTTTTGCCGAAGCATGACAGCATGCACCAATCAGTTGTTTAAAACAACCAGACATGAAACCAACAGGAAGAATATAGTGCCCTGCGTGAGCTGTGGGTAGCACGTATATAGCCTAAAGCAAGATCATAAGCTTATCTAAAACACTGGAAGACTGGGGGTGGGGAATGGCTCTATGGCTTGGTTCCCTAGAAGGAATTTTGTACAGACTCCAGAATGTGAACTTTACCAATGACAAGATTGTGCCCTAAGAAAATGTTGGATACCCCTATGGGTCTGTACATATCAAATTCCTTAAAAGACAACAGCAAAACCACTTGACTTTCTAGGATCTATGTTCATGGGCCAAGCTGAGTGGGATGCGGCAAGAGCCGGTTAACTTCTGAAGGCACACGGCTGTTCTCTTCATCTCTGCTGCAACACCTCACAAAGTTTCAGTCAGCATGATCTGGGCCTACTAATGTCCTTCAGAACACAGAGACAAGTCCCACTGGGCTACATCACCACCAACTAGTGGGACAGAAAGCAACGATGCCTGTGTCTGGTTAGGTAGAAAGCAAAAATACCATGAAGACACAGACAAATGAGTCAAAGCCAGCTAGCAAATACCACGGAAGTAAGTGATAACCTGTCAAATAATTAACCTGATAAGCTAGGAATTAGGAGACCAGAGAACGAAACCTAATGGTCCCTCCCCGCTTTTTGCTTAAAAAACCTTTTTTTCTTTTTCTATTCATTCATTCATTCATTCATTCATTCATTCATTCATTCATTCGTTTGTGTTGAGACAGGGTCTCTCTATGTATCAATGGCTGTCCTGGAATCTGCTATAGATCAGGATGACCTCAAACCCACTGCTAGAGTTAAAGGCATGTTGTCCAATGCCCAGCTATTTAAATGGCCAGCTGTTAAGCTGTTTAACTTACCCAAACCAGGCTCCAAGTCAATAGCTTAACCCTGTTCTATGCGGTTTGATACTGAACTTGATAGTTTCAACTTGATAGCATCTTAATGCTACTAACCATCAAATATGCTCTGATCTCAGACAGGCACCTGGAGAGCCGCTAGTCCAAAGGAATCGAGTGAAGTAGCTATATATATGTGGGATGAATCAAACCTTGAGGCACACCAAAATATACTCTTGGTCGCTTAACTGCGGCACTGTTAGAAAGGTATTTTCTAGCCCTGTTGTATTGTTTCTATGTCTATGGTGTAAAGGTTATTACCTGTGGTTTGGAGTTTGGTCAGAATGAGAGAAGAAAAGGTTCCAGGACATTCCAAGGCGGTAAAGTTCAAGGTGGGAGCTAGCCAGACAGTGCTGAACTTTAAAGACAAAAGAGCCTGCTGTCTTTCAAACAGCGGGCTTAGAGCAGAGAGACAAAGGCAGCAGAAATCTGATGTGGGCTTTATGAGGTCTAAATATAGGCATCTGCAGCAGAGTGGTTTCTTCGGGGAACGATTCTCAGGAGGTGTTAGCTGCTCACTGCATATCAGAGGAGGATAAAGGCTTTCTGGGTTGTCTGGGAGGATTGGAAGAGAGGAGCCCTGGGAAGGTGAAGAAACATCTTTTGTTCCCAGTCCTCCTGCTGGACAAAGGGGACCACTAGAGAATGTCATGGCTTGGTTTCTGATTTAAGAGAACAGTACTGAATAGGAGCCAAAAAATTACCTCATGCTTCTGTCCCAACACAGCAGACTGGAAGAAAATCAAGGCATGCCATGGACTCTGATAGAAAGACCTGGATATGTCCACTAACAAATACAGACTGCTTGTACAAAGAGACCCTCTCTGTAAGACAGCAGAAATACATTTGCATAATATCCATTCTTCAGATGGTATCGGAGGCCAGTGGATTAATACAGGTGGTACAACCCACCAAGACTGTGTCATGGAAAAGGTCAGGAGCTGAGCAGGGTGATGCAGGACTTGAGAGAACAGAATCAGTGTGGCACTAAATGTAGACCATGCCAGTCTTGGGTGCAAGTCTGACCCAGCTGCTTCTGTAACTTTGGAGCCCTAGGGTAACAAGTGGCCTTTCCAAGCCTCAGTTTTCCAAACCACAGAGCTGAGTTCACTGTGGCACCTGACCCCAACTACCTGTGTCTTACTCTAAGCTGTTTTAAAGTCAGTTTCTGGGATGAGACCCCAGTGAAATATTTTTGATGGTCTTTGTGAGTTCTACTGTGGCGTCAGATTTAAACATCATTAGTCCAATGTGCAACTCCAGCATTCAAGTTCAATATACACACCTAGCATCAGCCTATATGGCTGAATCTGATGGAGAGACCTTGGCTCAGCACAAACCCAGCAGGGGAGGTGGGTAGTTCTCGTTTTTAATCTCCTCTATCAATAGTCATTTCTGTTCACCTCTCACTGGACACTTATGACTGTGTATCTGCTAGAAAAGTGGAATGGCCTGGTCTACAGAGTGAGTTCCAGGACAGCCAGGACTACACAGAGAAACCCTGTCTCCAAAAACCAAAAGAAAAAAAAAAGAAAGAAAGAAAGAAAGAAAGAAAGAAAGAAAGAAAGAAAAGAAAAACAGAATGGACATGTTTGATCTGATGGTTCAGGTATGTGCCACTGTGACAAACCTTCCACACTGCTAGAGGTTGAACCCACTGACACACCCACCCTGTGACAGCGGTGCAACTATTTACAGCTGCGTTCCCTGATCTATGGGGAGCATATCAAATGCCATGATCATCTGATGGTGGAAAGCAGTCTTCCACTGGAGGTGGCACTCTCACCTGGCCAGTCTGTCTTTTCACATGCTCTGAAGAGCATCCCTTATGAGGTTACTGGTCTTATTGATTTATAGACCATATATACTGCATTAACGAAATTAGCTCTTCTTCTGTGACAGAACCCTGAAGTAGGCTCTCCAGTTTCTTTGTTTTGTTTTTGTCACTTGGTGGGGTAAGTGAGGCTAATTTAAGACACTCTGTTGTGACCCTTCAACACCTCTGTCTTGTCACAGTGAAGGCCTCCCTACTATGACAACATGTGTCCCTGTGCAGTCACACCGTTTGTACCGTTCCCCTAATCCAAAGAGACTGACTGGGACCGTGCATTCCTAGTGCTAACGACCATGCGAGCATATAATACAGTGAACTCTCTCTGAGAGAGCGAGGGTCCCACTGCGAGAAAAGGTCCAGAGTGGCTTGGAAATCCTACCTTTTTTGTACCTGAAGCCTAACACTTCACGCACGCACGCACGCACGCACGCACGCACGCACGCACGCACACAAAACACAAAATGTTTCTGGACTGCTTCTCCTGGTCTGCCATGTGCCTAACAGGCCCTGGGGGGAGTGGTAATATCATCAACACCTCTTGGCTCTACTCCATATTCAGAAGCAACGGAGCAGGCGACTGGTAGGGAAACAGCAGAGTGGTCCTGGAACTTTTGCCAAACACCTAAACGCAGCAATTCCTGATGGAACAGTGGCAGCAAGACCAGAGCTCCCACCAGGACCCCACCCCCACCCCCAAGCCCTCTGAGCAGCATCCCTAAGCTCCACAGCACAAGCTCCCCTCACCCATGCAGTTGTTCCCGCTACAACCATTTTCCCCATGATTCCTCCACCACAACCATTTTCCCCATGATTCCTCCAGCTCCAAAAGTTAAGACAAATAAAATAGACTACAAAGACAGAAGTTAAACTACTAAAAAATGACTAAAAACAGTATTTCTCCTTGAGATCTTTAGGTGTTCCCTTTTTGCAGAGCTAGAGTGGATCAAATTAAAACCAGAGTGAATCAAGTGTGGAGAAGCAATCTGAAAAGATGCCCACAGGTGTAAGAAAGAGTAAACTGTAGTAGCATCCCCAGGGCAGGACAGGGCTCTAAAGGGAATGTCTAACCAGGCATGCAAGATACCTAGAGTGCTCAATCCCAGTTGTGAAGCTACGCTGAGCACAAGAGACTGTGCTTCCACTAGCCAGACATACACTGAAGGATGAGACACAGCTTGTTAACTCCTATCTTTAACAATGCTGTACATGCCAACTTAAATGTCACCCTTCAGGCTACCACTGGCCCGAGGGGCAGTTGGCATTGTCTAAGTTCCCTCTACTTGGAGCGTCTTTCCTATGGGAGACAGGTTTCTCTGGGCAACCCGGGGTTGACAGTAGGAAATTGATCCAGAGGGAAGAGATGGGATGGTCTTTCAAAGTAGTTCCCCTTGAAGTTAGTCAAGGACTTTCAGAGATGAAACCAGTGTCCTGAGCAGGAGAGGACCTTGCCCAGTGTATCATTCCTATCCATGGCGCACAGAGCGTGATACCAGGGGTCAAAAATGTTTCTTTTCTTTTCTTTAAAAAAAAAAAAAAAAAAAAGCCACAGGCCACAGATGGCAAATGTCCAACTGCAGCGAGGTCCAGGTAGGCATTTCTTCTACCACAAGTATACTCAATATGGCAACAGCCTTCCAATATGGTAACCATCGAGCGGTTACAGAAATACTAAGACAGACAGATAGATGTGTGATGGAACCTGGAAACAGCTCAGCTGCAAATCCTGGAATGAAAATAAAATAAGCAAGACCATGTAGCTCACACCTGTAATTCCAAAACTTGGGAGCCCGAGGTAGGAAGAGAGCTTCAGGGAGATCCAGGACTGCTAAACTCCAGGATGGTTAGTTCTCCACCACCCTGGGCTAGAGGTTAAGTCCCTGATCCAATGCAAAAACTCATCAAAACACACAAGTAAAGCAGACAAGGTGGTAGCGATCTTCCATCCGCTTCTCAGTAGGCTACCTGTGTCTTGGTCCACTGGATGAATCCTTAAAATAAAACTGGCAACTGGTGAATTCATCAAGACAGAAATTTATTTCTCACAGTTATAGGGGCAACAAGACCAAGATCAGAGAGCAGCAGCATCCAGGGTTTGCACAGGGTTGCAACCTCTGCTTCAAGTATTCTGTCAACTTGTAAAAGAAAGCTTCCTCCAGGAAGCTTTATATGAGGCCTCTAATCCCACTCCCCAGGGAACTCCCCAGGCTTAATCACCTTTATTTAGCCTGGTCTCTGAATCCTGGAACCTTATTGGTATTTGAATTTTAGAGGGAAAACATCAAACCACAGAAATGCCCAAGAGGCTTACCTCTTTGAGACTGAGGGAAAGGGCTAAAAAAAGACCATTTCCTGCCTAATGCATGTCTACTGAGATATTCCCAGCATGCATCACTTTCAATATTATAAACCAGAGGTAAGTTTAACACGAAAAAGACCATCCATTTCACATCTGTGTTGAAAAATGACTTAGGACATGCTAGTACTCTTTTCTGAAGAAAAGAAGGAACAAATGTCTTTCTTCCATGAGTTCTTGCAAAGGTGTCTCTAATTCTTAGGATGTCCACCCAAGTTCAGTCTTGCCTGCAGTATTTATAGCTAAACCAAGGACATCAACAATTACTAGTTGCCCATTTGCTGTTTTTAAGACATCGCTCTATGTAGCTGGCTATGCTGGTAAAGACAAGGATACCCAGAAAGATAAATCTAGCAGGAGGCACGTGGAGGAGACATGCTGGAGACTGATGCTGTGGGCCTCAGTAATGGATGGCCTCCAGGGATAAAGGTGTGCCACTCTCTAGACACCTGACCTCCACTTCACAGCCAGGTGAGGCTCAGCATATTTCTCATGGCCTAGCAGAGGTGTCAGGAAGCACTAGACCACTGAAAAACACATTTTTTTCAGCTTAGCTGAGATCACTTGAGCATTTTCATTTATTTCTGTGTTCACTCGAGAGGCCTGAATTTCTCAAGGGCAAGAAAATGTTTGTATTTACACAGCCTTAGCACCCTGGGGGGCTGTCTGTAGTGAAAACGTTATTGTATAAGAATAAACTGTCTTCTGATTAAAAACAGGTATGTTAAAAATATATCCATTCCTAGATCACTGGAAAGGTGGTAAGAACTGTAATCCCAGAGCCAAAAATAAATGTTAATTTCTACAAAAGCTACTTTCCCATCATCCTAAATAGCTTGTGTTCTTTCCTGCTTTCTGTCCCACTGCAAACATGCCTGGCCTGCCTCTCAGCTGTTTCTGTCGGTATTTACAACTTTAAACGGTGGTGATGGATGGTGGATGGTGGTGGTGGGGCACACCTTTAATCCCAGCAAAGGTAGACAAATCTTGAGGCCAGCCTGGTCTACTAAGTAAGTTCCTGGAAAGCCAGGGCTACACAGTGAAACCCTGTCTTAGGAAAAAAAGAGGAGAGCTGAGGAGGGGAGGGGAGGGGAGGGAGGGAAGGAAAGGGGAGGGGGGAAGTGGGGGAGGAGGAGAGGGGATGGGGAGGGGAGAAGGAGGGAGAGAAGGGAAGGGGAGAGAAAAGGAGAGAGAAGGGAAGGAAGGGGGGAGAAAGGAGACGAGAGGGAAAGGGAGGAGAGGGGAGGGGAGAGGAGGGGAGAGTAGGAGAGAGGAGAGGAGAGGAGAGGAGAGGAGAGGAGAGGAGAGGAGAGGAGAGGAGAGGAGAGGAGAGGAGAGGAGAGGGACTTTAAATGATGGCAAAGGCCTGGTTTGGGGGCCTTTGCTGAAACACAACCATTTGGACAGAGTACCCAAGACTCACTGAATCAGTCCCCCTTGTCCCCGGGAGGACTCTATCAAGACACAGAAACAATACTCAAGCACACCAGAGAAATAATTGACACAATTTTCATGTAAGAACTAGTCATTTAAAATTGCTGCTGCTGTTCCCTGAGGGTCACTGTGATAATCAACACAGTGTACCTCTTATTTCAGAGTGAGCCACAGAGAGGAGATAAAGACAGAGGGGAACTAAGCACCTTCTGATCCTCTTCTGTCAGAATCTAAAAATAGCTTCTCTGCAGTCTTGTAAGAGCTCAGGGACAACCCTAGGCAAAGGGGGTGTTTTTAAATCCAAACCATATCTGAACAATTCTGAGATGATCCACCCTGCTCCCTGTATGGGCAGAGGCAACTGTTTATAGCAATATAAATTAAACTATAGTAATGTAAATTTCTGTGTTAAGAATGCCACTTTGGAAATTCCTTTTTCAAGAATACCTGAACAACTTTTTAAGAATTTCTGATCCATGAACTTTGAAACTAGAAGCAGAGCAGCACACTATGTCTACAAGACCACACTGGAATATTGCAGCCAACTGAAGAATTTCATTTCTTTTCACTATCTGCTAATTATTCTAATTTTAGTGAGTAGTATCTTATTTTGATGAGTCTATAAATTACTTGGCAGATAAAAGGAGGAAATAATGTTTAATGCTATGTCTACCTACTTTAAAAACACCAACTATATAAAAAATAGACATTGCTTAAAGTAAAAATAACTCTTTCCTATGTGTAGAACTCCTTGAAAATGAAAATTTGTGCCCAAACTATCAAGATATGAATTAATATTCTTTACCAGAGAACTCCAAAGAATGACTGAGATTCATAGCCCATTTCCATAGTCTAGAATAAAAATGCACCTAGTGATTGGCCACCAGAGGGAGCTGTGGGTTCTACAATACACCTGAACACAGCAGGAGGACAGAGCCACTCAGGAGGCCTCCGTGCAGGGATGTGTCACAATTCTTACCTCTACTACGAGGGGAGGGGAATAGAGATTAAAGTGGGGCTTTACTTAAAAATAAAAGCATCTGTGCTAATCTTAAAGTTGAGGAAGTGCTAAAAATAACACAACACGCACTTATAGAAAGTGTTACATTATTAAAATCTATCATGTATTTACTTTATAGCACGAGGATGTATAGATACACAAAGAATAACAAAAGGAACACGAATTAATAAATTCAGAATTAATAAATTCAGACAGTAATAATATGACCATGCAAGACAGTTTGGAGAGCACAGAACAGGAAACACAGCCCAGAGGCAGGAGCAAAGAGAGACATGCCCCATAGAGAGCTCTAGTTTGTCAAATGCAAGAAGTGGATATATGGGGCTGAAATGTCCCCCACAGACTTCTGTGTTCCAATACCTGATTTCCACATGGTGGCGCTGTTTTGAGAGGATGTAAAAGACTAGTGGCCTAGTTAGCCGACTTGAGTTGCTTCTGGCCGACCCTGGAGGTATATCCTCTCTGGTCTGGCCTAAGTGCTCTGCTGTCTAATGCTAACATGTAAGGAGGCCAAGCTGTTCATGGCTACTCTTGTGAACACTTCCTTACTGCCCTTGCCATAGATCTTCTGAAACTATGACCCAAAAGAAGCCTTTCTTCTCTCAAACACTTCTGTCAGGCATTTTGTCAGAGCAATGAGAATAGTAACTCATACAGCAAATAAATGGATAACTGTTTTCATGTGCGTGGTGTCCTGGGTCGATGTGGGACCGAAGCAAGGAGAAAAGATTCGTTTCCTATTCACATGACCCTAAAGGCCAGGAGAGTGAAAATGACACCTCAGTTGCTCACTGCTGCGACTGGGGAGAGAACCAATGTCACTGCCTATCTGTCTAGAAAGGTGGGTGCAGAGACCTGAGATATGGACCAAATGATACAGGAAGAGAACTATCTGGTCATGCAGATGGAGAAGCTAGGGCTGATGCAGCCATAGTGACAGATCTTCTGAGGACACAAAGGTTTGACCATAACTGTTTGGAGAAGCTAAGGGCAGGGTACAAAGAACATACTGGAGGGCCTCATTACAAGCATTTGTGTCAGTGTCACCACAGGGACCACAGAATGATTGCCAAGGATAGAACACAGCCAATGGTCAGTGGAAGGACAGAAAGAAGAGCAAGAATGGACCTCGTGGTGGTTTGAATTAAAATGGCCTGAATAGGTTCATATATTAGTTGGTGGACATATTTTGGGAAGGATTAGGAGGTGTGGCCTTGTTGGAGGAGGTGTGTCATGGGGAGAGGCTTTGAGGTTTTAAAAGCCCACATCAGGCCCAATCTTGTTCTCTGCCTTATGCTAGTGGATCAGCTGTAAGCTCTTAAACTATTGCTCCAGCACCATGCCTGCCTGCCTGCCTGCCTGCCTGCCTGCCTGCCTGCCTGCCTGCCATAACACTTTCCACCATGATGGTCATGGGCTTGCCCTCTGGAACTATAATCCAGTCCCTCGTTAAATGTTTTCTTTTATAAGTTACCTAGGTCATGGTATTTCATCACAGCTCAGTAACCTGAACTACAGACTCTAGTGGATAAAGGCCACTCTGCAAACACTAAGGACCAGACATGGAGACAAGAGGCAGTAGTGGGCACAGGACAACTATTCCCAGTGCAGGTGCCTTGACTGATAGATCATTCCACAGACTGAAAGGTATAAAAATTTTTGACAGACCAGGCCAAGAAAGTGTGTGAATACAAACCAAGTTATGTATCTTAGCTAGCAGGAAATCTTACTTTTAGAACGAAATGGTTCTATCTGTATATTTAATAACAAGAGAACATTAAGTTATATACTATTTAGAGCCTGCTCTACAAACTAGAAGTGTGCACTTTCTATATTGTCAGGATATATGACATTCAAAATCACTTCAAGTGAGGTGATGAGGTGGCTCCATGGGTAAAGGTGTTTTCCCCACTGCTGGCTTGCCTTATGTCAACCTGACATAAGACGTAGATATTTGAAAGGAGCGAACCTCACTGAGAAGAGGCGTCCATAAGATTCAACTGTAAGGCATTTTCTTAATTAGTGATTGATAAGAAGAGGATTAGCCCATTGTGGTGGTTCCATTTTTGGTTGCAGGTCCTGGGTTCTATAGGAAAACAGGCTGAGCAAGCCAAGAGAAGCAAACCAATACACAGCACCCCCAACGCTCCCCCATGTCCTCTGCATCAGCTCCTGACTCCAGGATCCTTCTCTATTCCCGACTTCCTTCGGTGATGAACAGTGCTGTAGAAGTGTAAGCCAAATAAACCCCAAGGTGTTTTGTCACAGCAATAGAAACTTTAAGACAAATTGGTACCAGGAGTGGGGTACTGCTGCGACAGACCTGACTATGTTGTTTGGGGGAGGATTGGAGAAGAACTTTGGAATTTTGGGCTATAAATGCCACTGAGTGATGAGACCTCAGTGGGATGTTCTGTAGGAGCTTAGAGGATAAGAATGCTGAAAGCAGTGCAGAGAATGCACTTGTGACTTTTCAGAGGGAAGCAAACACCCCACTGATCTTTTCTGTGAATTCTCTGTTGTTCTGGTTAGCTGTGACTGAAGAGTCAGCTGTGATTAAAAGATACCAGACCACTAAAGTGAAACCATGCTTTGCCAGAATACTTGATGCTGGTCAGTTGGGGCTGAGAACTTACACATCATGCATTTGCATGCACACCCACACACAAACAAGTCTTTGTTTTCACAGAACTTTCAAATTATTGCAAGAGAAGGAGCCCCGGTGTCTTGACACAACCAACAATACTGCTTTCTGACTGGGGGAAAAAACGGTGACAATGGTGTTAAGATTGATTTGCCCGTTTTGATTTCTTGATGGCCATTAAAATTTACAAGTCTTTCTTTCAAATGCTTGTGTTTTCTTACCCCGCATGACTAATTTTAAGTGTTTACAATGACAGTGATGTAAGGCAAGCATTGTATAATAGGGGCAGCCCAACAATGGGCAGAGAACACAGAGGGGCAGAAATGTAAACAGCCCTATAGGTAACCTCACCATCCTTTTTTCTCTGAACCACACAGGAACACTCACTAGAGTCAAGCATTTATTTACTAACTGTGCTGATGTCCTGCGTGCCAGCCCTTTAATAATTTACTGGGCTGGTTAACAGATTGTAGATTTCTTATTAAACATTATTTGCACTGGGGTCATAAGTCTCCAAAATATTTAGGAAGGAAGACAGGCAATAATTTAATTTGAACACACAGCTATACATCTGCATCTGCTTATACAAACATGAATCCAACTTCAGCTACTATTCATGTCTCTTATGCACAAAGCAATGAGAATAATAATTTGCATGTAATACAAACAATAATCTGCATGTCTACCTACAAGAGAAACCCATCACTGACCTCCAGTCATGGATCTTTATACCGACGATAGCCTGGCATTTCTAGATCACCAAGATCTCCTGGAAATCTGGGTTTTTAATACAAAATCTTCTAAACATTAGCTCAGAATTTTCTTAGTACACCACAAGCAAAACTGACCCAGCTGTGGATTTCTTCTAGTCCATGGGGATCAACAGTCCCCACATTCTAGCCTGAATGCTATTCTAGAAGTATCTTCGATGGATCTCAAGGGGGACTTCAAGGTGCTTACAGCCAAAATCAAAGAAGGGGGGTTGCTTTATATGATATTTTCAAAGGGGTGAAAAAAAAACCCACCAATCTTTTGGGACAAAAGAAATGAATATTTTGAATCTATATTAATATTTTAAGATATAGCCAATACATCAACTTACTGGTTATTTACTTGTTGCCATTTTAGAGTGAAAATATTTGATATTGTTGGGATCAAACCATCCCCACAGAAACCCAAGAACCACCTTAGCACCACTGAGGATGGCATGACAAGAGACTGTGATGTGTCTCCGGTTCCGGTGTTTAAATTTCACTTCTAATATACAGGAAAACCATGAGAAAGAGGAGCCTGTCACAGTCAGCTGCAGCTGTCAACCTCCCACCATTAGGAAGAAGGTACCTCAATTGAGGAATTCCGTAGATAACACTGGCCTGTAGCTTTATCAGTGAGGTGTTTTCTTAATTGGTAATTGATGGAGAAGAGCCTGGCTCCCTGTGGACAGTGCCATCCCTAGATAAGCGGGCCCAGACTGCTTAAGAAAGATAGCTGAGCAAGCTAGAGCAAGCAAGCCTGTTAGCAGTGTTTGTACGAGACTTCGCCCTGAGCGCTTGCCTTGAGTTCCAGTCATGGCTTCCCTCCATGATGCACTACAACTTGCAAGCCTTTAAGGAAACACAGTACTTCCCCAAGTTGCATTTGTTCGTGGTGGTTTCTCACAGAAACCAAACTAATACAAACATATTAATTCACTAACTGATGACATCACCAGGAAACAATGTAACGTGCTCAATGAGGCAGGCTATCTATCAGTCATTCAACGCTAAGAGGAGAGGAACTAGTCTAGACCAGAGTCCAACAGACCCGACGATTAGATGTAAGCTGAGCATCTCAGTCCACTCTTAACAGCCTAGCTGGAAAAGGCATTTTAGAGACACTTAGGGGAGTTCAGTTAATGGACAAGGTAACAGTGTCCATTAAGCAATTACTTTTAATTTTCTGAAGACAGTTCTGTGGCATTATTTGTTGATTTTTGGAGATGTGGGCTGCAGTACTTAGGGACTAAAATCATGTTATCTGTAATTTGCCTTTGAATACTCTTGGGGGAGAATTTGATGAGGCAAACACAGGAAAATATTAACTTAGATCTAGATAAAGAAGACCAAAGGGAGGTGGTGCCATAGGGATGCAGGCCTCTATTGCATGGCATTACTGTCTTATGATTCTTCATCGGAGGACAGGGGACTTTCTCTACATTCTATTCTTTCAAAGCCCTTCAGCCCAGTTGTTTCAAAATTCAAACTAGAAGCTGCCAGAAGAACAAATGCTGGTAAGCCAATCATGTTCAAGTCAGTATTAAGAGTTCACCATGCATGGCAGCGACCCAGTGATATTCAAGTCAGTACTAAGACCTCACTGTGCATAACAGTGACTCAATCACATACAGGTCAATACTAAGGGCTCACCACACATGACAGTGACCTAATCATGTACAGATCAGTGCTAAAAGGTCACCACACATGACAGTGACCCAATCATGTTCAAGTCAGTACTAAGGGCACACCACGAGTGACAGTGACCCAGTCTTTTAGGGCACAGTAGAGCTTACTGTACACTTGGGCCTGTGAAATATCCTGTTCAGTAAAGAAAGATGAAATCCCAAAGCTAATTTATATTTTAAAAAGTAGCTCTCGGCCGGGCGGTGGTGGCGCACGCCTTTAATCTCAGAACTTGGGAGGCAGAGGCAGGCAGATTTCTGAGTTCGAGGTCAGCCTGGTTTACAGAGTGAGTTCCAGGACAGCCAGGGCTATACAGAGAAACCCTGTCTCGAAAAACCAAAAACCAAAAACCAAAAAAAAAAAAAAGAAAGTAGCTCTGTTTCCTCTTCTGAAACTTCACACTGAGAAGACACCTCAAGGAAGAAAAGCTGGCAGTTAAAACACAGCCTTACTTCTATGTCAGCTACCATGGATCCAATGGGCAGTAGGCTAAGTTGGCTAACAAGGTATGGAATCAAAGTGTGGATGATCTCTGCTGGTCACTTGCTCTGACAACCCAGGCAGTGGCTGAACTCTGACCCCTCAAGAGCAGCAGTCCACACATGGTGACTTACTGACTCTTGCTTGCCTCAGTTTCTTCATCTGCAAAGCAGAAAAACAAAAGAAACCTGCTGTGTGTAAACGGTTCTGACCTTCAGTCCCAGTCACATAAGCAGCATTGGCTAGTGTGTGCATGGCCAGTGTATAGCATTCCACCACACATAGGTAAACCTCCACCACAGATACTAATCCCTAACAGGAGAGACTCCTGATTCTTCAGACTGCACCCTCTGTCAAGAAGCCCAATGAGGAGCCTGAGAACACAAGGCCAAGGTGACTCAGGTCACAAATGCTAACACCTAACCAAGACTCTTGGGAGTCTAAATGTCCCAAAGGTGTCAGCTGCAAGCTGGATTGCCAGGAAGCACACAGGATATGAAAACCTTCAACGGGTACCCTCTGCCTTACATGGGTATCCATATCCACAGCTCTTTGGACTATACTGTGCCGGCTGTAGGCCAAGACTTAATCTGAGGCCTAGGTATTGAGCTCAGCTATAAACTGGAGCTTCAGTTTCACCTCAGGGTCCCAAAGATGCACAAGACCCCTCCACCAGCCCAGGAAGGTACCATAGTAAAGGCCTCTAACTATTAGCACAAGGGCATGCACATGCTGGCATGGGGCTGGTCCCCATGTGCTGCTTGTCCAATAAGCATGAGATGCCGTGACTCACTGCCCTCCCGCTTCATGCCTCGTCTATCCTGACTGCGTACTTCACTGTGGTCAAAAAGCAAGACCTGCGCCTGACTCATCAGACAAGGATGTTTGGGTAAATCAAGTGGCCTGCTGACCCCGTGCAGCTTCAGCTTCTGCCTTGGCTCTCAAACAATGCCTGATTTACTCCCTGCATTGGAGTGGGATGGTGGCCAACGTGACCCACAGCACCTGTGTGCGTCCCCATCCATCTCCCATGTCCTTGGCTCTTTCCTGACTCATTATGCTAAGGGGTTGGTACAAGAGCCCTGACCCTCCAGTCTCAGCCTGGCCTTGTTTATCCAAAGAGACTTCTGGCATCTACTATGGTATAGATGAATTTATCCCTCTGCAAGATACGAAACAGTACATTTCACAGATGTCAGTACCGAATACCCTTTGCCCAACATTCCTTTATCTGCCATCCTGTGCCTGCCTCCCTTAGCCTCCTCTTTCTCCACACTCCTCTGGCATTCAACTTCTGATGAGCTCCCTCTGCTGTGTCCCCAGAGCTCCTGTGAGAATCAGAACAGGAACTTCCCCTCAATGTCCAAGAAGGGAGAGAGGATAAGGAACCCACAGACACCCAGGAAAAAGGAAATACCCCTTCTCTAGGAAGGCAGCCCTGAGCCACTAAACACTCAGACCACATTGCACGTAAGGAGTTCATGTCAGTGTGCTGACCCCAGTCACATGCAAAATTCCTGAGTCTGCCACAGGGATGAAGTAAGGCTAGCCTCTAAGCATACCAGCTTTGCAAGGTGAAAGCTGGAGGAAGATGGAGAGTCAGCCACCCACTGTAGAGCAGGAGCAACAGCTACTCCAACCCCTTGGGCTCTGGGACACATCACAGGGAAGAGACCTCTACAGGTATTCTGTCTTGTGAACAAGCCAATGGGGGTGTGGGGGAGAGGGAGATAGAGGTGAGTAGCTACCACAAAGGATGCAAACAGATTCCCAGCATGGTAAAAAGAAGCAGCTAAAACAACTAGCAGCAACTTTAGAGTGTGGTGCATTCTCAATGACAGAGTAGAGGCAGCAATGATGAAGAAGAGAAGGAAGAGGTGAAGTGGGCCCGACTCACGCAGACTCTAGGTTGTTTCTTAGGGACAGTAGGGGGCTATGGGAGACTCTAGAAAGTGAAAAATAGAATACAACCCTCGCCATCAGAAGCCAAGCCAGCAGAGATGCCAGCCAAGGGGCTGTGGAGAAAGCTCAGTCAGTAAAGGGATTGCCACACAAGCATGAGGACTTGAGTTCAAGTCCCAGAAGCCATGTTTAAGAAGCAAGTGTGGCCAGGCAGTGGTGGCGCACGCCTTTAATCCCAGCACTTGGGAGGCAGAGGCAGGCGGATTTCTGAGTTCGAGGCCAGCCTGGTCTACAGAGTGAGTTCCAGGATAGCCAGGGCTACACAGAGAAACCCTGTCTCGAAAAACAAAACAAAACAACAACAACAAAAAAGCAAGTGTGATGAAATGCTTGGGGCAGTGGACATCCCTAGGGCCTACTGTCCAAATAGACTACCATAATCAGTGAGATCTGCACCAATGAAAGGCCCTGTCTTTAAAAAACAAACAAACACACAAACTCCAAAAAAGTCCAAACAAACAAAAAGAACAAAGTGGACATTACACAAGTGCACACAGTGCACACAGTGCACACACACACACACACACACACACACACGTGCACATACACAAGCCCACAGATGTATACATGCACACAAGCGCACACACAAAAATACACACACACAAACAAGTGTGCACACACATACACATGCACACCAGATATGTACATACACACAAGTGCACACACAAAAGTACACACGAACACACACACACGTGCACATACACAAGCCCACAGATGTATACATGCACACAAGTGCACACACAAAAATACACACACAAACAAGTGTGCACACACATACACGTGCACACCAGATATGTACATACACACAAGTACACATACAAAAGTGTACACACACACACACACACACACATTGAGAGAGAGAGAAAGGTACAAGCCAAAGCTGACTGAGGCCAAGATAGGTTGCAACCCCGGGGCAGCAAGCTGGAACAAAAAGGCTCAGAAGCAGCCTGGCTTCACTCTGCCCCTGCAGATGGCAGAGCAGTGCTTCAGTCGCATTGGCTTCTCACGTGTCCTTTCACTCTCTAAAGGATTAGATTATCTTTTGCCCAGGACTGTTCTGGAGCCAGGCATGGAAGTATGTGTGTGTAGACACAGCATATGGAAAGCAGAGGCAGGACAACCAAGAGCTTAGGACGTGTGACCTAGGGTAACAAGAGACTCAATCTACATCTTATGCCTTGACATCCCATTCTACGGAGTGTTGATTTCAGACAGAAGTGTCTGAATCTTAGATGAAGAACTGTGTGACTGTCCTTTCCTGACCTCCAGGTGAGGCTGGCAGGGAAGTCCCCACTGCCGTTCTTCACATGGGTAGTCTGCACCAAGGCTCAGGTAACTGATCTGCTCTGAACAAAGGGTCTTTTCTAACAGAATTTAGGCTTGGCAACAGTTGAGACGAGAAACAATCTTGCATCCTAAGTCCTGGACTGTGGCCCAGGGAACCAAAAAAAAGGAGAAGGGTGTCTTGGCAAAGGTCTCTCAAGAGAGGACTGGTGAGCTCCCCCTGAGGGGACTCAGGCCACCAGGATGCAGCTCTACCAATGCCTCATCTTCCAGCCTTAACTAAGAGGAAATACTCTGCCTCTCCACAGGAACCCCCAAATTACCATGCAGGCCAAGTATCACATTCTATCTCCCTGGCCCCCAACACCAGTATCCTCTATCATGCCTCAAGCCAGGGAACTTTCCTAGTGAGAGTTCCAACACCTACCCTGACTGTTGCCAGGGAGACGGGGTTCCAGTGAGGCATGGGCTTAGGGAATACTGAGGCTGGGGGTGAAGGGAGGATGCTTGCTGGCCCGGGACACTGAAGGACACAGTGGATGGCAGGAAACATACTGCAAAACCTGCTCTTAACCTCATGGCCTAATGAGACCCCAGGGCTTCCGCTGATTGGTCACTGTGGGTTCTTCCCTGGACTCCAGCCTTCTGCTGCAGGGTGGAGTGATCTGTTTCACAGACATGCCAGGACACAGATGGTTTTGAAAGATTTGTTAAGGTTGGGCTGAAAGCAAATGAAGGTCATCAGAAAAATACTAAGTAATGAGACAAGGTTTAAAATGACAACATCATCAACCAAGAAAAAAAAAAAAAAAAAAAAAAAACGAAAGCAAACAAGTCAATAAAAAGAGGGAGGAAATGAGGGGACCCAGGAAAAGACCCTTTCACACCAGAATCTGGCTGAAGACTTCAGCCAGCTGACTCAAGTATGTCAGCACATTAGTAACAACATTCGCTGTCGAGGTCATCTGTATAAGAATACTCCTTGTATAAAGAGATACTTCAGAGAAGAATGTTGAACCACAATGCTTAAGGCCTTAGCACATCTGACCAAGGACAGCTTGGTGAGCTGACAACCTGAACATTTCTGAGACTCTTCATGGAAACCCCACAGTAAAAGGCATATTTACACCTTGCTGTGCAACCCTGTGACCCATGGTTTTCCTTATCAGATTGTCTATCCAAGGCACCCCAGGAGACACCCTATGATCCCATTCGAAATATAGAAGTGGGGGAGAATCACTGGAAACCCTTTGGGCCTAGGATCTTCAAGGAGCCTAGATCCACATTTGAGCATGTACTATCCATGAACACTCATCTTTCTGTTAATTTTCATGTTTAAATCTTTGTTAAAATATCTTCCTAATAGAGTTCAACTCCATAAGGCAGGAGATGGCTCAGAAGGTTATCCTATCAAGGCTAACCCCCATGACCTATATAATAGGTGAGAGAACAGACCCCCACCCCCATGAAGCCATTCTCTGACCCCATGGACACATAGATTCTAAAAAGTATTCCTCAGGCTGCTGCAGGTACAAACCGGTGTCTGCTCTTTGATAGCAAGAGTAAGGGGCCAGAGCAAGATGCTGAACTGCCTTAGCCTCCACTACCAACAACAATATCTTCATATTCAACAAGCAAAGGTGGGGAAGAAAGAAGAGGAGAAGGGAGGGGAAGGGAAAAGAGGGGAAGGGAAAAGAGGGGAGAAAAAGGGGAATGGGAAACATGTGATTGGGTGTTTACATTTGCTGGTCTAAGACAGGGAAGGGGCACTCTGTTTCTATGTCCCTCTCTGGCACTAATCTGTTGGCTACATTATTTGTCTTTCTAATTTGCATCTAATTTGCACCCAGTCCCTAAGGAAAGTCCTTATTTTCATACAAATAGGAAAACTTCAGAGCTGAAATTTCTTGTGTTCTTCTTAGATTCTGAGCCCAATTCCATTACAGTTTTAACTTCAGATCTTAATAACAAACTGAGAAATGGGACCATAATCAGAATCTATTTCATCTTTTAAAAATGTCTTTTAAGATTATCATTTATTTAACTCAGTGACAGAAACAAGCAAATGCCGTGTTAAGGAATCTCTAGATAACCCATGGACATACACTGAAAGGACGCTGTGTTGTCTCTGGAAGGTAAGGGGTTAAGAAAGGAAAGCTTGGTAGACTGACCCAGCAGATAAAACATGTGCAAGTCTGACAGCCTGAGTTGGATGCCCTAAACCCACGGAAAGGTGCAAGGAGAGAAGCAACTCCACAGAACTGTTGTCTGACTTCCACAGCATAGCATGTGGATACCTAGGCACACACTATTTTTTTTTTTTTAATTATTTCAAAAGTCATCTGAGCTGAATTGGGAGCAGGATATGAGGTGAGAGGTGAGATTTTGATAGGGATGGAGTTTGAGAATTTCAGGAACTGGTATCATTTCAGGTTGGTAGGAGGAGAATTCCTGGAAACAGTGACAGTGTTGCCCTAGAAGGGAAGAGAGGGAAGCACAGGGTTTCCTGTCCCCACCTCTATGGGCAGGCCTCCCTTTGCCGGAGCATAGGAGGGTAGTCAACCCTGCAGTACGAGTTCACAGCATAGGAAGGTGGTCGACCTCACAGTATGAGTTCACAGCCAAAGGAGAGATACCATTTGGGTGGGATGTGTGTCTCTCACACATTTCCACAGCACAGGGAAAAAGCTCGGGCTTCCCTGGGACCCATCCATCCGGAGAGCTTGTCTTCCATTAGCAGTTCGAAGCACACAGAGGAAAGCTCTTTAAATAATACGCCAATATTTGCTTCGGCTTTATTTTTTGATAGTTTTTCTCGGTTTCATTCTATAAACTCACACACTGTCATTAATAGGCAGAATTCGGTGACATGTGATATGTGGGGAGTCAGACAACAGGGGTGTGACACTCAGTGGCAGTAGAGGGTTTCTCTGGGGCTTATGGGGGTAGACAGTGAGTGACGTGAAAAGAGGTCCCGTCATGCATGGTCTCCTGCATCAGGCAGAGGTGCTGTCATAAGAGGGCCATAGGGAAAGCATGGGGGCCAACAAGGACACAATGACAGGAATCTTCAGTAAGCACCTGCCCTCTTTCAAGATCATTCCACCATGAAATAGAAAAGGGTCTTGGACAGGGGACAGTAGGCCTTCTTCCAGAAAAGAGAAATGCACCTTGGACAGGGGACAGTATGTTTTCCAGTCATTCTTCTACAACTGCTGACCTATGTGACATAAGGGACTAGTTGGACTTTGTGCACGTCATTGAACTATCTCAAGGATAAACGAGAAAGCTGGGTGTGAGCACTTCTAGGTCTCAGCTGGGTCAAAGCTCAAGAGCTCTGTGCTCCAAAGTCCGGTTAAAATCATTTCAAGCTGTTGAACCATCATCCTGCCTCCTTCCCATAACACTCTGCCACACCCTACGGAGAGCCTAAGTGACCAAAAAGGCCTGGGAATATCATAAGCAGCACTGAAATGAGTGTAAAGCACTCAGAAAGCTCAGACTGCCTGCTCCAAACTATAGGTATCAGGGTATCGGTGAGACAACATACATCAGCAACAACACCCAGTCACCCCATCCCTGGTCAATGACACCATGTTCAAAGAAATAGTACATGCTTTTATTTTCCCCTCATTAGGAATTAAAAGCACAAAACAAACCCCAGAAAGGCCATCCCTCAGCATGTGTGAAGAACTGTCTCCACTTCCTCCCATGGACCCCCAATATCAGATGTCGGTGCATGTAAATAAAATCCTGGACTGTGGTAGTTGTAAATACCCAGTGCACGTCTCCCATAAACTTTGAATTGTTTCTACATCTTTCATAATACCCTAAACACCGTGTAACTCACGGCTGTACTGTATTGTTTAAGAAATAATGATGGCGGGGAAAAGCCCCTGTGCATGTTCAATACCTACATCATTTCCCCCCAAATATTTCTGATTGGGGATTAACAGACTCCATGGATTCAGAACCAGCAGACATGATAAGAAGCAGCACAGCCAAACTCCCAAACTGAGGGGAGGAAGAAAACCTCACCATAATCTACTTTCTTCACGCAGTCAGCTCTAATGAGGGACTCAGCTAAGTAGCATGGTGATGCGTTTAGTGATCATGATTAGATATCCAGGCGAATACCACTCCTGGCCAGTTGCATCACTATCAGGCACTAAACCAACCTCCCAGGTGGCTCTGCATAAGCCTGTGGGTGGTCCAGGTGCACACCTAAGTTTGAAAAGGATTTACCAGCCAGGCTTTCTGACTCGGGCCTATAATTCCAGCATTCAAGGGGCTGAGACAACAGGACCACAAGTTCAAAACTGGTATAGGAAACTTAGCAAGCCCCTGTCTCAAAAAAAAAAGTAGGGGCACTGGTGTGTGTTTAGTGGTTGAGCACCGGCTTAACATGCACAAAGCCCTAGGATCAATCCCCAACACCCTCACCACCCACACCCACACAAAAGCAAACATACCTGGCTCCAAATATGTCCTTCTTGGCAAGGTCAATTCCAGAAACAACTTTTACTCTGAGAACACGGGATTCCCCCTGTTGGAAAAGAGGAGGGGAAATGACAGGGTTAAAACTGATCCATAATAGGCAGCTCTCTCAACCTGCAGATTCAAGTCAGTAACTTCCACTCAGTCCAGCACTGAAATATACTTCAGCTCATGCTTAGGTAATTCCTGCTCACAGTCATGTTCAGAAGGCAACACCGAAGCTATACAATGCTAAGACTCAAGCCAGGAATGGTAGCATACATATAATCCTAGTGCTCAGAAGGCAGGGGCAGGAGGTTCACCACAAATTCCAGGCCACCTTTGTCTATACAGCGAAGTCCAGGCTAGTTCGGGATGTATACTGAGACTTCGTATAAAAAAGTCCAAATGGGCAGCTGGGAGGACAGCTCAGCCAGTAAAGAGCTTGCCCTGCAAGCAGGAGAACCTGAGTTCAAATCCCAGGACCCACATAAAAGAACTGGGCATACTATGAGTTTGCGATCCCAGTATTGGGAAGACAGAGATAGGATGGATCCCTGGGGCTACTGAACAGCAAGCCTGGCTGATTCGTTGAATTATATAGGCCAGTGGAAAACCAGGTCTTTAAAGAAAAGAAAACAAAACAAAAACAAAAGAAAAGAAAATAAACAAACAAGGCAGATGGCATGTTGAGGACATTTGCCACACGACACAACGGAAAAAGATGTTAAGACTCTGCAAACTGATTAGTCAAACCCAGATTTAATTCTAAGTAGCCAGGTCACTAACAACAATTACTTCTGATACTTGAGGAAATACTGCCCAGTTGTACCAAGATCACAAACAATCACAGTCCCGGGATGCTGAGACGATATCTTCCAATGACCAAGTACCAAAATCACTATAAATAACTCCTTCCTTCAAGTGCATAAAGCGATCCAAGTGTGTAGATTTATAAATGTGGCCAGCAATAGAATAGAAAGACTTTTTATGTAGTGAGATATCTCCTAAGAAAACACAGCGTTTTTCTAAATGAAATATTGGAAAGTGAAAATAATTCCTCGGTTCTGATAAAGAGAACTCAAAAGCCTCATTCTGACAGGTAACCTTCTCAGACTGGTTAGTCAGCTTTTCGTCCACCCACCCAGTCATCTGTTTCCTCTCTCCTTCTAGTACTTAAGTATCTCCTATGCACAGGCACTGAACTTAGCCTTCAGATAAAAAGAGAAGTCTACTGGAAGTAACAGACATATCGGTAGCAGGTGAAAGGCCAAAGGTTGAGGAATTTGTGAGGATGGATGAGGTGGCGCAGGAGGTGGGCTGAACCGAGATCACAGAAGTCTGCATTTGGCTTCACTAGTAACTAGAAATGGAAGATCCTGCCCAACATGCCTAGGCTGCAAATCAGATGGCCAATGGGAGAAAAACTGGGTCTGAGTTAGAGAAGTCGGAGCTGGTCAGTATAGACCTGGAGGTTGGTGGTGACAGACAGTGGTCTGCAGAAAGTTATCCAAGAATAAAGTAGAAGAAATGACTAGGAATGGAACTCTTGGGACATGAGTACTGAGCAACGAGAGAGAAGCATCCACAAATTCATCTGCCCAGGAAGAAAACCTATGTGATCACATGATAATAAAGGAGAAAACCAGGGCAAAACCAAAGGTGGATCAAATATACTAACTAGCCACAGATCCGCTGTACGTATGGACCACTGGAACGCGTGCTTGAGATGACTTGCATTGCACTCTGGGAGCCTTCCACCCACTCGTGCATCCATCCCCTACCCCACTCTTTCTCCTTCCCTCCCTGACATCTTCCACACAAATACAGAGGAAAATGCAAGGATGTAAAGGAAGATATTTTCTTCATATCTGTGCTGGGAGAATCAACTCAGTGGTACTTTGTTGGAACTGGGTTCATTCCCTAGCATCCAAAACAATAGCAGTGTCTGGCAGCCCGGAAGGATGGATCAGGAAAGGGAAAGTAGGAGCAGAGTCATCAGGGATAACGAAGACACCATGTCACCTTAGTGAGACAGCCTCCCAAGTAGTTATCAAAGCACCTCTGAGTACTGCTGGCACAGGCCTGACCTATCTCTTATAGACTTACAGATCAGGGGTCAAGAATTCTTTCTGTGGCACATGGTATTCTACAGATAGAGGCTCTTTTCTATTTCTCCCCAAACTGTGCTTTTCTCTTGATCATGTGGTGCCTCCCAGAGCCTGCTCATATTGAGAGATGACACAGTGAAACTAATTTTTACATATGGATCAAATTCTGGTAGCATGCCTCTGAAGACTTCTTTGTATGCTTAAGAAGCCCATGTGGCCCGCTAGTGCCCAATGCATAAAAACTGAGCACTAACTAAATAACTACCAAATAAACAGGTCCATGCCAGATCACAAGGGGAACAAGGAGCTGCAATATAAATACAGGAGCCAAGAACTCTCCTAAATTAGCCATACTGAGGGTGAACGTGTATGCACCTGTGCATGTGCAAGTGCGTATGTGTGTGAGGGGGAGGTGGGAGGGGTGAAATCTGAGGACATCACAATGGCTGGACATTGTTTAAAGAGGTGACAGGCTAGCCCCAAGTGCCACCAACGGGACACCTGGCAGCAAGGGGAGACGAATGAATGAAATAAGCCTGAGGTAGAGAAGCAAGTACCTATTAAACCATGAGTGTTGCTTACATTCAACTCGGACACAGCTGTGGCTGTCTGCACCTGCGATCGTGGATGTGGAGGAGATGAAGGGATACTGTTTATGATGGGATGTAAGGCACTAATGGTCATACACCACGGAGTAGAAGATGAACATGAGAGACTGCTCACCGTCACACACCACGGAGTAGAAGATGAACATGAGAGACTGTTCGCCCTCCTCTCGAAAGCTTCAGACATCCTGAGTTGAGTCCTGCCCAGCAAAGACTATTTGATAGGGACCTCAACCAAACTGTTAACACGTCTGAAGAAGCAAGATGAAGCTATTTCACAGCTGGGTTCACGGTATTTGATTCCCACGGAGTGAATGGTCTTGCCTGGGTGACCTATTTCCCAAATTAAGCAAACACTGACATAGGTAAATGCTGAAGAATAAACTCAAATAAAGAGAAAGCTCAACTTTTCTAAAGAAATCAGGTCTTTCACTTAGTAAATGTGAGCACCTGTTCTGAAATCTAATGCTACGAGGAAGATACTGAGGTCAACCTGCCCGGCAGCCAGCCTTCCCCTGCTTCTGAAAGCACCTCCCCTAAGCCCTCGTAATACAGGAAGTCACAGTCCAGCAGAAGCTTGCTAAAAGGATTAGTATCTCTAAATCCCCTAACATTTCATTCACATGCTTTACTAGACAGAATCTCATTTGTGAATCAATCCTACAAAAGCAAATCTTAGAGGAGGATGGGCAGAAAGCACAGTGAGCAGAACTTGCCCCAGCAAATGTGAGGACCTGAGTTCAGCCGCTCGGAGCCCAGGCACAGAGTTTGTAACCACAGTGCTCCTATGTAGATGGAACGTGGAGACAGAATCCCAGGAGCTCCCAGAAGAGCTAGCACAGGGATGTAGTGGTTTCAAAGCCAAAGACTGTTCTCTGATCTCCACATGTGTCCCTGGCACACGTGTGCATGTACCATGTCACACACAAATGCACATGCACCCCCTTCTCTGCATACATACACACACAGCATGCACACGTACACATACATACACACACTGAAAGTTCTTTGAAGTAACAGATAACTATAAAAAATATCGTGAGGCTTGGAGGTCAAGATTCATTTTCATCTGAGAAAAATCTAAAAGCCTCTCCAACATTAAGGTATAATATCATTATAATGGTCTAATAGGCTATATCATGGTAATACAATATAATTATCATATAGTGGTATAATATCATTATAGTAGGTATAAAAGGGCTGGAGAGATGGCTCAGGCAAACAGGACAACCTGAGTTGGAATTCCTAGCATCCAACACATATGTAAAATAAACAAAATAAAACAAAACACTCTGGGTACAAGTGCCCACAATCCCAGTGGTGCTGAAGTGGAGATGAGATGGATCCTGAGGAATCCTTGCTAAACCCATTCAGTGAGAGACCTAGTCTCAAAGATCAGGTACAAAGTTATTAAAGAAGAGACCCTGCATGAACCTCAGCCCTCCACATATGTACTTGCACACACATGTGTACTTACATATAAACATGAAATAATGGCTGCTTGTAGTTTGAATTCCAACCAGACCTTGAAGTAAGGATTCCTAGAGTGAGCTCACCACATGGAACCAGTCCCCTTCTGCTGGACTGTTCCTTGCCACAGATGGGAATTACCATGAGTCTCACAGCGAGACAATGTGCAGAGAGTAAGAGACTTTGCTCACTCAGTCCTAAACAGGATGTCTTTATCAGACCCTTCCCCTGAGACTCTGGGATCTATGTGAAAGAGGAGGTGGAGTGACTGAATGTGCCAAAGGTGACTGGTGGCCCCAAGGAAACAGTGTCTTCCAGATACAACAGTATGTGTGTGTGTGTGTGTGTGTGTGTGTGTGTGTGTGTGTGTGTGTGT
>JANHMN010000013.1:23303618-23337636 GCA_030674055.1 Rhabdomys pumilio
ATATATATATATATATATATATATATATATATATATAAAACAGTTTCAGGTTCATAGCAAAAGTGAATGAAAAGTACAGGGGTCTTCTCTAGGCAACCTACTTTCAAAGGATACTCATGGACAGTCTCCCCCACCATCAACTTCCTGTATCTCTGACGCTTGTTACCAGCAACCCAACTGTGAAAACACATGGAGTCGTGCAAAATGTAAAACTTACATTAGTGTTCACTCTGAACAATGTGTCGCCAGTGTGTGTGCACAAGTAAGTGCAGCCCTTCTGTATCTACATTTTAAATAGAACCCTTAATGCCCCTCCCCACATCACACACATTCCTGACATCTGTATCCTTCCCTTTTTGGCTCCTTGACCCTAATTCCTGCCCTCTAAGCCTTTTCCACTCCTCACTTCCATGGCAGGTTTCAGGGACATCTCTGCAACTTTCCCCCTGGGTTTCCCAACTCTGCCTGTCTAGTCACATTCGACTACTGTGTTCAAGGCACGGTATTAGCACTGAGGGGGTCACACACTGCTGAACAAACTCTGTCCTCCTACAACTGTGGAGCTAAATACGGGCACAGTTATCTTTTCCACGGGAGTGGCTAGAGGTGGAAAGGTTCAGTGAGAACAGAGATACAGAGTAGAGAATGGGAGTGGTCCAACGCCTAGACGATGGGTCCAACTCCAGCTCAAAGAGTGAGGACACCAAGTCCTAGCTCACAGGACTAGCTCCTATGGCTGTCAGTCCACGATTAGCCCAACACAGGACACACAGTCAAGTTCAGCTCTACAACACTGTAAACCAGTGACAACTGAAGGACACAGTCTCTGTAAACTGCAGGAAGTATAGGGCTACATACACTGAAAACTCCTTGACCTTGACCAGAAAACAGCCATTCTCACACTAAATAGGTATGGCTAATAAGTAGAAGAATGGAAGGGAATGTCTCTTCAGAGGAAGGCTGGCCTCTAATGAAACTGCCCGAGAACACTCTGCCCTCATACACTGTAGGAAACGTGTAAAATATGCCCACGGTTTCCTGCCGTTCTTTTCCTCCTTCTCCCTGACAGTAGAGGACTTGAGCTGAATAACTCTTTTCCAGGAGAATAAACAGGACATAACAGAATGTGACTTTGAAGAATAGGCCATGAGACACCCTTTCTCACCCTGCCACCTCACAAGGGGACGGAAGCAGCCAGGTGTTATGAGAGGGTTGTATGGAGAGAAACTGAGGCCTCCTCTCTACAGCCGCGAGATTGAGTGAGTACTATGTTTTGAATATGGAATGTTCTTAAAAGGCCAATGTGTAAATGCTAGGCTTGTCAGTCAATGACAGTGCTGTGAGGTGAACTGACACTTAGGTGGGACCAGTCATCTTCATTCACTATGTATTCCCCCACAATGCACTGCGTCACCACATGCCCAAAGCAATGGGACTGAAACCTCTCAAACTGAGGACTACCTATGTACATACAGATATATATCATATATATTTGCATATATATCATATGCATTTATTTCTCTTTTTGGCTTATTATCTCAAGTTCTTGGTCACAGCACCAGGGAGCTAACATACTTAAAACCCAAGCCTCAATTTCAGGCAGTCTTCAAAGTGAGAATCACTACAGTAGTCTGAACAAGCTCTTGTGGAAGGGAGGAAGGTAAGGAGGAGAAAGGGCAGAGAGGATTAGAACTCAGAACGTGTCAGAAGCACTGCCCTGTGGAATTCAGCAACCTGGGAATGAGACTAGACCCATTCAACTGCATGGGCAAGGGTCAGTGCTTCTTCTAAAACTTTACAGCCTGGCATGTTTGCAAGCTAATGGCCGTAAAGCCCAGTAACAGTGACATCTTGCTGCACGTATGTACGTCAAGACCCGCTGTACACATGTAAAATTAACAAGTGTGAAGAAGCCTGGGAACATGAATCAGCAAGATGGCTCCATGGGCATGCTGCCGAGCCCTGCAACCCGAGTTCAGTTCCTGGGGCCTACATGGTAGAAGGAGAGAACCAACTTACCAAGCTGAGCTCCGACCTACACATATGTACCATGATACATGTAGGCAATAAATATAATTCACAAAAAGAAGAAGACTAGAAAGTTGCTTGTGAGTCCAGCACAATACCTCCAATAAGGTCACCAAGCTGCCTGTAGTATTCACAGAAAGAGGAATCAGGGAACACACACACACACACACACACACACACACCAAAACAACAACAACAACAACAAAAAAAAAACCACCAGGTAAAAATCCCAACTGGGTGGGGTCACCGGCCCCTTTTATGAGAACTGATAATATTTTGGAAAATTCTTAGAGGAAGCAAGCAGGCTGACAGGAAGCTGGAACTGAAACTCAAGTTGACTGAAAACAGTTGAGGGACAACTGAGACTGGCTCCAAGCTACCTCTGGGGACCCTGGTAAGAAAGGAAAAGCCAAGCACACATCAGGCTCTGAGAGAAACCGAATACAAGACAAGGTGGTCTTCTAAGAACTGTGTCCAATGAGGGGCTGCTGAGGCCATAGCCACAACACCTGCATCAGAAAAGCTCTTTGGTGGTGACCAGCAAATTCCCCTGACTGCTCTCAACTATGACTAATCTTCCTGTTCATCCGGTGCTAGTATCACTGGGCCTTCGGTGAATCACACGAACTCAATCCTCTTTGACCCATGACTTCAAAGTGCTCACGTGATATTCTTCCCGCAAAGACAACACTAGATGCCTTTGTGTCTGACTCTGAATAAGGCAGAGACTGGCATTCAAAGTGGTTAACCTGAGTTCTTGGCACATTTCTCTGTTCTGCATCATTCCACCCGTAAGCTCCATCCCTTTGGGAGGAGGGAGTGGCGGCTAGGCTCAGTACTATGACAAGAAATATACCCCCACTGTGTCTTAGCAAGAATAAAAGGTCTATGGATAGGCAGACTGCTTATGGGATAAAAAACTTGCCATGCAGGTAAGAAGACCTGAGTTTGAATCTCTAGAACTCAGGCAAAAACCACATGCAGCCATGAATGTCTGCCATCCTGGAGCTGAATAACTCAAGCTCAAGTCCTCTACTGAAGATAATCCCTAAGTGTTTGCCTAGTGGTGTTCACAGCAGCACACAGCAGGAGACACTACCTCAATCAAGGTAAAAGGCAAAAAACAGTCCTCAAGGGAAATTTTCCTCTGATCACATATGGTACCATGGCACAGGTATGTCTGAACTCATACACACAACGATATAGATGGCTGGATAGTTGGTTAGGTAGACAGACAGACAGACAGACAGACAGACAGACAGACAGACAGCTCTAGTCAACCCCAGTGGAAAAGACATATATTCCCAGCTATTTAGGAAGCTGGGGTAGAAGGATTGCAAATGAATGGGCACCTTCATGAGACCTTGCTTCAAAACTAGAATGTAAAAAGAGGGCTGTAGACACAGCTCGGTGTTACAGGGCTTGTCAATCATGGTACTTGTTGGATATACAGAACACGGTTAGAATACACAAATACAATCTGGTCAGAATACATGGTGCATGGTCAGAATACACCCCAAACAAAGAGCAAGCAAGCAAGTTCTTCCGGGTGGACTCGGGGTTTGGCAGCGACTCCAGCTAGAAACATTAAATCGTAACATATCAGAAATCCACAGTCAACCAGAGATTATGGAAGAGTAGAGGAAGCAGTCACCGAACAAGGCCATGAAATGAAGGAACCCGCAAACACGCCAACTCAAATGGCTGCTTTCTTCAATTAATTAAAAATTTTTTCTAACAAGACTGTTGGTCGAACTCCCTGTAAAAGGTTTTCAAAGGATCTGCTTGTCAATGGTTCTTTTGTTCTGTCCCTCTAATCAGAAGACAGGAAATATTTTTAAGTTCCTCTGAGATCACTGAGAATCATCTTGTGTTTACAGTTCTAAAAATGACCGTGATAAACAACAGAACTGTGCCACAATCCAAAGCCATTAGCTCAGGAGCTAAAATTCTGCATTTTTCAAGGCAGATGTGAGTGACCTCTCATAAAAACTGAGGTCTGGGGTTTTGCTTGGAATGTGTAGTCTAAATAAAAAGGAACGGGAAGGGTCCAGGGTCCCAAGGGCCCTCAAGAAGATGCTCCAGGCCTCAGAGATGAAACTCAACAAGTATGACTCTGGTTAGAGCAGCACAGACAAGTGTCAAGCGTGGCTCTTCCACTGAGGAACTGCATACACGGAAAGGCACAGGAGTAGCAGCAAGCATCCTCACTGTGGGTAACCTACAGTTCAACACAGGCTGCCTGGTGTGCACGGGCTCAGAGCAAGGCTTTGGCTTCCTGACTGGCAAATCTACACAGCTCCTTGCCGCTGATCCCCATGGACTGCACTTCCTAGTGGACAGACCCCTCTCAGTCATCTACTTCCTACACTTCAGATAGCCGCCTGCTTCCATGACCAGCCCTTACTCTGACCATGCAACATGATTGACAACTGCCCCCTACACCAACACACCCTACAGATGGTGCCCAAGTGGACCGTGTTGGCATCACAGACATTCTCTGTTGCTTTAGTAGCAGAGATAATCCTTTATTCCTATCACTGCCTCATTTGCTACTGGGTTCATATTCAGAAGGTAATTCTGTCCTAGTTCTTGGGTCTATGTGATGCCCTTGTGGAACACACATCCACATACGAGCTACAGCTAGAAGCCATTCTGTGCCAATCCACTGTGACAAGGAGGAAGGCAAGCGGGGAAACCAAGTTTCAGGACCTGAGGCCCTGGGACAGCACCTGTTACCTTGGCTTTCCCACTGGCTCTATGAAGTCACAGTCATACCCAATAGTTACTGAGAGATACTTCCATTGTTCTCTGGTGAATGACAGAGACAAGTGCACGTCCCAACCCCGCAGACAAAGTGTTATGATTCTAAAGACTATATTCAGGTGCAAGTGCTGACAGCATGCTTCCGCAGATCTGCCCTTTGCTACAGAGCTCGGTCCGTGATGATGGTCAGTACGACACTTGGGTTTGAACAGGCTTTCTAGGGACCCTAGGTCTCTTAAGTCCTACTTCCATGACCCCCATAGTACCCGTCACTCTCCCAGACCTTTCTTTTCAGTGCTTTCCAAAGAGCACTGCCCTCAGGAGCAGGGGCCATAGAGCAGCTCATAAGACTAAGGGGTCACATGCAACTTCTCACGGCCAGAGAGTCCTAAGGCATCCCTCACGTGTCTCAACACAAGATAGTCCTCCCAGATTCTGGCAAGGCATGGAGCACCTGAGATTGCAGGGAAGATGATAGATGGTGCTGATGTAAAGGAAAGCGAGAGTGAACCACAAATAGTGAACATTAAAAGGGAGGGGAGTGGACAGCGGGGATGGCTCGGCAGACACAGGGACCATCACGCCTGACCATCTAAGTTGGAGCCCAGGCATCTGAATGGTAGAAGGAGAACACTGAATACCATAGGTTATCACTGACCTCCAGATGGGCAACACAGCATGCACATGAGTTCGTGTGTGCATGCAGAGACACACACACACATGCCTGCGCGCGCACACACACACACACACACACACACACACACACACACACACACACATCCACTTTAAAGAAAATGATAACAGAGAGCTGGGGATATAATTTAGCTAGCAAAATACCCACCTAGCACATATAAAACCCTGAGTTTGATCCTAAGAGCTTCCAGGAGGTGAAGGAAGGAGGAAGGAGCCCTGAAAACAAACGCCTTTTCTGGTGGGGGTTAATAGCTTTCGGATGTGCTGCCAGCACAGCAGGCAAGGACTCCCAGCAGCTGATTCACCAGTTCTCTGGACCAGACAATCACATGAAGTTATAGCCACAGCAGAGTTGACAAGAGTCCCACTGTGTCCAGGTGCCAGCTCCTATCCAAATTATACCCATTAGAAATTCTAGCAAGATCCTGGGGATAGTCACAGGGTTCTGTGATTAGATTCACCCAACATAGTGCTCTGAGACAGAAGAGCATCGAAAGGGACACGAACAGCGGGTTAATACAATTCGCAGTGGATCTACAAACCGGGTAAGATATCAGATGACCACACCAGCATGCAGAAGACTCTCATCAGATTGGGAAATGGGCCAAGCAGCATAGGCTGGGTTCTGTGGTGTGTACAACTTCAGGTGAAAAGGCAGGACAGAAGAAACAAAGTGGGGGTTTATAGAATCTTCGGGGCTTTGTGGTCTCAAGTCCACATGACTGAGTGGCAGGACAGGGTAGCCTTTTGGACTATTCCCAGGCCAGACCAAGGGCTTTCATTCCAATTGCCTTGGTCAGCATGGTGTTTAAAACCTAAGAGCCATGATTTAAGATGAACATTGCTAGTTTGCTATATTTTTTTAATACGATGAAATGTATACAATAGAACTAAGCCAACCTAAGAAAGGATGGCAGTGTTCTGAACATACAGGTGTGACTGACAGTCCAAAATACATTGGCACATTTAAAAACAAAGCCAGAACACTGTGTGAGGTCTGACAGCCTTTATATAAGAAGGGAAGGAGGAAGCAGCTATGCACACAAATATTTGCTTGCAAGTTCATAACTTGGTAAGGACACAAGAACCTGGTGACACTGGAAGACTCTGGAGTCACAGGAAGCAAGAAAGAGAAGATTTCTCCCTGTGTAGCCTTCTTGACTCTTTGAAATTAAAACCATCACATTATATTAGGAACTTAAAAACATGTGTTGAGTAGCCAGGATAGTTAATAACCAAAACAACAAAAGGTATTTTAAGGATGGTATAAAAGGGGCTAGAGAGATGGCCCCACAGTGCAGAGCATCTTGTTGCTCTAAGAACTCAAGTTCATTTCCTAGTACCCACACAGTAGTTCACAACCATCCACAAATCCAGGTTATCCAACACCCTTCTTTGGATGCTGGGATCAGATATGACATGGTACACATACAGACGTGGAGGCAAAACACTCTTAAATAAGCTTAAAAGGGCTATTGAAAAAAATAGTGCACGAATGTTGAATCATGGTTTAGGGAAGAAAGAAAAAGCAAGCGTATTCTTTCTGCAGGAGAAGACCAGAGAGTAGCAACAGCGAGGTCATTTTCTGTTGGGAGTGGGGAGAAAGCTGAACTCAGCTGCAGAAAGCAGGTGTGCATCACAGCAGGGAGGGAACTTCTGGTCCTTAGCAGAGTCCTACTGGGAACAGGTGGCCTCCAGAAGCAGGTTGTGGCCCAAGTTTGTTCTAGCTGGAGAGTAAGGCTGGCATTCTACCAGAGGCAGGAAATAAACCAGAGGGTCTCCGCATTCCTCCTCATTCCTGAACGGTGACTCTTTCAGACTCAAACACGAGAAGCCAGACCTTCGTCTCAGTAGGAAGTATAGCATCAGAGTACTTGTTATGCAGGGTTGGGGCTTCTCCAAGAGAAAGCACGGGAACAATGAACACTCTGCACTTCCTTCACTGTGCACACTTCATTCAAGAGCTTATGCTTCCTCTCCGTCTGTCTCCAATTAGCATGAACATAGCAATGAAATACTAGTCTACGTCTACAGCATTTGGGAGTTCTGTGTCTTACTGTTCTCATTCCAAAAATGATTTACAGTGCAGAGCCCACTCTGCAGAAATGTAAAATCCTCTTAGGAAGGAAGAGTACCAACACTCATGCTTCGTCGATTCTGGATATAAACATGACAAGACAGCCTAGGAGAGCAGTCCAGATAGCTCCAACCCTGCAGTGGACTATGAAAGCACATGGAAAAGCAGAATCACCACTAGGCAAGAGCAAGAAGAAGACAATCCTGGCCTCAGGAAGCACTGCAGAAGGAACCGAGCTGACTTATCAGAAACATGGAGAAGGCTCCAAGGCTCAGTGCAATAGACCTAGAGACCGGCAGGCTCCAGGTCATGGATCCTCATCCAAGGCCAAAGATTCCCAAAGCCAACCCAGACTTTGAACGTATCCTTAATTCCTGTCTTCTTCTCTCTGGCCTGGTAGTTGGAAGCCCACAGGTGAATGTATGATGGTTGCCTCTCATCTAGAATGCTAGCACATTCCAAGTCACTAGCTTTGCCTTGGGGAAGTTAGCCCGTGAGGTGCAATGACTTCACAGATGCATGCTTCTATTATTTTCTCTCCTTTAAATGTGTGTGAGTGACCACCATCAGACTACACTGAATGTGTTCACAGGCTGTGCATGCAGCCTCGCCACATCATTCACGTCATTACAGAGACAAACTCTTAGCCACAAGGTAACATATTAACTAGGAAACTTTGGCTCCATAAACCCTCTACTCCCTAACTTCTGAAATGTGCCTTGTGTTTCAACTCACACCATTACAGGCTGGGCGTTGGTGGCATATGCCTTTAATCCTAGCACTTGGGAGGCAGAGGCAGATGGTTACCTGTGACATGTCTGGTCTATAGAGTAAGTTCCAGGACTGCCAAGGCTACAACAGGAAAACTCTTTCTTGAAAAACAAACAAAAACAAAAAAAGTTGAAACAGAAATGGATTAACTTGGCCAGGTTCCACATAAAACCAGAGGTTTTATCTATGTTCTAATTTGGGGTTCTTGTGTGGTGTGGATGGTGTACGTTTGTATGTGTATGTATGTGTGTACACGCATCCATGTAGAGGCGAGAGGTAAAGGATCCCCCTAGAGCTGGAATTCCAGGCAGTTGTAGGTCTCCTGACTTTGGTCGTCTGCAAGACCAGTACCTACTCTTACCCATGAACCTCTTTCCAGCCCTCTCTTAACATCAAGTGAAAACTAAGTCAAGCTGTCTGTTTAGCTTTTAGTCAAACTGCAAGACAGAATTTCTATTAGGGAACTGGTACAGACACAGCCTCTAAAAAGATTTGTTAGTGAGTCACAGCAAACCTAAAAGGTCTAGAAAGACAAAGAGACATAAATAATATCCTCACAAAATAGGTGGAAAGAAATAATCAAAGTCATGGCTGAAATCAATGAAATAGAAACAAACAAAAAATACAACAAAGAGTTGGTTCATTCCAGAGATGCAGGGGTGGTTCAACATATGTATATTAATAAACAGAATCTACCACATAAACATACTGAAGGACAAAAACCACATGATAGGCTCATTAGAATTAGAAAAGGCCTTTGGTGAAATATAATAGCCCTTCATAATAAAAGTCCTGGAGAGAGCAGGGATACAGGGGAGATATCTCATTATAATGAAGTTGATTTACAGCATGCCCATTGTCAGCATCAACATAAACGGAGAGAAACTCAAAGCAACCAGGAACAAGACAAGGGTGTCCACTCTCTCCACACCCATTCAATATGGTGCTTAAGTCTTAGAGCAACAAGGCAACAGAAAAAGACCAAGGGATCCAAATATGAAAGGAAGAATTCAAAATATCTTTATTTGCAGATGATAAGATTTTATGCATCAAAGACTCTCGAGACTCCACTGTGAAAATTCTACAGATGATGAACACTTTCTAATACACAAAAATCATTAGCCTTCTTATATGCAAATGACAAATGGACCAAAGGGGGGGAAAATCCTGGAAATAGTGTCTTTCACACGATAGCCCAAAAAAAAAAAAAAAAAGGTGGGTCTGGTCTGGGGAAGAACTCTAACAAGCAAGAAAAAGACTGTAAAATAAATAATTAAGGCACTAAAGAAGATATCAAAAGATAGAGAGACCATCCATGCTCACAGACAGCCAAGACTAGTAGAAAAATGGCTATCTTTACAAAAGCAATTAGATTCAATGCAATCCGAATCAAAATCCAAACACAATTCTTCACAGAAATTGAAAGTCTTCAACTTCATACAAAACACGCACGCACGCACGCACGCACGCACGCACGCACGCACGCACGCACGCACGCACACACCACCACCACCACCACCAACAACAACAACAAGAAACGCAGAATTGCTAAAACAATTCTAAGTTAATTAAAGAACTGCTGGGATGTATAACCATCCCTCACTTCAAACCGTACTACAGACAGAGCTATAATAATAAAAACAGCATGGTATTGGCATCAACACACACACACACATATCAACAGAATTGAAGAGCCAAGCAGTCTTGCCAGAATAGTGGGCTCTTTGTAAAAATAAAGGCAGAGAGACAGCTATAGAGGTCGGTGCACATGAGCAGACACAGACACAGACACAGACACAGACACACACACACACACAGACACAGACACACACACACACACACACAGACAGACACACACACACAGACAGACAGACACACACACACACACACACACACACACACACACACACACACACACACACAGCGAGGAGGAGCAGGCACACACAAATGGGTAGCCTGCACATAACTGCATATGCATATTCCTTCATATACACTACACTGAGCTCCCTCATGACCTACTAGCAATACAGCTGCATCTTCAGAACCATCCTTTGAATTGCCCAGCTATGATGAATTCTGTATATTCATAATGACTCTGGACCTTTGCCTTTTCGTGTAACAAACACTATCAAGTATCTTCTTTGCAACAGAAATGTACTTGTCAGAAGGACTACCACTCACTGGTGACTTTGTGAAGCAGGCCTGCCATGATTCATGACTGGGAAACAAGGTGAGGATGCTAAGCTCTGACAAAAGAGATGAACAAATACTGACGAGAAGAGCCAGGAAGGATGCTGGGTAAGGCTGAGCAGCAACGTGCAACACTGTTCCCGGTTACCACCCTTGACCCAGCTCCAGTGCCCTGGGCCAGTGAGACCCACGGACAGGCAAAGGTTAAGAATCATTTGAGGCAAGCACCTGAGGAATGTGTCTTTGAAACAGGAAAGATTTCCAAAAGCCAAGTTATGAAATCTTAAGAGGTCTATTAAAAATAAGTTAGATTCCAATCTCTCCGCCTCCTTGAGATGTGGCCTGAACTCCCATTAAAGTCAAAGTTCAAAGTCCTTTCAAACTGGGACATCAAGGATTACTTTCAGTCACCTGGGGCAGGAGGGGGAAGTGAGTGAAGACCACAGCAAATAGAGAGCACTTTGAACATCAGCCCTCCTCCAAGGACAGAAAGTTCTCCTGCTAGGTTTCAATTAACCACAGCCACCATGAACAAGCTAGCCAACCAGTGTGCCCACCACACGACAGCTGCTATGGCCTACACAGGGCACCACAGAAGTTACCACAGGCCTCTCAGACAGCTACTTTCTGTCCCTTCTCTGCTCCTCAACAAACACACAGTGCCTCTAGCTGCCTGAGACCTAAAATGCTTCTTGTCAGCCTAAGCCATTAGTGCTTTTAATTTTCTATTTAAACACTAGGAACAAAAGTTTCAACCCAAAAGGTACTATTTATCAAAAACACAGATAGCCCAGGCCAGAAGAGTAAACAGCAACAGCAGATGAATGGAGATATTGACTGGAGAAAAGGCGCTATCCCTTAGGGACACAAAAAGATATGTTTGGCCAAATCCACTAAGATGTTCAATAAACTATTTTAACAGGCAAATAATGAGACACTATAATACTTCACAAAAAACTACCACTCTTTCAAACATACCCTAGCAAGTCTCAACACTGAAAACAAAAGGAGCCTGACCAGGTTGAATTTAATAGAACTCAACTGCTACCCACGAAAATAATTCAATTCTCACTACACAGCTGATAAATGTTTAAAGATAACCATTCCCCACCACCACCACCACCACCAACTGGTAAGGAAAAGGATTCGCAGTTTTTAGTGTTCGGGCATTCCATTTTAATCTAATCATTTTCTCAATTTAGTTCCCAAAGCAACACCTGCATTTAGAACACCAACCAGGCCCTTTCCAGAGTTGCTCTTGCTAACTAAATAAAGCTTACCACCTTGAGGTCTACACAAGATGCCTGGAGCAGGATGTGAGCTAAGTAAACTACCTCGATGATGTATTGATAGCATAGAGCTATGGATGTGGTTCTGTCACAGGAATCAAGAATGCTTGCTTAGCAAGCCTGGATCCCTGGGTTTGAGCCCCAGCGCTGCACAACTGTTCACAAGGACTGAGGAGTAAGATGGCACTCCTAGGAAAACGTTCTGTACAATGGAGGTGAAGGAAGCAGAGAGTCAAGAGCATCCGTGTGTTCTGAAGCATCTACACGAGTCTTGCCTGCAGCTTGGTAACTTTCCTCCGGTGGTGTCAAGGTCCAAGAACTGAAGTTTTAATTCTACCCCCAGGAGCAGCGCACACTGGCTGCTCCTCTCCAACTATGCCTGCCTTACTACCCGTAATTGTCACATCCCAGGTACCTGAAGAGCCTTCGACGTGGATGCCAGAGTTCAGATTCTGTCAAGATGGCATCTTCCAAGTGCACTGAGAGCACAGTCAGAACAGTCCTAGGAAGACAACATCAGTTGTCCACATCCCTCCTCCTTCGGTAAATGTTGGCAGTACATTCTGTCTTAAAGGAACCCTCGTAACAGCTTTACCTTGTGCAAAGTTTCTCCTGTTTCTCACAGCCTATGCAAACACACACCTAGCAGTGAGCTTCTCAGAAGAAAAAAAAAGGGTCAACACTGTTCCCAAGCAGGACAAACAATCAATGTCCTCCTAAGTGTGAGGCCATCCTTCTCCCAAGAGACTCACCAACTCCTAGAAACAACCAAACAACAGAACCTTACACTGCCAGACCTTAGAAAGCTCATCGCTTTCTAAGACGATTCAATGATCTTCTGTACATAGGTGTATTCTCATAAGAAGTTTAAAATTAAGTTATAGGCTAAACCAGTCCCCTCACATCAGGAAGATGGCTCACCAGGTAAAAGCACAAGCCATCAAGCTTGACAACCTGAGGTAAATTTCAAAAGGCCAAATGTTAGAAGAAGAGAACCAATGTCCCCAAGCTGTCCTCTTTGCCTTACAAGTAACATGGCACATGCATAGCACACATATGAATAAAATTTTTAAGGTAACATTTTCTAAAATACTGCTAAAACATTCGTCCCTGGACATGCTAACCCCCAGTCTTCAGAGTATGATTGTACTTGGAGACAGGCCCTTTAAATACAGGGGTTAAATAAAGCTCAGGTCACTTGGATGCCACTAATCCAATGTGACTGGTGCCATTCTCAGAGTATATTTGGGCAGAGACACCAAAATCATATACATGGTGGAGTGAGGACAGGAGTAGGGGGTGGGGTTAGCCATCTGCTCTCTAGATCTTAGAGCAGTGGCTCTCAATCTTCCTAATGCTGCGGTCCTTTAATACAGGTCCTCATGTTATGGTGACTCCCAATCATAAAATTATTTCATTGCTACTTCATAACTGTAATTGTGCTACTGTTATGAATCATAATGTAAACATCAGATATGGAGGATATCTGATATGTGACCTCCCAAAGGGGTCACAACCCACAGGTCAAGAAGTGCTGCCTTAGAGAGATGACCTGGTAGCAAAAATTTGAGAAGTTAATTAGTTTTAGGAGCCAACTAACCTGTGATCTTTGCTCATTGCAGAAAGAGAACAATCACTGAGTTAATAAGCAAGGCAACAGCATATGACAGAACATTCTTCAAAGTCAAACACTGTTGAGTAGGGTGACTACTAAGAGAAAGACAGAGGTGTGAACTCCTGGGTCCAGTGCTCTTGGCCAGAAACAATTTGACCAGCAAACTCCACTCAGACCTCAACTCTGTCTCAGGAGCATGGCCAGAACATAGTAGGTAGATCATATAGCAAAGATGCCAGGGGTGGGGGTGTCTCAGAGGATGGGCAAAATTTGGTGCCAAGGAAAAGCCACAAGAAAAGAAGATCACAGGCATTTGTACCCCAGGGAGAACAAGACAACTGGGCAGAGAGGTTAGTCCACACAATATACCTCGAGCAAATATACATTAAAATAATAGCTCATGAGCCGGGTAAGTGGTGGTGCATGCCTTTAATCTCAGCACTAGAGAAGACAGAGGCAGGCTGATCTCTGAGTCCAAGGCTAGCTTGATCTACAGAGTGAGATCCAGGACAGCCAGGGATACATGGAGAAATGTTGTCTCAAACAAACAAACAAACAAACAAAAAATAACAACAACCAAAAATATGATTGCTGTGGCCTTCATTGCCATATTCAAATTAAAATCACATATACTTTGATACTTCTTAAATCAGTGAAATCTAAAACTGTTAACACACCTCGGCACTTTCAAGGCAGTGGCTATTCACAACACTGAGACAGCATGCTGAGGCCTTTGAAGAGACCAATGCCTGCCTTGAGTTCCAAGGCTGTAAGAAGTTGAGGCTAGACAGAGAGCTAAGACCTTTTTAGAGCAAGGCTTTTTGCAACTGGGGTAGGGGTGGATGAGTTTACACCCCATCATCTATGAAGATAGCTTTTACTATCACAGTGGAGAGACATGCTATGGGCATCTGCTGGGTACAAGCTAGGATGTGTCAAATATACCCCCAGGCCCAGCACACTTCTCTAAAAGAGAATGGTTCTGCCCAGACTGCTACATCTAGAGGAGCTCAGGGCTGTAGCCAAAGGCAGCACATACTCCCCACAGTAACCTTTGACTCTATTTTTTCTATTTTTCTATCTTGGATATTTTATATCCTTGAATTCTTAATCTTCCTTCCTCAGTCTTCCAAGAACTATCTCAAGCCCACTTGAAATCATTCTCCTGGTCATTCACGACAAACTGAGTCCACACTTGTGTGGTGTGGTCAGGTTACACCCTTCTCAGCCAGCCTCCCATCAATTCCCTAACCTTTAAAGACCACAGAAGTTTCAAAGACACAATGCAAAATGAACCTGCAAGCTCTATTCAACCATTAATAATAATGAGATGCCAAGAACAAAGTACCAGGGGCTGGAGAGATGGCTCAACGGATAAGAGTACTGGCTGCTCTTCCAGAGGTCCTGAGTTCAACTCTCAGCCACCACATGGTGGCTCACCACCATCTGTCATGGGATCTGATGTCCTCTTCTGGTGTGTCTAAAGACAGTGACAGTGTACTCATATACATAAAATAAATAAATAAATCTTTAAAAAAATTTAAAAAAAAAAACAAAAAAGAACAAAGTACCAGACCAAACCCTGGGCCCCTTAGCGTGAGGGGCCAGTGACGACACAGGAAGAGCCCCCATGACCTGGCTGTCCTCTAACTCTTCAGCTCCTATACCCCATCATTATTCCCAAGTGGCTCCCCATCACTTCTTCTGCATGTCTCCATGTGCACATGTTCCTGCCGGTGCCCTTCTCAATTGTTTTCCATTTTAGTGTTTGAAGAGTCTCTTGATGAACATGGAGTACTCTAGACTGTCTGGTCAGTAAACCCCAAGATCTTCCTGTTTCTTCCTCCTGCATGCTGGGATGACAGGTCCCTGGGTTTTGTTTTATGAGGGTTCTGGGAAGACTGAGCCCATCTCCATGATTGCACAGCGAGCACTTTTAACAACTGAGTTGTCGTCTCAGCTACTTGATCACAACCAGAGCCTGGCTCTGAAGAAGGGCCTGGGAGGGTAGTTCCCAAGCCTGCACATTGGGACTTTCCCCCACAGTCTCCATATCCATCCCCCTTATCCTTATCCACAGTCACTCACTATCATGGTTCCCATCCCATATCTGTGTCACTAACGTTTTCTCCAACACAAATCTTGCATCATCTTAGGTCACACTAAGGCCTCTGTCCTTGTAGCACCCTTGGTCCAGACATCCAGACATTCCCACCCCATGAACTGCAATCCACATCTACACTGAACATGGGCACCTTTGCTGCTCTGTCTCTGAACACGTCATCCCAGGGTCCTCTGCTCCTGGGCTTCCCTCCTGCCCATCCAACAGCTAACAGGAGCCAAGCCCATATCCACCAAAAGCCCTGTAACTGAACACTTTCCCGTCATGTTATAGTAACCCTCTGAGATCAGTGTGCCTCCACTCCACCCTGTGCAGAGAAAATGGATGCCAGCACTGCAGGGAGGATGCTGGGCTTCGAAGAACAAGCTGGGAACTGCCTTACCTGCTCCGGCTCTTTAAAAATTGTATTTAGGTTTTTGGTGTATATTCACTGGACATAGAGATGGGTTTCATAAAAATAATTTCATACAAGCTCATCATATATAGAGGGACTATATTCCCTCTGTTTCCTCCTGCTTCCTCCTCTGTTTCCTCCTCCTTCACTATTCTGCCTTTTCTCTGGCCCCTCATCCTCTCATCTAAACAATCTCACTCTACCTTCAAGTCCTAAATACAAATATACTTGTCTGTTATATAAAATCTAGGATCTGTGAGTGAGCAAAAACATGTCATATTTACCAGAGTCTATCTCTACCCAATTTTATCCATTTTCTCTGCAAATAACAATTCGGGATTTTCCCCCTTGTTCTCTGTCCCCCCTCCTCTCCCCTCCATCCCCACTGTGTATGTAAATGATTACAGATAAAGCTCAGGTCAAATAAGTGGGGTAAAGTCCTTGCATTTCACCTCAAGACAGGGTCTCACTTGTAGCAGCATACAGCAGGCCAGGTGGCCTTTCAGCTGACAGAGATTCTCCTGCCTCTGCTTCCCATCTCACTGTGGGGAGTGCCAGGACTACAGATGCTTGCTACCATGTCTGATGGGATCCAAGGTCAGGAACTCACTTGTACATAGTGAAGGCTTTATCTACTGAGTCATGGGCCCACCTCAGTTTTATTTTTCTTTATGGCTACATAGAACTCCATTGTGAATATGTACCATACTCATATTTTCTTCATGCCTCCACCCGCCATCCCTGCCCGACTTGGGTTTTGGTGACTAGAGCTGCAGGCAACATAGACAGGCTGATTTAGAATTCTTTAAACGGCCAGAAATGGTCTGTCTTGGGTCATGTGGTATTTCTAGCTTTTGATTTTTTTTGAGGAGTCTCCACACTGACTGATTCCCTAACAGTTGGACTAACCTACATTCCCACCAGCAGTGTGTGTGGCGGGGTGGGGGTCGGGGGTGCCTTCTTCTCTCCCAACAATTTCACCAACTATTTTCTGATGACAGACATTCTGACAGGGTGAGAAGGAATCTCATGAGGTTCTGCCTGGCCACTATGACTAAAAATGTTTAACGTCTTTTTATTTTTTTTTTTTTTTTCCTGTCTGTAGCCATTTGTACTTAATCTTTTGAGAACTCTCAGTTCATTAACCCATCCACTGATTGGACTGTTTGGGTCTTCAGTCTTGATGCCAAAGTCTTGACCTCAGTCTTTGTGTCTCCAGGAAACAATATCACCAAATATATGCAAAAAACCAGTAGGATGTTTTCCCAAACCACCTTTTCTGGTCAGTCTTATGTCAACTTGACACATGAACTAGAATTATCTGAAAGGAGAAAGCCTCAACTGAGAAAATGCCTTCATAAGATCAGCCTATAAAGCAATTTTTTCAATTACTTAATTTAATGGAACAGACTCATTGTGGGTGGTGCCATCACTGGGCTAGCTGTCCTGGGTTCTAAGAAAGCAGGCTGAGGAAGCCAGGAGAAGCAAGGCAGTAAGCAGCACTCCTCCTGATGGCCTCTGCATCAGCTCCTGCCTCCTCGTTTCTGTCCTGTTTGAGTTTGTGTCCTGACTTCCTTCCATGATGAGCAGTGATATGATACAGAAGTGTAAATCGTAAACCCTTTCCTGCCCAACTTGCTTTTTGGTCATGGTGCTTTGTCATGGCAATAGAAACCCTACCTAAAACACTGTGGAATTAACAACCAGTAAAAAGAATAAAACCGCCCAGAACTGGTGATTGTGTGGGGGCAAGGAGGGACTCTATTTGGAGGAAAGTTGATGTGACATTTCAAACAATGTGGCTAATTCTCTGCAGAGCTCTGAAGGAGACTCAGACAGCACTTCTCAAAGCCTCTACCATGAAGGATCAGACAAATGAGCAGAGAAATACATTTATAAGAATGTTCATTAAGGAGAACGACTCACTCTTTAGCTACACATCTAACAGTATTAGAAAACAACTCAGTTGCAGTAACTACCATCACCCTGACAATCACCAGGTACCATCATCTAGGATAAAGTAACCGCGCTTTAACATTGTGCCATTTAATCCTTAAAACTCAGTGGACTTTCCGAAAGAGGCAAATGCTGTCTGAGTCATTAAATGACTAGTGCAACTGACAAGGTGATCAGCGGCTAACTCCAGAATTTGCTCCATGTGAAAACAGTGCAGAGTACACACACCAATGCCCGAGACGTGTAATTCATAGTGGAATTTGCCTTCAGATTTACTACTTAATGGCAATGTAGTGGCGTGAATAAGAAATAACCCCCAGGCTCAGGACTCTGAACATCCAGTTCCCGGGGGTTGGCACTGTCTGGGGAGATGGCACGGCTGTACTAGAGGAAGTATGTCACTGGGGGTATACTTTGAGAGTTCACAGCATCTCCCTACTTCCAGTTTGCTGTCTCTGCTTCATGCTTTCAGTTAAAAATGCTTCCTGCTCTGGCTGCCTCACATTATGGACTTAATCCTCTGGACCTATAAGCCCAAATAAACTCTTTCTTCCAGAAGTCACTTTTAGTCATGGCATTTTATCATAGCAACAGAAAAAAAAAGACAAGTGTGAATGACATGTGGTAGAGGCATTCTTCTCTTTCATTGTGTCTCAATTCCAAATCCACCCTGGCCTGTCTATCAACTGCCCAGTGATGGTAGATGTGTCCAGTCACACCTTGTAGCCCACATGAGATCAAGGGCAGCTATGGACGAAACCCAACCCAAGGTCATAGACTCTGGACTTGCTTAAGACACTCAAGAGGTCTTCTGGGATTGTTCTGGGGCCATGACTGCAGGTGCTCAAGCGTGCAGTCTGTAGATGACAACATCGTGTTGCCATGTCAAAAGGTCCAACACCAAAGAGAAACTAAAGGAATGGGTTTGGTAAATCAGTATTTTCTTTTAAAAAAAAATTAAAGGCTTGAAACGACTATGTAAATCTTTATAGGGCCATTAGCAGACAGTTGCCAGCCTACTCCACCTGGCTTCATTTTAACCATGAAACCCACTATCTTTCTGATATCAAACACAAGGCAGACATGGGCCACCCAAGTTCCCATGGATGTATATCTCCTGCTGAATGCTCTCTATGGTTAGCATAATTTGCTAACTTAAAGACTTCCTGATAATTGACACTGGGTTTGTAAGACAGAATGACAACAAGCTCTGAAAAGTCCGTCTTGGAGCCCATTGTCATTAGTACAGATAAAGAAATACTAAACAATAAACTAATACTAAACAATAAACTATCAGGGTCTCTTTGCAGACAGACTTAGTTGCAGGAGAGACATTTCTGGCAAAGGCATAGATACCATGGCTGAAATATTGCCTGTCCTCTAACATGGTTGAGTCCAGTGACACAGGAATCTCTGACCATGCCAGGTGACCAAACCCCTCGACAGGAGGATGCAGACACTCCTAAGGCTATTTCACATTTCACTCTGAGTTTGCAAACTGGGAAAAAGTTATGGAAACTTTTCAAATGTTTGTATTAGCTATATTTAAACTAAATGGATGGTTAAGATGGGTGAAGCATATAGATATGTGGCTAGATGGGACGTGTATATATGTAAATACTGTATCATGTCTAAATATATAAACACACATACTACATATACCATGGACAAACTCATGGACATTAATATATACCGCATCCACAAAAATAGTCCCACCACTAGCTTTTAAAAGGCAACAGACTATTTTGATGTGACTGCTTGTTTGCTTCTTGAAACAGGGTCCAGTGATACTCAGATTCCAAGGACATGCCACCATGCTAGTATTCCAGAACTTCTTCAAACTAACTATGCTATTTGTACACAAGACCAGAAAATCAGCTCCTGCTCTCTGACTCAGAAAAAGAATGTTCCCATCAGCAGTCACCACCAAATGGTATGATTTAAACACTTTACCCTTTTCAAAAGACCAAACCAACCACCTTTAAAAAAAAGCTTCAGTATTTCATATTGCCGTCGGTCTATGACAGTGCATTAGCAGAATTTGGTATGGTTTTATTGCATAGCTCAAAATGCCCTTAAAAAAAAAAAAAATCCATCCTGACTATCACACCAGTCTCTGTGATACTACTAATGAAGGGGTCCTATGTTCCCCAATCTGAATGATTTATTTGTTATTTTATTTGGTCTCAAGTAGTTCAAGGTGGTCTTGAACTTGCTTTGCAGTCAAGGAGTACCCTGGACTTCTGATCCTCCCACTTCCTAAATGGTGGTATTACAGGTGTGTGCTACCACGCCAACTTCTACATACGCTGAGGATCAGATGAAGGGTTTCCTGTAGGATAGACAGGCACATACCAGGTGAGCTACATCCCCAGCCCTCATGTTGCTTCTCCCACTTCTAAAGCACTTTCTCCTTCCCATGCAAGGCAACGGACAACATAATCAGCAGCAGGGGGGAGGGTCATAGCCAATCCTACTAACACCACCCTCTCTCGTCACAACTAGCATGAACCAAAGCAGTATCCGTGACAGACATGGTTGCTATGAGATGCTGGCTCTGCTCAGATACATCTTCCACTTTGCTTGTCCAAGAGTCCATTCTCCCAAATTTGTAGGAGCTGAAGCTCAGAGTAGGATATCCAAAGGCCAAAAGGTGGTGGGCTTGCCACAGGGAAACTAAACTAGGTCTCTACCCCCAGGTCCTTTGCCACAGGGAAACTAGGTCTCTCTCCCAGGTCTGTCAACCCACAGAATCAGAGCCAAGTTATTGATAATCACATGATAGTCACCTGAACCAGACAACATTCTCGATACTTCCTTTAAAGCCACTGGTGATCTCGGAAAAGCAAGCAACAATTCAAAGCCAGGACCACTACACCTGCTTTCCCTCCTGACCAGAGACCTGAGAGTGGGGCAGGCCAGGCCAGCACATAAAGTTGCATTGAGCAGCACAGCTCTATGGCAGAAAAGAACAGATTATGACAGGAGGGCATTCCTCTGCAGAGAGAACTATGGAGAATGCGCCACTAAAAATGGAAGGGAACAGACAAAAGGATCCATTGATTTCTACACAAAGAAGCCATCTGATTGGAATTTTCATAGCAGACAGCACCAATCCAGCTTTGTGACGTGACAAGGGAACAGACTGAATCTCCTCATTCTGACAGCCCTTTGAGCGAGAACAGTGGGATCCGAAATTGTGATGCTAATCAAGTCACAAATTCACCCACCAAAAACTTGAGAAGCCCTAGATTTTTGTAACAGAACCTTCCATATGTCTCCCTCCGGCAAATCTTCCTCAGGGCAGCTTTCAAGACCACACACTCTGACCCTAACTGGTCCAGAGCCCTCTGGAGCTGAGCGCTGGTATAGCATTACACCAGCAAACTTCAGATGCTCCAATCCTAATCCAGGCTGCCAGCATCTCTCCCCAAGATGACCTAGACAACCTCCTAACTGGTCCCCGCCTCTGCTCTTGACCTCATCTAGTACAGTGAACACTGAACTTGGCCAAACAGTATAAATATAAGTAGAAATTTTATACTTTGGTCTTAACCACCTGGATCCACTCCTGCCCATACCACTGTCATCCCACGCCCAACTGCAGTCAGAGACCAAACTTAGCAGTCCAGCTGTGGCTTCATGAGCCCACCCCAACCCCTCCAGGCCCCCAGCTTTTTCAAAAGCTAGGAAAAAAAAAAGGGGGACAAGATGACAAATGAGCGTGCACAGCTGTCCTGAAGCTAGACTCCTTCAGCCCAGCTGTCTCAGCTCAACCAATCAGAGGCTCCACCAAGAAAACCAGACTGGCTACATCGATCATTAAGCAATGGAGACAGAAACCATCCTCTCTTTCATCGGCCCCTGAGAAACCAGAGCAAGGGTTTCTCACCCTGTGCCTTGTTCTTTATGTAGTGCGTGGGTTTTGTTGTTGTTTTGTTTTTGTTTTTTTGAGATGGGGATTCACATAATTCAGGTTAACCTCAAATTCACTATGTAGCTGAGAAATGACCTTGAACTTCTGACCTTCCTGCCTTCACCTCCCAAATCTGGGATTCAGAAGGTACTGGCAATCAAACTGCAGTTGCTGTTTGTATTAGATAAGCACTTCACCAACTAAGCTACACCCCCCCCACCCCAGCTCCCTCTTTTCTGTTCTTTTTGCTTATTTCTAAGAGACATGTGTTGCTTTTCCCCTCCTCTGATTACTATGATTACTACTGGGAAGAAGGAGAAGAAAACTTAATCAAGAAAATGTCCCCATAGGACTGGCCTGTTTTTTTTAATTGATGATAGATTGGAAGGGCCCATCCCATTGTGGTCCCACACCTAAGCAGGTGGTTCTAGGGTGTACAAGAAAACAAACTGAGCAAGCCAGAGGCAAGCAAGTAAGCAGCATCCTGCTCCCTTGTACCTCTGCTGCAGTTCGTTCCGGTCTCCAGGCTCCTCCCTCACTTTCCCAGATGACAGACCTAGAAGCAGTGAGATGAAACAAACTCTGTCTTCCCCAAGTTTCTTTGGTCATGGCAGTTTTTTTTTTGTCATAGCAACAGAAACTCAAACTAAGCAGGCAAGCCCAGAACTTGTGCAGTCAGCCAGGGGTCACTGTTTAGGTCAGACAAACATGGAAGGTGGCATAAAAGATTTCACGAATGCAGGAACATGTATCACCAGGGATGAGCTGGGAGAACGCTTTAACAAATCACCACAATCCTGAAAGAGGCAAAGTTGGGCGAGGACAGTTCCTGAGGTCTAGCCATGTGCGGTATCCCAAAGTCATACCAAAGCGAATGCAAAAATCCAAACTTACAGGTACTGACTACAAATGGTACTGGATGCGGTGGGGGAGAGGTGTGAGGGTGACCAAGAGCTGATCAGAAAATGGAAATAGGGGAAACTGAAGAAGTAGCAACAAAACCATGTTCTGGAGCTTTGGAGATAAAGGAAGAAGAGCCATCACAGTGATAGAAGTGGTAGCCTTTAAGAAGCCGGGATGGGAGGCTAAACTCAGGACTCTGAGGCTTTTCTCCCCACTCCCAGAGATCCCAGCTTCTCATCCCAGCTACTAAGCCCACTTCCCACTTATGCCTGGCGGCCTGCCTCCCCCCACACAGAGGCCCATCCCCCACTGTCCAGGCAAGCCCTTTGACATGGATGGAACACATGACCTGGTGTGTTACCTAATGCTGCAGGAATGAGTGAAGAAGCTGTGTGTCACAGGGGCCATCAATCACACGGACACATTTTTCCTCAGAGGCCAATCAGAATACACTTCCAGACTGAAAGGGGAACTGACCCCACCGAGGCCATGTTTCTCGCTTTTTGAAATCTAATAAATATTGTTAAATCATACTTCCATACTAATCATGTTTCAGTCTATGACAAGAGAGGTATAGTTTAATGGTAGAGCATTTGCCTAGCATGCACAAGGCATTTGGTTCTAATTATAAACACACACACATACACACATACACACACACACACACACACACACAATTTTTGCCAAGTTGTCCATCTTATATTTGTCTATATTTATATAGTATAATAATACATATTACTGCCATCCCTTTATTTATCTACATAAACAGAAGGTGACAAAACTTCAAAATAAAGTAGAAATGAGCAAGTGTTTAACCGTTTATCAAAATAACTATATATAAATTTGTTGATTAATGCCCAACAATGGCTGACCCCCTGTAAGATGGCATGTCTAGTTATATACTTTGAAGGAGTCAATGAAATACAAAAATGTGCCCAAAGATAAGTTCTAGACAGCGCTGCATCAAAAACAGCCTGTCTTCACAGTCCACAATCTTAACGCCTTACTTTCTGGGAATTTATCCGACCTGCCAGAGCAGTCATTCTCCACCTGTGGGTCACGACCCCTGTGGGTGCTGGACAATCTCTTCGAAATGGTCACCTAAGACCATTGAAAATATTGGATATTTACATTACCAGTCAGACCAGTAGCAGAAATACAGTCACAAAGTAACAACGAATGTAACTTTATGGTTGGGGTCACCACAGCGTGAGGAGTTGTATTAAAGGGTCACAGCGTTCAGAAGGCTGAAGACCACTGCTCTAGAGTGTTCTTTCAGTTTTCACTAGCTGCAAGCCTCTAACTTTTTCCTCTGTCCTGTCTTCCTTCGGGACCTTTTCCCTCACTACAAAGCACTGCACTGTGGGTCTTCCTGGCACACAGACTTGCCGAAGCTGGGAATTGCCAGGCTCCTTGCTTTCTCATTCTCCTGCGGCGTCCTGCACAGCAAACCAAATTAAATTCTTGAAGACAACCTTGATTGCAACCTTTTATGTATCTGTGACTCATTGCAAATCCGCTCCAACTCTGCAAGGAGAGCTCCTGGCCAACAGACACCACATATAGCCACCCGAGGAAGCATAATAAATACTTTATCAGTAGATAAATCCAGAAGACATTATCTCCACCCAGTGGCAGAACATGCTCACAGAGCCTTAACTGGAGCCTGGACTTTCTCTGCTAGGGTAGGAGGAATCTCCCTGAAGCACTTGATTTTCAGGCTGACTAAAGATGGGGAACTCTTCCTAGAGAGCTCAGCATGAGAGTTACCTTTTTTCTTTTACTTTTTTTTTCTTTTTGCTTTTACCTCTAGTCACAAAGAGTTTCAAACTGAGTTTGCATTTAAATCCTCTTTTCTTTCTTTAGAAGGTGTACAAACTACTGGGTCTGGCAGGGGAACCATCCACACTTAATTAGCCACAGGTGGGAGCAGTTTTCTGGACAACAGCACTAGGGGTATTGACATCATTGGCGCAGAAAAAAATCTAGTGTCTTCAGGAAATGCACGAAGCATCTCACATGTGACATGCTTCCGTTCTTTCCACACCACATCTGACACATTCATTCTCATTAAACGCGTGACTCAAAACCAAACAAAGCAACCCCATAAATCAAGGGCTGAGGAATATTCCAGTCCATGCACAAGGAATACCAATAAAGGAAACTTAGTGGGTTAATGCAGAAAGAAAAGCCAAGAAGCAGTGCGGAACTTACTAGAAAGAGGTTGGCCCTGTCCAAGTAGGACAGAGGTCAGGCTCTGCAAAAAGCTTGAGAACAGAACCCGAAATCTCACAGTCTATGTTAACACAGCTTCTAGAAAGACAAAGCGTTTTTTATCTCTTATTATGGTCCTACAGCCTTTGTACCAACATAAATTTTATAGTCAGAAGAGTGACCCAGAGAAGGGGGTGGGGGATACAGACATGATTGTTCAGCACTGTTGGCTTCCAAGAGGTACAAACAAGTTTAGGACAAACTGCAGCCTGTAGGGAATGTTCCCACTTGAAAAGAGGGTATCGCCTCAGCAGGGGCTGCTGTAGAGCTCAGAATGCAGCTAATGATGCTTGGTTTTTTACCCGTTCTCTGCTCTAAAGGAACAGATACTGACCGCTGGCCATCCTCTACCTGGCTGGTCTATGCTTCAGTAAACAAGTGAGGATCCTACCTGATGCCTTCAGAAAAACAGAAGCAGGTGATTCTGGGTAAAGCGTGAGACCTGGACAAGAGATGTAGCTCAGCTGCGAGACTGCATGCAGGAAACCCCGAGTCTGAGCCTTGGCACTCCATGAATTGGGAATGGTGGAGACAGCCTGTGACCTCAGCAACCAAGAGGCTAGGGCAAGAGAATCCTTTCAAGGCTATTCTCAGCTATATAGTGAGTTCAAGGCCAGTCTTGGGTCCATGAAACCTTGCCCACCATACTCTACCCCTTGACAACCAATTTTTTTTAAAAAAAGAGAAAGATGTTCTGACCTTTAGGGGGAAAAGTGTGTGTGTGTGTGTGAGGGGGGTATGTATAACGTGTGTATGTGACTGACGTGTGTTCACTCGTTCCTGTATGTGTAGATGTAGAGACCATGATGCATGTGTCATCACTTTCCGCCCTGTGAGACAGCCTCTTGCTCCTTGCTGTGCACACTAGGCTAGCTGGCCTTCAAGTTCTGAAGGACTCTCTTCTCTCCACCTCCTGTTTCTCTGTGGAACACTAGCAGCGGGGGAAGCATTTAACCTGAGTGCTAGGATCAAATACAAGCCCTCATGATTATGCAACAGCTTATCCACTGAGCCACCTTCCTGGCCCCAAATTCCAACTTTTTATTGAATTGCTTGAACTGATAGATCATAATATCAGCCAAATTAAAACTGTAATATCCCAGAACTCACTTCTTTGTATTTGACATCTGCATCCCCAAATTGAGAAGGGAAAATGGGCTGGGTGGGGGCGGGGCCTTTGCATCCAATTCAGGATGTGTCACGAGGGTTATGTGAATTCCAGTTCTTCCCATTGGCTTTTGGACCCTGACTAGCAGAGAGCATGCAAGCCCTTGCTGTGAGCCGCTCAGGGTTACTGACAACAGCCTTTGGGGTAATCTAATTCATGTACAGAACAAGAGTACACTCACAGCACCGTGAGCTTAAGATAACGGAGAACTAAGGCCAGATGTGGTAGGTGGGCCAGGAGTTCAAGGTCAGCCTTGGCTTCAAGGTAAACTGGGGGCCAACCTGTGCTGTAAGAAACTCTCTAAAATGGTAATAAAAATAAACAGGCAGGGGCTTAACTCCATATCTAATCCATAGTTCTGTTCACTATCATAGGTTCATCGGTCTATGATCTGAAGTAAGATCGGGGTTCAAGACTCATGTCAGCCAGCTAAATTCAGGGCAGTAAGAATAAATTCCTTAGCCGGGTGTGGTAGCACACGCCTTTTAGCTCAGACCTTGGGCGGCAGAGGCAATCAGAACTCTGAGTTCAAAGGCCAGCCTAGACTACAGAGCCTGTTCCAGGAAAGCCAGAGCTAGACAGAGAAACTCTGTCTTGATAAACAAACAAACAAAAAGAATATTTGTTCTGAAATTCCCGAGTCCCAACTCTATAAAAAGGGAGGTGGTATCTACTGTCCTGGGCAAAGTACAGTGGGGATCACAGAGAACCTTCTAAACTTTCCAACTTCGTAAAATATGGAAGGGGAAACATGTGTGGAAGCTTTCAGAGGAGAGCCTCCCTCCCCCATCCATGTAAGATTAAGAGGAACATTTTTTTAAGCATAGAAAACCATCAGCACTCCCATCACAGTCAGAACACAGGTCTCCCGAAGAGCCCAGGAAAAAAATAACCTTCTTCCCAGCTGTTATGACTGTTCCTTCCAGGTGTTCATCTAAGGTGTCCTGAGTCCCTGGTGCCAGGAATCTAGGAGAAAGAGTCATTTAGGACTAAAATCCACAGGAGAAAGAGACTTACTTCTCCCAGAGTTTGGGGTTCACCTGATGGCTTTTCAAGCCAATATAAATGGTCTAGGTTTGAGCTACCATGCTGTATATACTGAGGGAGCTGCTCACTTATTCTAGTCTCCTGACACACGGGGCGCCCAAGCCTCCAAGCCACAGACGCTGCACGCTTTCTTTCCATCCACTGTCTTCTAACTTGGTTCTGCTCATTTTCCATAAACAAAGCCTTTCAGCTTTTATGAGCTCAAATTTAACACGCAGAGTTTCAGCTCCTTCAAGAAATAAACAATGAGTAAAAGAAAAAAAGCAGGAAGCAATACTGACTAGTGTGACTCAAAGCCTATATAGGCCGGAGGGTCTCCAACCTCAGAAAGGCCCAGCGCGGGCAATGACACTAGCTGGGCACTCTTCTCCAGGACTCTTTAGGGTTCCCAGCCCTGAGACTGTTATTATGGCCCCTTACACACGAGGACCCCGGAGTACGTGCTAGGATAATTAACCAGCTGAAAGCCTGTGAGAGCACCATAATCATACCCTACCTGACAAGAGAAGCTTCGAACGCTACGTCTCTTGGGTACCTTCTGCTACATTCCAACCAAACAGGAAATTGTTTTAATCAGTGTTGTCAAGACAGGGGGCTGGCTCTGTGGGAGGTGAGGGAGAGTACAGGGGTGCTGCTCAAACTTGATATTCTCCTGCCTCTGACTTCCAACTGCTGGGGTCACAGATATAGTCACCCACACTCAGCAATGTTTAGAGCTTCATGCTGAACTGAAGTCAGCACTGCAGAAGTACTTTAACCATTCAAATACAACATCCATTGCAGCCGGTTCTCTATGGTGTGTGTGTGTGTGTGTGTGTGTGTGTGTGTGTGTGTGTGTGTGTGTGTGTGTGTGTTTGTGTGTACATGCACGAGCATGCCTGTGCAGCGAAAACAACTCAACAGAGTCAAGTGAAAAGATACTACAGGGTGAATACCCCTCACCCAAAAGGCATGCATCCGGAGTGTTCTGAATTTCGGTGTTTTGTTTGTGCTTTTTGGAGTATTTGCACACTGGCAATAAACATCTTGAGGGTGGGATTCTGTTCTAACTACAAAATCTACTCCCGGAACATGTAACTGCGTGTGCATAGCCTAAAGGTAATTTTACAGAATCATAATTTTAATAATTCTGGACATAAAACATCTCAGACTGCTTTCCAGCTTGGGGGGTCATGTTGGCGCAGCATTTTAGAGTTTGCTTGTTTGGGTTAGGGGTACCCAGCCTACAGCAGTTGGGATGTGGAGAAAAGGCTAACGGTGTCTTTCTAAAAGTCAGTTCAGTATTACTCAGTCACAATTAAAGTAATTGCCTCTTGGCCAAACCACATATTGCTTTACCCTGGAATTCTGTGTAGACACAGTCTCAGTTACTAAAAGCTCACCATGGGTGAGCAGGCCCTAGCAACTGCTCACTCAATGCCAGCCCCCTTTGCTTTAGTTTCTTGAAGTTCCTTCTGCTGCTTTTGGAATTCTTTATAAGTTTCTATGAGGAAAAAGATGATGGGGCACAGAAGTTCAAAGGCTTCGAGCTGGCCAAGAACAGTAGTAGGTGTGTCTCTACTATATTAGCTGCTTACAGTAAGTACTCCCCTTACAGTAAGTACTACTAACAGACAGCCCTGAACAGATGGGCAAAATGGGCTTGTCCCATACAATTCTTAAGAGTTTGTTACAAGAAGCTGGTGAGATGGCTTGGCGGTTAACAGCACCCATGTCCTCCAGAGGTTGGTCCCCATAATCTATGTCAGGCAGTTCATAAAAGCCTTGTAACTCTAGTTCCAGGGGATCCAAGTCCCTCTCCTGGCCTCTGAGGACACACGGACACACATGCCACAGATACACAACAAAAAATAACAATAATTACTTTTACAAATGAGTTTATTAAAGAGTCATAGGCAGGTGCTTTTAGCAGAGTCATTTGCTTATTATCTACCCCTCACCCCCAGCGAAGGCTTTCAAATACTGTAACACTTGATTCCCCAAGGCAGCTGGGCCAGGAAGCTGAAGCAAAGTTAAGTGCTCTGTGGTAGGAGACAGCCAGCCAGGAGAAATGATGAATTCACTGTGAGTCTCTGTTCTTTTATCTGATCCCAAGCCAGGACAGAGACACTGCTAGACTCGAATTTCAGGGCAGTCGTACAAGGAGGCCAAAGGCACATGACTGTCACTGAAACTACATTTCCCTCTTTCTGTTGGTGACAGAGAACTATACCAGCATGAACTCCCTTGTAACCCAGCATAAACAATCCACTGGGCACCTTCTTAGGACTTTATCAGTGATCATAGGGAACTCACAACATGTATACAGGCTGAATAAGATGATAAGGCACAAGGCTACTTTTTTTTTTTAATCTCACATGCGTCATCTGGAATTCTGTTTTGAAAACAAACGCTAGAAGCAAATCTCACCTCCTACCAACATCACCCCCTTCCCAAGTACAGCCTGTTATGCATGCGTGACAGGCACTCCACGGCGTGGAACTAACCACACTGTATTTGATACACTCAGCAGAGCGGTTACTGTAGGTAGGGAATCATTAACTGTACAGTGAGAATGCTCGCAGCAACCCAGAGGCCAAGTTCAGCCAGAAAGAAAAGCCTCCAGTGTCCTCAGCCTCCCAGACTTCAGCCCAGACTTCATCCTATGCTCCAGGCATTTCAATGTGTGGCCGCACTGCACCACACAAAGCAGGGTTACACATCCCAGCACAGGGCAGTGGTTAAGAACCTAAGAACCAGGGTGAGCCATGTCGGCCCACCAAAGCTGGGAGAGAGAGGCTCATCCCAAACTGCCTGCCTCCTTACGCTCCGTAATCTGATGAAGCATGAATAAGAGTAGGCAAAGAGAGTGGAAAAAGGAATAGGCTTTAGGAATTAGGATTTCATTGTTTATGTAATGAGTCAGGTTTTGTACTATGCTCCCATAATCCTAACACTTAAGAGATGGAGAGAGAAATATTCTCAGCTGAACACTAGCTTGAGCTATGTAGCAAGAATCTATCTCAAAAACAAGCAAGCAAGCAAGCAAGCAAGCAAGCAAGCAAGCAAGCAAGCAAGCAAGCAAGCGGGTTTCACACTGTCATGGTGCCTGTATCCTTGGCTCAGGGGTCACAGTGTAGACACGTGAACCTGGAAACTTGCTTCTATCACCTTTATCAAAGCAACTTCAAACGGAAGGTTCTCTCGCCTCTTAAGCTTTCTGGAAGAGTTTTACTACCAGCCCCAAGGAATGCTGGGATGGATAAATGGGTCTAGTGTGAGGAGGACAGGTGGCCCTCTAAGAAGTGACAACTGGTCAACCCGGTCAACGCAGTGGGAACCTGCAAGTAGTAAGTAAGAGGGAAGAAACCATTGATGTGGAAGAGGAAAGGACATAGGAGACGGGTAGTGGACGTACTGCCCAATGGTCAGCACTTTCTATGGGCTGAACAGCAAAACAAAGGAGTGGCTAAAAATTTTTTTTTAAATTATTTTAATTTTTAAAAATTAAAAAAAATTTTTTTTTAGAGATTTGTTCTTAAGGGCTTGAGAGGTGGCTTGTCCGTGAAGAACACACATTAATCTTGCAGAAAACCTGAGTTCCATTACCGACATCCAAATAGAGGCCCACAACCAACAGTAACCCCTCCAAGGGATCTGTTACCCACTTCTGATGTCTGAGGGCTCCTGCACACATGTGATGCATATACATACATACATACATACATACATACACACACACACACACACATACATACATATATACATACACAAACACATACACACACACACTCAAATAATATAAATATTTTTAAAAATAAAGATTGTTCAAACTGCTTTCATGTGCCTGAGTGTTCTGCTTGCATGTGTATCTGTGCGCCATATGCATGTAGTGTCCACAGAGGCTGGAAAAGGGCAGATCCTCTAGAGTTTCAGACAAGTGTGAAATACCACCAGGGTGCTGGAACTGAACCTAAGTCCTTCACAAGAGCAACAAGTACTCTGAATCGCCTAGTCATCTCTCCAGGCCCAGAACATGGACTTTGGAATATAACACTTAAGCATGGTGAGGTTTGTTTTGTATCATTTGGAAGAATCTTGAGAATGAAGACGCAAGAGGAGAATTCCCTTTAGACAAGGCAATGGGAGGAGCCAACATCAGGAGTGACATCCTTGAGATATCTCCTTGGATAGAGTGTGGCCCAATCAGTGCTATTTGCAGGAAGGACAGACCTTGTGGCTAAAAAGATGAGGCTGACCTACCAATGCCAGGCTTCTCTTTCTCAGTGGCGTAAAAAGCAGAGACATCAGCTAACAATGCAGGGAGAGTATAAAACCGTAGAAAGTGTGAAAGGGCTTTCTCCAAACTGACAAAATTACCTTAAAGGTGTAAGAAGATGTCTGACAGGACGGTGGCAGCTGTGGAGCAGCCAGGAGTTTGGACTAATGAGAATTTAAGTCTGACCAGGGCTGGAGTCTCTCCAAGGGACCTACAGCTGTTTGCTTATTCATAAGGGGGGGGACTCTTGAAGACTGAGCTCCAGAGGTGACCTAGGGGGTCTGAGGGAATCTGAGTGAGAAGTTAGGCCCATGAGTGTGCCAAGATACAGCTCAGTTTCCAAGTAGGGCTCTCAAGTAGGAAAGGAATGCAAGCCCATTGACTAGGAGGCCTCAGATCTATGTTCTAGAAGTTACTAGAACAAAGAAGCCTAAAGAGGCTCCCTGAAATGCGGTATGTATAGGCTGTTGAAGCTGAAGAGGTCAAGGGTCACAGAGCGAAGTGAAAGCGTACACAGAGGCTTGCTTCCACAAGGAATGAGCCAGGCAGACCCCAGGGGGAGCCATGTATATAGGGGACAGGGGGAGGAGGTAGGCACAGCAGCAAGGAGGCACAGGAGGGAGGGATGGTTCTTCATGGCCTAAGGACCAATGGGAGGTGAAGCTTTAAGACACAAGAAAAAAATAAATGGAAAGAAAAGAGACAAGAAAAGATAAGCTGCAGGCTACAAATGACGGGAAGGGACTCTACAAGAGGCATCTTCAGGAACGGCCTGCTCAGCTTCCAAGAGGACAGAACGTGATGGGACACTGAGGGGATACACAGGACATGAGGACCTAACAGACCAGAGAAAGCATGGAATGAATGGTCAGCAACAGCAAATTACCATCAGTGAGCGACCGTAGGCTAGGTGGTTCACCCAGCCTAAACGGACTTCATAGGGAAAGGTGCATCAGTCTGAACTCTCTGTCTACCACAGGACACACTGGCACTCCAAGGACAGGAGGTACTTCAGAGCTCACTCAACTCTGTTTCAGCATCTTAGGGGCAAGCTTGTAACTACCTGCCTAGAGCAGATGACAGCTTTCGGCCAAAGCCTGCTACCACTAGAGGGCGACACAGCCCCAAAACTTGAGCAACTCACCGGGCCTTGCTTTACTACAAACACAAGCTGAAAATTCTCTCAAGTTCGAAAACTTTGTTCATGTATTTTCCACATGACATAAAATATTGTTAAAATACATAGAAAGACGTGTGCATGGGGACGAAGTGAAAAAAGTCTCAAAGGCTTCATTCCTAGTCAACGGCTTATCTCTAGGCAAATGAGAAGGGTCTGAAGAGGCCACATGGGATATTATTTCATGTTGGGCAATAGGTCACACTGACATCATTTTAAAATGCCTTGAAAATTAGGAAATAAAGTACAGAGAAGATATAACTGAGCAAAAGCTCAGAGACAACAGAGTCAAAGATTCTCCTCTCTGTATCCAAACCTCCAGCCAGCAGCCACAGGCTGTCCTCAATGCCATGGTGCCTCCTTTAGGCCATGTCCTGTCTCTGCATTTGCTTAAGTAAAAGAAGGAAATTAGGCCCAACTGTCCTTAGGACCCCCAAATACTGGAAGCCTCCGTTCTGTCCTCTGTTAAATAGATTAGCATGGAAAGTCTGGTCATCAGCTCTCTGTCTGACAACCACCCTCCTGTTCTTTGCTCTCTTGACTCCTTCCCAAAGCCTGGAAGAGTTTAGGAAGAGAGCTTGTGACTCAAGCAGCATGCCTTCCTCCTGCATTCTAACAACCACCTGCTGGCATTTCCTGTTTTGACAGAAAGCTTCACATGTATGTGATGAGTGACTAAGAGCACTAACCATCCACCTGGTCTGTACTTCTGCATCAGTTCCTGCCTCCAGGTTCCTGTCCTGCTTGAGTTCCTGTCCTGACTTCTTTTGGTGGTGAACAGCCACAATATGGAAGTGTAAGTCCAATAAACCCTTTTCCTCCCCAAGTCGCTGTGGTCATTGTGTGTTATCACAACAACAACAACAGAAACCTCAACAACAGAAACCTTAAGCAAGACAACCTCCAAGCTACATCCATGCAGTTATAAACCAACCCAAGTGATGACTGCTCAGGAACAATGGGCTCAAGACAGAAGGAGCATCTAGTGAATGAAAGATGGACGCCCATTCTGAGCTGAACAGTTGCCTCATTCCATCTCATAACCCTCCATGAGGTAACTTCAATCTTTTGTTGTGGGGGTGGAAATGGCAGGGTCGGGATGCCTATCGAAGTCCACTTCCTCCATCTTCTCCCAACACAGTCCTGGTGGTGGTGGTGGTGGTGGGGAAGCCCATCAGAAAGTTCACCTTTCCTCCTTCTCAAATGCATCTCATTACAACCCTGCTCTCTCTGTATCCTTGCTGCCTGACCCAATGTTCTTCATACCAGACAATCCAGCTGGCATGCAAGGAGCAGGGGATTGCTCCTGGGTCCAGAGTCCTGAAGAGTGTGTGTGTGTGTGTGTGTGTGTGTGTGTGTGTGTGTGTGTGTGTG
>JANHMN010000013.1:23337646-23363467 GCA_030674055.1 Rhabdomys pumilio
TGTGTGTGTGTGTGTGTGTGTGTGTGTGTGTGTGTGTGTGTGTGTGTTGGGGGGGAGTAACTTTGTTTACTTTCTTATCATTGGGACAAAATACCTGACAGGCACTGAAGTTGCAGACACAGTCCATCGTGGTGAAGAAGGCATGGGAGAGTCCACGGCAGAAAGAGCACGTGGCAAAGCTCCTCACAACTCAGTGGGTCAGGAAGCAAAGACTTTGCACAGAACCCAAAGCAGTCATCATCCTCAAAGTCCACTGTGAGTTATGTTATAACTCCTTTATGTCAACTTGACACAAGCTATAGTCATCTGAAAGGAAGGAACCTCAAAGATGCCTCCATAAGACCCAGCTGTAAGGCATTTTCTTAATTAGTGATCAGTGAGGGAAGGCCCCGCCCACTGTGGGTGATAAGCAGACAGAGCAAGCCATGATGAGCAAGCCAGTAAGTAACATCCCTCCATGGCTTCTGCATTAGCTCCTGCCTCTGGGTTCCGGTCCTGTTTGAGTTCCTACAAGTCATAGGCTACAGTGTGGAAGTGTAAGCCAAACAAACTGTCTCCTCCCCAGGTTGCTTTTGGTCAGGGTGTTTCAACACAGTAGGAATAACCCCAATTAAGACACCACCCCCACCAACCCTCCTCTGTTTGCTATACCACAGCTTTCCCAACCTGGAGACCAAGTGTTCCCTCCCACACCCAAGCCTGTGGAAAGCACTTCACACTGAAACCTAACAGGGACTACTACTGAGAGATGAAGGATCTCTCATACAGCATCCCTGGGCAAGGTTTCATTCTCCCTCCAACAGTCAACTGGTAGAGACCTCCCATTATGGACTTCCAAATAACGATGGACAAAGGGGCTTCCAAATGCCCTGCCTGACAGCTCCCAGGTGACACTCAGGCCAAGTTAAAGGAGGCAGTAACAGTCAGGGGCCAAGCTGCAGTTCTACCTGCTTCTTAGACTAACCTAGGCAAGCTTTGAAACCAACCCTCCAACATCTGTGCCTACCCTCCACAGCCAATACAGTTAGGAACTCTGTTGTGAGTCACAGAAGGACTGGACCTTACCAACAGGCTGGAAACTAGAATACAAACTCTTGCTAATCATTTAGCCAAAGTGGGCAGTACATGGCAATGTCCCACAGGAACTCTCTGGTTTTTTGTTTGTTTGTTTGTTTGTTTTGTTTTTTGTTTTTCAAGACAGGGTTTCTCTGTATAGTCCTGGCTGTCCTGGAACTCACTCTGTAGACCAGGCTGGCCTCGAACTCAGAAATCCGCCTGCCTCTTCCTCCCAAGTGCTGGGATTAAAGGCATGCGCCACCACCGCCCGGCTCACAGCAACTCTCTGATGCTAGAAACTAATCCAGAGCCTTCCTGATGCATCCAGGCAAGCAGGTCTGTGGAACAAGTTTTGTAGAAGCACACAGTGCAGGTGCAAAGGCACTGTGGATAACAACTCAAGAGTCCACAGGAATACAGTGATAAGTGACTACAAAATGCACCTGCCAGACTAATTCTAGGGAGCCATGAGAATAGACTGGGGACAGGAAGGGATACAGAACACACTGGGTTCCTGTCTTATTATTGCCACCTTCCACCAGCCTCCCCTATAGCTCTGGCCCTTGGGAAAGGTAAACAGGCAGCTAAGATTGTTCCAAGCCCATCTGTATGGTTCTAATGTGCTGCTCCATGAGGTCCCCTAGAGCAGAAGAGGATGATGTGAGCCATAGAGAGGTGAGATGCAGGCATCCAGTCAGCAGGCAAGACTACTGAATGTGACTGCTTAGAAACAAATCATATTCCAGCTCGGACAGGCTTAGAATTTAATGCAGGGAACACTGCTAGACTTACTTATGTGAAAAGTGATGCGGGCGGTATGTTTGCACACTGTTGGAGTATCACAGACCTGAGGCTAACTAACATTGAGGCCTGGTTCAGGCCAGAATTAAGACAGATCCTGAACCATGGCCTCAGAAAGACATCAGAGATGGGAGCCCTCAAGGGGAACTCAGCTTGGGCCAGAATACCAAAGGTGTTACGATTGATTTACAGTTAGTGTCTGGGTGAACTACCTTATCTCTGGAAGGAAAACAAGGCATGCAGAAACTAGGTATAAGACCAGCTTTCCTGAATCAATGGGACCTGAAGGAATGCAAGGTGCCTCTTCTTGAGTGGCAGCTATTTTGATGGAAGTAGTCATTTGCCCCTTGGAAATGAAGAAGTCAGACTGGTTTCTCTTCGATTATCAACAGGTCACAGCTATCTGAAAACTTTTGGAAATTTTCAAAAATTTGGTACAAAAGTTTGTGGTGTGGTGACTAAGCCTAGGCCAGAAGGTTGAGCCTGCGGAAGGGAAAAAGCAGTTCTTAGGGTTTAGTTTTCATTTTTATTTGGTTCCAGACACTCAGGCACTTGAGAAGTGAGGCTTAGTATATACACCAAGGGTTAAGTGAATCAAACAGAATGCAGAGAGGAGGCATATTCTTGATCCGGTGTGCTTTCCAACAGAGCTGAGTCTAACATCTGCTGGGTTACAATGGGTTTTTTTGTTTGCTCTGTGTGTGTGTGTATGTGTGTGTGTGTATGTATGTATGTATGTATGTGTGTATGTATGAGTGTGTGGAGGTCAGAAGTCACCCTCAGGTGTCATTCCTCAGAAGCTGCCCACCTTCTTTTTGGACAGTGGGGCTCACTACTTAGGCTAGGCAGGCTGCCCAGCAAGCCTCAAGAGTTTATGTATCTCTGCCTCTCTAACATTGGGGCTACAAGCGTACGCCACCACGCCCCAGCTTCCAGTGTCCACGGGTGCCAAGGATCAAGCTCAGGTTGGTCCTCACATTTGTACAAGTACTGTATACCTATCAGTATACAGTACTGTATACTGTATACTGATACTGTATACAGTATCAGGGAGATACTGACCTATCTCCCTGGCCCCCACTGAGTCACAAAAGTTTAAGGTTTGATGGAATTTTTTTTTAACTAATTCTGTATTTGCTTTATGACTGAAATGATGAGCAAGCCCCTTAAATCATGTTAGGGTCAAAGACAATGAGGCCATGTATTCCTGTGTCCAAAAGAAAAAGAAAAAATTCTGCTGGGTTGTCATGCCACCCATACTAACTGTGTATTTCAGACCAGTGGTTGTGGCTGCCAGGACTCTAAGGTTAAAAACCAAGGCTTTTACTGATAACAACAAGGAAGTGAACTTTCCTGTTCAATACACAAGCAAAGGTTCTGGATCCCCAGGGAAACAGTCAAAGGTATCCAGGAAGTAAGGAGGTTAACTGTTCATGTGCACAGAAATGGTCTCATTAGCTTATGGTTTTGTTTTGTTTTTTTACCATTATATGGCTCCCTAATAAAAAGAAAAAAAAAAGGGCTGATTGCTTCCCGGTAAATAAAGATAAATGCTCGGTAGAGATGTGGCTGACTTCCAAACTGAAGAATGGACCCAAATCAAATTTGAGCCCGATGAAAAATTTAATTGATTGCATATTAACTTGAACATAAATTATTCTGAATAGAAATGAGTATGAGATGTCTTTCTGCTTCGAAGCAATGGAGTCTGGATATGTTCCTACATTCTCATTAATTCACATACTGATTTACAATTAGGGTCTGAGTGAACTACATTATCTCTGAAAGAAAAAAATAAAACACGCAGAAAAAGAAGACCCAGTTTTGCTTTGGACTCCAAACTTCTATGTCCTGAGAGCCTTGGTCCCTTCCTCTGTTAGGTACTAAGCTCCGCCTTTCTCTTGGAGAGAGCCTGGGATTTCCATTCAGGTGAAGGGAGATCCAGCCAGCAGCTCCTCTAATGTCTTCCATGCTCCCTCATCCCATCAGGGGCCAGCCAGGAAGTCTTGCATGGCAGTAGGTGGAAAGCTGGTTGTTCAAGTCCATTCCTTGTCTTGGTCTTCATCATCCTGCACAGATCTGATCAAAGCCAATCATTGCTGAGTGAGTCTGCCTTTTCCAGCCCCTACACTCACCAGGGTGAAGCTCATCTGCTTAGTTCCACATTACAAATCGGACTTACCCTACATTTGTCCAGGTTGCAAGTTTTGGTACTGACAAAGAATGTTGTCATTTGGTCCCCTCTGCAAATTCTGCTATGTATCCTACTGAGGAGCACCTCCTCTGATGCCACACCAATACTGTGTGAGTTTCCCTCCCCAGAAGCTCCTTCTACCTGCAGGATCCTGAGACCCACACTCCCAAATTCTGCTGCGGCAGATGGGGGCAGAGGATCAGGAATCTGTATCTGAGGTGAAGAATCAAGGCTCAAACAAAGCAGAGAAAAAAAACCTATGCCCCTGAACTCTAAAGGCCATGTGACGATATTAAGTCTGATACTCTAACTCTGTGAAAAATGAGATGATTTGATGAACAACCTGATGATGGCCCACAGAAAACTGTCAAGGGCCTGCATATGTTCCTACATTTGTTTGCTCAAAGGCAAATAAGAAAGTCATTCTTCTGAAAAGATTTCTGGGCCAGGTACCATAAACAAACAACCAGTTGTTCAGCCAGGATGCATGAATAAGTACATAGTCTCAGAAGGTTGTGAGGTGTGCCTGGCTTCTGAAGGCACAAGTTAGGATGAAAATTTGGCCCTATTGGGTATGGTCAAAATACCTAAAGAGCATCAACCAACACTGACATTTCTCCTTGGGCATCCCATCTCTATCTCAAACTTAGAGCTCACAAGTATAGGAGGGCTTCCTAGAGCCTGCCAAATATATGCCCTGCATTGATTTCTCTAGCCTATTAATAGTGGGTAGGGAGAGAGAATCCTATTCTAAGATCTTTAATGTCAAGCTTATACCCAAGTGGAAGTTAAAAATTCTCTCTACTACTAATGCTCACAGAAGTGTGCATTCAAATATGTGTTCATTGAGCTAAAATCAAGTGTTTGGGGGGGGGGGCACATTTCTTTCTGAGGTTCTTTTTGAGATCACCTCCTGCCATGTCCAGCTTCTGAGGATGCCTGCTTCCCAAGGTCCCCCTTTCCAGTTTAATGGCAGCTGAGTCATCTCTCTGTGCATGCTCATGGCCACAGCTGTCTCCACTCCCTTTCCTCAGCCTTCTTTTCTACTCCCAAGAAGGAACTGTCGTGATTACGTCACGCTCACCTACATAGGCAAGGACGATCTCTCTATTTTTAAGTCCAGCCGACTAGCAACTTTAATTTCATCTGCAGACTGAATGTCCCCTCTCCATGTAACCCAACAGAGTCATGGAGTCTGGCTCAGGATGTGGGTATCTCTTCGGGCCATTCTTCTGTCTCCTGTAGTGGTAGACTTAATTTTAATCTGTTTTCTGTTTTGAATTTATTTAGCTTATTGGCTTTGGTCCGTCTGTCTCTTTCTCTCTCTCCATTTCTAGTTTGGTCACATGGTATGAACTTAAATTAGATTTCCTTCTAGGAATGGGGGTCTCCGTGGAATTCCTGCATGTTGGGGATTGTTTTTAAAAGCAATCTTTGGGTAGGTGCTGAGAACTGTTTAGGAAGCCTGGAGAGCTAAGTTGTGTTGACTCTCATTAGTGCAGAATATTAAAGCAGTTAAGAGGGGTGCCCAGGAGTCCTCTCAAGATAAACAGAAAAGCTTGTCATGAGATGCTGAAAAGAAACACTGGATTCTTATCTGCAGAGCTTTGATGGAGGAAGAAACCTGGTCTGGGTTGAGATGGAGGAACTAGGATTCTATTATTGGACCTTTGGAGAATGACTTGCATTTTCCGTGCTTGGTTTAATATCTGCTTCAGTGGTGAGAAGTCCATCTTGTGTGTTATACAGCAAAACAGGACAGGATGGGTGAGATGGGGAAATGAACCAAACTGAGTGTGTGCGCGCATACACACACACACACACACACACACACACACACACACACACACACACACACACACACTGCAAAATAACAGATCTCCGTTGTTTTCAAGTTACTGCATCTGTGTACATCTATGTCCCCAGGCAGAAGAACCCACCTGCATGTCCATACAATGTCTTAGGCAGCCTTTCTCCACCAACCAGAATGATTTCTGCTAATCCATGTCAAATGCTATGTAAAAACACATACTGTATTTTATAATCCCAATGAGAAAAATATACAGGCTTTTAAAGATTTTCCAATGATGCCGATAGCAGAAGCATCTCTCCCCTACAATCTGTGAGTGCCATACATAGTAGGCTCGACCCAGAGCAATCCTGCAGTTTCTCAATGTACCTGAGCAGGAGTAAGTCATGAGAACACATTTGGTAGTTCAGTTGCTGGATTTTCATTACAGAAGTTCCCTCCAACAGTCATCTAAGATTTATCTTGGCAAACTCTAAAAAGGTTTCTGTCTGGCCCTCACCGAAAGATGTGTTCATTTTCCATTTCTATCATTTAATTACTCTATGTGAGTGATTGTGCATGCCAGGCATGGCATGCCGGAGGATAGCTTTTGGGAATTAGTTTTCACCTTCTCTTTGTTGAAGAAGGGTCTCTCATTTCTTCACTGTGTATTTCAGTTTAGCTGGCTGGTAGTTCCTGCTTCCAGGCAGCTCTCCTGCGTCTGCCAGCCATCTTGCTATAGGAAGGCCGAGCTGCAGATAAAATATGTCATCATATGTGGTTTCTCACATGGGACCTGGGAAATAATTTCAGGTCCTCTGGCTCACATGCCTAAGTAACCATGTAGCAAACTCCCCAGCAACACAAGCAATGTCTGAAAGCCCGAAGCATCATGGAAAAGGAGACTGATTAGAAAGGAAGAGTTCCCAGTACAGCCATGCCTTCCCTCAGTCCACCCCTCTGTCCACAAGCCTCCAATGCCAACCCATCTGTCACTTGGGCACCAGTCAAGTTTTTTTTTTTTTCAGATAAGCTGTATCTATACACCCTACACACTCCACACATACATAGGCGCACAAAATTCAAAATCTGTAAGAAGGTATGTACTCTGAAGTAACGGCAAAGGGTGTTGACAGTAAATTTATAGAGTAACAACAGTGTCTCTTTAGCAAGCTTCTGCGGTATGCATGAGGTGCTGCTGTATCGTGACTTTCTGATAGTGCGGCAGCCACTCATAGCTGTGTCACCGGAACACAGGAGGGATGCCTATATGACTCAGCCCAAAACTCACTAAGGAACAGGAATTTTTCAGTTCCGTTACAGCCCTGTGGGACAACAGTCATCTACATGGATTGTCACACAACTGCCTACTTAAATGTGCATTATATATTTATTACACATGGGGAAAGCCTTTTCCTCACAGCCCCATGAAATCATACCCACATTGGCTCTTTTACCATCTGTCCCCAGCTAGCCCATCTACTCCAGAAAGGCATGGACCATCTGCTCTGTCACCACAGAAAGCCAAGCAGGCACGATGCCAGACTGGCTACCCAGAGAGGTCACTCGACTTCATCTTTAGAAACCATCTCAGTCGTTTGGGTTCCTAACTCCCATCATGATGGTTCATAAACAGACTTCCCTTCTCTCTCATGGTCCTATGCGGTCAAGATCAAGGCTCCTGAAGATTCAGTGTCTGGGGAAGAATGCCTTCTGGCTGGCAGCCAGATCTTCCAGTGCTCTCCTGATGGTAGGGAGCTGAATGGGCCTCAGGGGTGTGCCCATTATCAAGACACTGGCCCCACCAGAGGGCTCCGGGCTCATCACTTCCCAAAGGTTCCACTTTCACTATAGGACAGGATTTCAACTTGAGGTTGTGGGGAGACTAAACATTCTGCCTACAGCAGAAACCATATGGTTTGACAATATGAAGTCAAATATAGACACTGAAAAAGCATTTTATTTTTTACCAACTGCAAACTAGATTTAAAGAAGAAAAAAGACAAACAGAAACTGTCACCTAAATCCTTCAGTTAAGAGACTAGTGATAAAGTGAGTTCCCCCTTCCCCTCTCTTTCCCCCTCTCTTTCTCCCTCTCCCTTCCCCATACTCCTCTCCCTTCACCTTCTCCCTCTCCCCTTCCTACTCTCCTCTCCTTTTCCCCCTCTCCCTCTCCTATTCTGCTTCCAGGCACCAGATGCAATCTGACAAGCCCCCTCAAGTCCTGCTGTTGTGTCTTCCTTATATGATGGACAGTACCCTCAAGCTGTAACCCAAAAATAAATCCTGTCTGGCTTTGACAAAAGAAGAAGACAAGAAGCAGGGTAGTAACAGCCACTCCGTTCAACCTCCTTGGGTAAGTTCTAGGTCAGTGAGAGACCCTGCCTCAAAAGACAGGATGAATGACACACAAGGAAAGACATCCCTGGTCATTCTCTGGTTTTCACCGTGTACCTGCATACATACAGCCACCCACCAGGAACAACATCCCAACATATACACACGAGCACACACACACACACACACACACACACACACACATCCATACATATACATGCACACACACACATATACGTACAAGTGACAGGATATAATTTCATACTATAAACCATAATATACATCTTGGTTTAAACCTGAGTCTAAAACAGAGGTTTTGCAAACAAACTAAGCTAAAGAGCAAAGTACTAAAACACAGCTCATTTTAAACTGAGAAGACAAGCCTGGTGGCAGGAGGTAAGTACTGCTTTTTAAGACACTATTATGTAGACAACTCTCAGTAAGCAACCATACACTATACATCTGCCCGAGTTAAAAACAGCTTAAACTACCAGTGGAAAAAATGCAAACATAAAGGAGAGACAAGCTCGTCTCAGCTATGCTGGAAATGACAGAAAACAGTCCGTGACACTCCTAAGACAGCTATACTCAGACACACAGGGCTCTTGGCAAAGAAAATCTGGGAGCCCTTATCTGCTACGGATGGGGATGGAGAATTTCAGGGGCTCTTTTAAGAACTACCTGGTAGTTCCATGACTGGTTAAATGTTACTGCATGATCAAGGAGGCCATTCAAATTCTAGATACAAAGCCAAGACAAATCCAAGACAGAGAGCTGGCATGAGCTAACCTGGTGCTACACAGAGTTTCAACACTTGGGAGGCGAAGGCAGGAGGACTGCTTGGCTTGAAGCCACCAGTTTATGCTATATATTAAGACCTGTCTCAAAATAATTAGTTAATTAACTAATTTATTGATTGACAACCCTGTAGTACTACTTTTTAATAGTTAAAAAAAAAAAAAAGGTAGAAGCAGCCCAATGTCCATCAACATATCAATACCTAAGCAATACCCTATGGCACCCATATAGTTTCCATCTTCAAATGGCGCACAATTTTAGAATATTCTATATCCCATACTGTGAATGTGATTTAATGAATAAAAAAGAAATTGGGTACTGATACCTGCTTCAATGGCATAGATAACCCCAAGGACACTATGTTAACTAAGGTTGCCAAAGACCACACAGGGATTGATTTAATTATCAGAAACGAACAGAATAGGCTAATCTATAGCTTCAAGTAGTAGGCATGGGGGAGACGTGGACATTGATGGGTGTGTGGTGCTAACCACCTTCGTGGGATAACAAAAATATTCTGAAATTAAAACAAGGGTGTCCCAATGGGACCATGACAAAACCAGTCAATTGTATTCTTTATTTCCATATCTTTGTTTCCTTCTTTGAGACAGGGTCATGCTGTGGAGCCCAGGCTGGCCTTGAACACCGGATCTCCCTACCTCAACCTCCAGACTGCTGAGGTTACAGTTACCATGCCCTGATCAGCAACAAACTTTAAATGGGTAACATATGTGGATATGTGGGGTTTATCTCAATAAGCTTTATGTATACTGTTGTCATTCAAAGCATTTTACGATCCCGTAGCGAAAGGATATGGTGAGCAAAAGAAATGTCTTTTATATTATTTATATTATTCCAACCATGTTTATCTATTTGTATATGGGACACAGTGACGGAAAGAATAAACTCAAAATGTGTGTAGTTTGGTAATTTAAACAAGTGAGCAGGGATCAGTCCCTCACATACAGGTCTGAGTCCAAATGGGTGAGGTTATATAAGAAAATACCTCCCAGATCCCCACACCATCCACTCTTTGTCAACAAAGGGTCCTTCTGGAGCATAGATCCCTTCCTCAAGGACCACCAGAGCTGCCTTTTAGAACATACTGAGAACCAATGCTAGAGAGATTCAGAGCTTCGGGCTCCAGGGACCTGCTGAGCTCAAAAATCAGTAGGAACTTCTTGGTTTCCAAAGCATCAAAGGTGGTCACACAGCCAGGGTTCATAGCACATACCTCTTAGCATGTGGGAGGATGAGACACAAGGATCATGAGTTTGAGGCCAGCCTGAGCTATACTAAAGACCATCTACACCCCACCCCTCCCCACTTTTTAAATTAAAGGGTGGTCACACCTTTAAATTAAATTAAAGGGTGGTTACCCCATGGACCACCACCCATGGGGCTCCATGGGCTGAGAAATTCTTCTCCCTGTTCTGTGGATAAAATTCCACATCTGCAAACAACCTTGACTTCAAATCTCGGGGCCTAGTCTTCATGGACAAGGCCCTGAAGAGGAGCCTTCATCCACTCAGGACCCATGGGGCCGTTCAGCCACCTGAATTAAGGACAGATGAACCAACATTCTTAGCTATTTCCCTTGCTCTACTAAAAACAATACTTTAAAAGAAAGTTCTCTGATTGCTGCACATTGCATTATCTGATAACTGGGTTAGGGATGGAGCTCAGATGAGCCCTGTTGGGTTAGACGCCCAACACCATCATTAACTAAATGTGAGGGCACACACCTGCAATCCAGCATTCTGGAAACACAGGCAGAAGAATCAGAGGTTCAAGATTATCTTCTGCTACACAGGGAGTTCCAGGGAAACATGGGGTGCACGGTGCCATCTCTAAAACATAAAAGCTACAAAAATGAATGAGTAATTAATCTTCTTCACCTGTCTGCCTCCATCAATAGACAGCATCACCCCGGAGTGGCAGCCCAGAGAAGAATCCAGTGCTAGAACCTTCCGTGCACTGCTAGATGTAGCCACACAGGTAGAGTATGTGATCCCTTTGTACTCTTGAGAAGGTTGGATCCATTTATGTGAGGGGTTGCTAGGTGACAGGGCTTGGACTTAAACCTCTGTCTTTAATCTCTGTCACACCACAATGTGCTCATTAAAATAATAACAGTATGAAATTAAAGCATACTTAAGGAGTAGGGTGCTTTATATTGAGAGACAGAAACAGGAAAAAAAAAAAAGCACTACAACAATTTTAGAGCAAAGAACCATTTCCAAGGTTCTAACACGAAACTCAAATTCTGTCCCCTATTCATACCATGTTAAGAACTGCATCACGGCCCATGGGGGGGGGGGCTGCTTTATTGCTTTATTTTTCATGACACTAGAGCCTCATCTAAGCTGGTAATCAAGTGCTCTACCACTGGGCCACACCCCCAGTCCCAATGGCATCATATTTATTTATTCAGCAAATTCAAATGTCAAATAAAAACATGTCAAAAATGAAATCCTGGTTTCTGGGACTAACAGCAAGCATTTGTGATGATTAATCTTTATAGTCAGCAATCCTGACTGGATATGGAATTACCAAGGATATTCACTTCTGTGTGGTGTGTGTGTGTGTGTGTGTGTGTGTGTGTGTGTGTGTGTGTGAGTGTGTGTGTGTGTGTGTGTGTGTGCGCGCGCGTGTGTGTGAGAGCATGTTTTCAGGGAGTTTTAACTGAGAGGACAAGACCCACTATACATCTAGGTGGTACCATCCCATGGAATGGGCTCCTAGACTGAACAGAAATCAGGAAAAGAAGGAAGCCAACTGTACACCAACATTCATCTCTCTGCTTTCAGGCAGCTGACACAATGTAACTATCAGCCCTCGCCCACCACCATGGCCTCACACCAGAGCTGACCATATGCCAATCCCAGGCACCTATATTCTGGGGGTGTTCTTCTCACTATACAAATGAACCTTTCCATCTTTTGGGACTTGGTCATTTTCAAACATCTCAGGGAACAAGCCCTTGGCTCCACTGTGTTCTTTCCTCTAACCCTTACCAGCCGAGTGCTCCAGCTGTCAGCTCCCATTTCAGCCTTTCTTGTTAATGACTGAACAGTGCCCAGAGCATGCATGCACTGAAGTCCGCCCATACCTCAGAATCCCAGACTGCAACTGCATTTGGAGACAGATCCATGAAGAGGGAATCAAGTTCAAATGAGGTGACCACGGCAGGCCCTAATCCAATAGGACTTCCTTACAGGAAGAGAGAATTTGGAAGCACAGAGGGAAGGCCTGGAGAAGGCACAGGGAGGGGCTGGCCATCTGCCAGCCCAGGACGAGGCCAGAGGAAGCCAAATCTGTTCACACTTTGATCTTGGACTTCTAGTCTCCAGAAAATAAATGTCTGTCGCTTAAGCTACCCAATCTGTGGTCCTTTCTGGTAATCCTTGCAAAGAATACATTTCATAACCACTCTCCTGGCTTGTCAGGCAACACGGGCTACAAGGGCTTAGAGGTCAAGTCTAGCTCCTGCTTCAAATCCCTCTTCTATCCTTGGCTTTAAACTGGTGAAGTTTCTTCCCTGCCGCAGAGCGAGACCACCCACTCTGCGTGTGTGTTCTGAGGATTAATTGTGGCCAGACATTTTATTGTGCCATATTTCTATAGTGAGTGTAGTTTTTAAACATTTACTCCCTCTGCCAGCCACTCCTCCCAGAACTTGGCATACATTATTTAATCTTCTGGGATGAGTCCTTCATTAGAGCATTTTGTAGATGAGCAAAGAGAATGCCTGAGAACTAAGTAAGCAAGCTGCCCAAACATCACAAAGAGGTATGAAGTCCAGTCTCCTCCCCAGGCAGCCCCGTCTCAGACTGCACTGCGGACATGCTGGGCTCCCACCCTCTCCACAACACAGGTTATATGTCTAGCTTTCTCTTAACTCACAGTGCCAGGCAATCGGTAGACACTCTGCAAAGATCAGCCTATAAGATCCCCACGAGTGACAGCTTTTGCCCTTTTTGGTACCTTTACACAAACCAGTGCTTTTAAAATGATCTTAAAACACTGTGAAGGTCAATTTTAAAGGTCAACTGGCCACGACTTAGAATCACCTTAGAAGAAAGCCTCAGTTGAGGAGTTGTCCAATCAGGTTGGCCTGTAGACAGGAGAGCCCACTGTGGGCCGTGTTATTCCCTGAGCTGAAGGTTGGGGAGTCCTGAACTTTATAGTACTGGAGAGGGCTGGCTGAGCAAAAATAGGCACTAAAAATGTGTTTGTACCTGGATGCGGCCATCTGATACCTGGGCCAGGCCTCAGATGATACAAACACAGCTAGCCAGGAAGGAGCCTCTTCCCACAGGTTGAGAAACAGCCCTGGCTGGACTGTAGGTGTGCACATCGGGCTTCAGGGCTTTCTAGGGTTTCTTTACTCAGGGCCAGTCCAGTCCTTGATCTAAACACCCTTGGAAGACTGTCTGCCAGAGGGAAATGGCACGCTTTACAAGCTATCCGTGGGTCTGCATTCCAGGCTGCTCTCACTAATGGCAAGTGCTTTTCTTTTCTTTTTTTTTTTTTTTTTTTGGTTTTTCGAGACAGGGTTTCTCTGTATAGCCCTGGCTGTCCTGGAACTCACACTGTAGACCAGGCTGGCCTCAAACTCAGAAATCCTCCTGTCTCTGCCTCCCAAGTGCTGGGATTAAAGGCATGGGCCACCACTGCCCGGCTACAGCAAGTGCTTTTAAGTTGGCTTTCATGTTTCTGTCATCCAAAAAGCACCACCTGAAAGCACACGAGCAACCCTGACGGAGAAAATCCAGACTAATTAGATTCTAGTTTAATAAAGTCTAAGATGCAAACAGAGGGTATGAGCCATCCTAGGCAGTCAGCTTCACAGTAATACACTAACGTATTACATCCGGCCATGGTGGGTACTTACTACCTAAGGTTCTTAACCATGTTTAAAATGTAAGAAAGAGAAGTTAAGAAAAAAAAAAGTTTTTTAAAGATCATGGATATGGGAAAGAGACAGCCTGGACCAGAACACATTACTAACGATTCTAAACAAAGATTAATGGACTCCGTTGGCATTTTAAAAGATGTAGATTAAGATCTTGATTTCCTCGTATTCCAAGTATTGCTTCCTTAATAACACTTGCCATTAACAGGTATTTATTAAGCAGTGTGCCTCCAGATAGACTAATGTGTATGTATCTCCCAGCTTCTGGGTAGGTCCAGGTAAACCAGCTGCAATACAAGCATAGCCTGAATCCTGGGACAGCAGGAGAAACTGCAACACACACCATTGAAGACATCGTCAGGTGGGGACTGAAAGATGAAGGCCAGCCTGGAGGCACAATGGGTTCAAGACCAGCTTGAGCTACACAAACAAGACCTCAAACCAAAAGCATAAAAGCAAACAAAACATAGCCTTTCAATTGGTAGTAAACAGGGTACCATAAGGCCCCTGTGGCCCAGGAGATTATTATGCCACATTAGGACACAAGTATTATCATAGCATCCTGTGGTACACTGTCCCATCATGGCCCAATCATGGCATCATCATGACCACGTCTCTTCTGTCAGCCCTCGTCTTCCTTATATCGTGAAACTAAGACATAACCATAACTAGGTCATCATATCTGACATATAGCTGCCAGCCAGTCCTCATGAGCTTCTCTGATGCTGCACATATCCTTAAATCCTGGGCTCTTTACCAAGCCCTAATGCCTGCTGGGCATTACCTCTCCTATCCTAAAAGGAGCCAAGGTAATACTACTGTAACTACTAATAAAACTCGCATCATTTTTAAGGACATGCGTTAACACCTTCTCTTCGATAATAGAATTCTCTCAGAATCCTCAGTGGCAAAGGACTGTGAGTATTAACTGTCACATGTACATGTGTACAGGCAGTCCCTAGGATTTGTCTAGCACTGATGTCATAATAATTGAAAAAAATAATTAAAAAAAAAAACATTTGAGGAAATGTTATCGGTCATAGGGAAAACCTCTGCAATCATTCTTTGAACCTGTAAAAATTGGTGAAACATTTCTAAAAAGGTCAATTATGAGTGTACAGGAATTTTTAAAAAGAAAATAGTGCAGTGGTTATTCAAAACATTAAGAACGGGGCTGAAGAGATCACTCAAAGGCAAGAGCCCTTGCTGTTCTTCCAGAGAACCTGAGGTCAGCGCCTAGCACCCATCAGGTGGCTCAAAATCACCTATAATTCCAGTCCCAAGGGGCCCCAGGTCTGTGGCCTCTTATAGACTTTGTATTCATGCCACCTCCCAACATCTGGAATGGGCGAACACACATGCATATACATACAACTAAGATGAATCTAATTTTAAAAACCACCACGAATGATGAAGTGGTTTTGTACAGTTTTTAAAGTACTTGGCCTCTTTCCTTGTTGGAAGTGTGTGTCTTTCTCATACCTTAGCAGAAAGTATCCCTACCTTAAGGGAGGTAAAATTCATCAACATTACAACTTTAAGATGAACAACGTGAAGGATTAGTTCTTTCACAGTACACTGCAGCCGCTACTATCTTGTTCCAATATCGGATTAACCCTGGAAGGGAACCCTGTGCTCATACACCCCTATTTCTCACTCCCTCTGCCTCTGGCAACCACTACTCTGCTTTGTTTCTATAGATGTACCTACTCCAGATATTTCATGCGCATGAAACCTTAAAACTTGTGACTTTTTAGTATGTGGTTTCTTGCAGTTTTTCTTCTTTAATTTTCTTAGATTTACTTTATGTGTATGAGTGTTTTGTCTGCATATAAGTATGTACATTAAATGTGTGAGGCGCCTACAGGGCCCACGAAGCCCCTGATGCTCAGATTGTGAGCCACCCAGTGAGTTCTAGGAACTGAGCCGGGATCCTCCACAAGCGCAACAAATGCTCTTAAACACTGAGCTGTTTTCCAGACCTTAATATTGTTTGTTGTTCTGTTTAAGAGTGACGTACTTCTGTGTATGGCACATGTATCTGTGAGAGTATATGTATGTATGCAGTTCAGGCTCCTGATACACAAATCACATTCATGTGTACACTGAGCAGCCAAAAGACGGCCCTGGGGTTTCTCTTCTACTTCTCTCTGCCTATTCCTTTGAAACAGAGTCTCTTCCTGAACCTGAGGGCAGCTAAGAAGCCTCGATGGTCCTCCTCCCTCTGCCGCTCACTTGGAACTGGCTTATGTGGGATGCCCAGCTTGTTCCATGGATGCTGAGCTCTGGTCTTCCTAACTGTGAGTGAAGCACATGTAACCACTGGTCCATCAATCCCATCCCTGGCTTCTTAGTATTGTATCCTATCTGCAGTATATTAATATTCCACTTATACAGCTATGCCATGCTGCAGCTGCTTGTCAATCCACCAACCACTTTACCCTTGTCTCATCTTCATCTACCCGCACTGACAATACTGAGGTCAAGTACCTTTTAACGGCTGTGAACAGTACCCTCTGCCAGAAACTTGAATACGCATACATTTCATCCTTTGTAGTTTCTATGCTGGGATCAGCTCTATGTGCTCCTCGAAACTGCCTCCAGGTCCCTCTCAGCCACTGTTCCTTGTTTGTATATACAAGGCTACGTTCACTGCTTCCCAAGCCGCACTGTCTCCAACGGCCATGCTACCAACCTTCCCATGGTCAGTCGCTCGCTCCTCTGTAACCCATACAAGCTTGACCTCACTAACAGCATGCTCGGCTGCTTTGTAGCAATCCTATATCTTTATCTTGCCTTTTTTTTTTTTCTTTGCCTGTGTGGGAGGGAGGCAGGGATGGGGGTGGGGACAGATCAGCCTCTACTGCAAGCAGCAGGTGGGATGCTCAAAGTAATGGTTAAAAATAATTGATTTACAAAAGCAGGTGTGTGCCCTTGGGATTCATACATAGATGCTAAGCCTGAGCTGGAGGAAGAGGAGCTAGGTCGATTCTGCAAACGTACTTGGTAAAGATGACCTTGTGAACTAGAACCAGACAATATAGAAGATTGCCCAACCCCCCAGTCAGGTGGGAATAAGCAATAGAGCTGGGTTGACTGGGATGGTATATCTATCTACTCATGGCCTCAAGCTCCACTTTGTCCTGGGCAGGGTAAGCCACTACTGTTCCTGCCACTGTGGTAAATGTCACAGCAATGTATCTCTGGTAGATGGGACGGCCACACAATTATGCATTTCACTTCTTGCATGTAAACCAGAAATACATACAGTCTACTTCTTGCATGTGAATCGGGAATACATACAGTAATAAATCACAAAGGCTTGGTAAGGGCCGTGGTTAATCACAGGTCCAAGTGGCTTGTGAACAGAAGTGTTAGCATGAATGTATGTGTTTCACACCCAAGCATACTATACTACACATCCTTACATAGCGTAAGTATAAGGGAAATTTGAATTCCGTTGAACCTTGGGACTGTTACTTTTTAAATTTTCAAAATGTGTGTGTATTAAAAGTGAACAAAGTGAGAGACATCTATATATGAGATCTGTGTATACCACACATTGTATTTGGAGTATTTAATAATTTACCTGAGGCTAGCTAACAGTTCAACCAATCACTGGCCACCATAACAACAGAAAACCATGCAAAGGGCAGTCTATGTTCAACACCTTCAGTTCATCCTGGAAGCATCCTCTCAGGTGTGCAGTGTGTGTGAATCCAAGGCCACTGGAGAACACACAAGCATCGTCCTCGGTGCAGGAGGCAGCAACTTCAACCTTTCGCCCTCACTGTGAACTCAGAAACTAAATCACAGGACTTCGGGCAAGCCAACAAAAGCCGAGCACCTTGGAAGCAGCCATAGGCAAGAGATGAAACTTCCACTATATTTTCATGCCAATTTTTATTTATTTCCGATTTTTTAAAAGGAAGGAATTTGGATGTTAAAATTGGTCCCAAAATTTGCCAAGAGAAAAGTATGGCCTATTAATACCACGTAATTTTTGCCAGATACTTCAAAGAAGCAGTTGTGTACTGCTTCTGAAGACTGGTTCTGACCATGTCTTCAGTGTGGAGGTTACAAAGCAGAGTAACTTCCAGAAAAGTGCTCTGGAGTCAAAACGGGGTACACACCAGTGTTCTAAATCAAACTTCCAGGGACCTACAGACATGTGACTATAGTTCTCCAAACCATAAGTACCACCCCTCTGATAAAGGCAGAAGAAGGAAGGAAACTAGATCCCCAATCTTATTTTAAAACAAATTGTCAGAGTTTGAAGCACAAAAAATTAAAGAAAGGAAAGCGGGGTGTTAGATTCCAACCAGGCCAGAGAATCTCTCTTGATCACAAGGGGTTTTTCCTTGTCGAGCTGAACTGGGCCTCTGATGTGGGTGAAGACATAACCAGAAGGATTCAAATAGACCAGAAATTAGGTGAACATGCAGAAACCAACCGAGGAACACCACACCGATGCTGCCTCTTGCTTCAGACCTTCCTGGTAGCCTGAGAAAAGTGGGGAAGCTCAGTAAATGGATTTTAACTATTGCTTCCAAATTTACTTCATCATGAATAATTTACTCACTTTTCCATGAGCACCTAGCATGGCACAATAAAGGAGGAGATGAGAGGCCCTTGTCTTAGCTCACGGTGGAAATGAGGGCAAACCAACCCAAAGGAGAAGCTGGAGAAGGCACCTCCTATCTGCCCTAGACTATGAAGGCACAAATCAGGGAGGGCATTTCCATCTGTGAACAAGCTGTCTTTATCTCCCACTGGCCTTCCACAGTCTGCCCACTGAGGGGTGTGCAGAACCCCAGTGTGCTCATGGGAATGGCAGCGGCAGAAGAGCAGCAGCTCCGTGCTCCTCAAATGACACTCGACAGGGACGGAAGCCAGAAACGCTTATTGGAAACCTCAGCCCTCATTACCCAAAACAAAGAGCAGCTCTTTCCATCACCCGGTGCTCCACACACCAAATGCAAATTAAACCAGTAGAACAAAACCCTCATTGAGAACCCGCAGCTTGCTAGGGCCTTGTTCTCAGGCCAGCCTTTCCCAGGCTCTGAGGACTACATCACCCTCAGTAATGCAGCTGGTCAGGCTGAAGATGTGAAGGGTAACACCGCTGACATCCTGTTACACGGAGGATGTTGGGCTCCACTCAGTCCTGCCTCTGCTCAATTCCCTCTCAAGCTGCACACTAAAATTTCATGTTAAAAAAAAAAAATTAGGGTGTTCTCCCTGCTGCTACCAGAGTAAAGCTGTGACCACACCCCCTTAATCTAAAATCTGCTATCTCCTTTGTGCCCTTACATGGAGCTTCACCCCCCAATACCCGACTCCTTTAGGTGCTATATCAGTAAAACTTGGAGAGAGAAGACACCTTCCTCAGGTATCACAGGAAAGGAAGCATCTGCACTAACCAAAACCGCAGGGTTTTCATTTGTTTCTTAGGTTAGTTGGTTGGTCTCATTGTTTGTTTTAGATTTACTTTCTCTCCCAGAAGAAAGAGCTGGGATGTTTCAGCTAAGCTGCAGGTCTTTCCAAAATCAACTAACCAGCAATGCTGTCGGCGTAGAAAGCATCCTCATCAGGATTTCGTGGTGATGCTGGGGATTGAGCCCGGGGCTTTGTATAGATTGAGCATGGGCTTGGCAGTCTTGCTCTTCCAGGTGAGTTCAGGGTCATGGGTGGGCAGGGAAGAGCATGCACAGGTCAGGAGACTGTCCTTGCAGGCCTCCCACGGAAGCAACTATCTCCCACCCTGAGGAAGCTTCTGTGGCAATTATCTCCCACAAGCAGGCGACAGAAGTCTTCACACTCAGTCATCATTCTGACTTCAGAGAGAACTGGCCACAAACCACTGCCCAACAGCATCTTTGCAAGCCGTGACCAACACCACCATACTCAGCTAGAGCAGTGGTTCTCAACCCACAGGTCATGACCCCTTTGGGAGGAAAAAAAAATCTTTCCTGAAAGCCGCCTGAGACCATCAGAAAACGTATTTATATTATAGTTCATAACAATGTCAAAATTATAGTTAAGAAGTAGCAACAAAAATAATTTTTGGCTGGGGAGGTCACCACAACATGCAGAATTGTGTTAAAGGGTTGCAGCATTAGGAAGGTTGAGAATCGCTGAACTACAGGATAATTCCATTCACTAAAAGATCTAAGGACTGGTGGCCCAAGGGTGTGTCCTGCTGGGCGAACCCACTCCTAGCACCCATTTCCAGTGATGCAGAGCAGAAGGTGGGGGAAGCACACATCATCCTGGCTGCCAGGAAACGAAGAACTACCATCTGTCTCAGGAGTCCTTGACATCCACTTCCGATCCCTTCCTTCCTGGTCCTGCGTTAATCATTTTCATTTTATTGGGTCTGCCCTTTTATCAGGCATGGCCTCCAAGTATATTGTGAAAGCAGGCAGAACTGAGCAAGCAACGGAAAAGGGACAGCTTAAGTACCTACTTCCTGGGACGCTTCCTGCTACATAGGGGTTCCCTCTCCCACTAACTGTTAGTATCCCCCAAAATATACTCTTTGTAGTCCCTGAATTCCCTGAGAAAAGCTCCAGCATTCTCAAAGACACCCCACTATTCCTACGTGGCTCACGAGTCAGTGCAGGAATCACAGCAGTGAGCACCTGGGCCAGTGTTCTGACTTTCCCCTTCCACCTGCCAGGGCAGGAAGTGTGGCGTGAGCTATCTCCCACTCCCACCTTTCGTCTGTGCAACGCCCTCCTTATTGACTCTCCCCCAGGCACTGAGGTTCATAGGTACACCATTGCTTGGGACACTCCCTGCTCTATAGGAGCTCTGCACGATGTCTGTCTGTCTGTCTGTCTGTCTGAGTATTCTTTCTCCCTTTCTTGCCCACTCTCTCTCTCCAAATGAGCCTACAATAAATTTCTCTGCAAAATTTAAAGAGAAAAGAGAACTGGGGTCTGACCCATCTTGTTTGAAGCTATTTTAAATGTTCCTATCCTGGGCATGCGACCCAGGGTATCAGCAGTAAAGTGTCCCTGCAAGTCCCTCCTAAATCTTAATACCAAAACACTATCCTTCCATCCCTAGTTAGACGATATGTCTCCTTCTTCACAACGCTTGGGACAAGAATTATTTCCAATTCAGACTTTCCTGAACTTAGAAATAGTTGAACATGTGCTACCCACCGACCAGCCCTAATTCAAACCTCTAATATCCAAAACATCCTGAATCTGATGAGCATGCTCAACCTCTTTAGCTGACATCCAAGTAGGTGCGGGCCTCCTGGGTAGGATGTAGATTGCGCCCTCTGATGGTGCTCAGGGAGGTAGCCTTGTTTAATGCATAAAGGAAGTTTCCTTTACCTTGAGATGGTCCTCAAAGTTCACTGGGTAACTTGAAGTATCCCTTTCCCACTCCTAACAGAGCAACCCTGAAAGAAAGCTGCTGCCTAGAACACAGCAAGCGTTCAATAAATGCCAGTGACATGCAAGAGAAGCTGGGCCCGCTTGCTTTCACCATTCCAAACTAAACCAGGGAAATTAATAACAGTTGTCACAGTAAAATTATGGGCTGGATGCTGTGAGGGAAACAGGGACCCATAAAACCAGACAGGTGCAGCCTCAAAAATTCCTCTGCATAAGGCCCATGCCATTTGTATAACAAAGTCAAAACATTTAGAATCAGCACATAAACAGGTACCAGACAGTCGGACCAATATGAAAGCAAGAGCGCTTGTTATCACTGGTGTATTGTAATTTGTGACTGGACTGTAGGATAAGGATCATAACTGTAGCACAAGAATGCATAGAAAACTCAAAATGTCAAGTACTATGTGACAAGGCTTTGACCAGCTCTGGTAGGACTTTGAGTCTGAACCTTATCAGGCAACATGGAGTCCAGAGAGGCCTGTAAGAGTGACTTCTGATTGGGGTTAGCACCCCCAGACCATTCACACTAAGCTCCTGCTTCTTGCTGTGATTAAGCTCCACTTGATGCTGTTGGCTGTGAGCATGTGTTCACATTATGGCTTGGAAAATACATGTGAGAAGTGAGGGGTACTGGTACCCCTTTTTCATGCTGAAAATCTGACGCTCAATAGTATAAGCCATTCGATAGATATCCTTGCAAACCGGTAAGTACCCTGCAACTTCCCCATGCCTCCACAGGAAACCTGTAAGCTTTTGAGAGCTCTGGAAACTGCCAGAAAAAATATGGGGTGGGTCCTGAGACCAGATGGCCACAGTGATTGACACATAGTCCAATGGCACTGTAAAGTAGATGCTGTCCCTATCGTGCAGATGAGGAAACTGAGGCACAGAGTGTGCACAGAACTGAAAAAACAGCAGAAGATCTGAACCGAGACAGCTGTCATCAGGAACTCTTGAAATCGTTGCCCTGTATTCACAGCAGAGGCCTGAGGGTTAAAGGAATTACTGGGAATAGAAGACATGGAGAAGAGAACAGTGGCTCCTATCAGGTCTCCTAAGACTGAGAGTCTGAATTTCATGATGGTGGTGGTGGTGGTGGTGGAAGGGATCAGAGTGACTTCTGATGGGGTTAGGAACCCCAGAGCATCTATGTGCAACCCCTGCTTCTGTCCTTCCCACTTCTGCAGGCTGATACAAAGGCATCCGCCTGACATCATGGCAGCCATAACTGCTGGCCTTCCAGACCAGGGAGACCAGATCTTTCTAGTTCTTTCTCAGAACTAGAAAGTTCTCAGCTCAGCCTCATCCTAACCCTGAGCTCTCCTCGAAAAACAGTTTAGCACTCCGCTCTCTGCCAGATTATTTTAACAATTTTCTGGATAAAGCTAGGAGGAGGGAAGTCACACTCCCACCAGCTCTATTTTTACTTCTGTTGAATGCTTGCTTCATTCATTCATTCATTCATTCATTCATTCATTCATTCATTCATGCCTTACTCATTCATTCATTTATGCCTCACTCTGTGGTCCAGCCTGCCCTCTACCCTATGATCTTTGGAAGAGCCTCTTCAACCTCTGGTATGCAAATCCCCGATGGCCCTCTACAAGCCCTCAACACCACCGGATCAGTATGGAAAACATCCCAGCCATTTGCATATCTGCTTCAGGGAATCTATTCAGAAGGGAAGGCCCTTTGTTAGAATAAACCCTTAGATAAGATATCACATTCTGGGTGAAGGATTGGGACTGAGGTAGAGCCTAAACAAAATCAAGCAGCAGCAGGGGAGACACCCAGCTTTTTGTTCCCTATGTCCTTCACAAATCAAAAGAACTTTTTAGCTGGTGCTTTATTAGTTCCACTAAGCGTGGGACTAATTTTTTTCTGTTTCTTCCTCTGGTGAATACAATGCTTCTCTCCACTTGGGAGCAGGCCCTGCAGTCGCCTGCAAATGCACACAGGGAGGTCTGGGTGACAGTTCAGAAGGACACTCTATGGCTCTCTCCCTGTTCTTGACAGCACTCTGAGAGGAGCTGGCACTAAAATATTATTCTGCGCAGTAATTGACAATGGTCTCATTTCTTCCCCATCAGAATAAAAGGCCGCAGAGCTGGAGGGCTGTGTCATAATTCTTGGGAACAAAACATTCCTCATGACGTTCACTTTCTCTTTTGTATCTGAAGGCAGAGTTCCAAATGGTTTTGCCTTCTGAGATTTGCTGGCCATGTCTGAGATGCTATGAAGAGTTGGCTTCAGTGCTCAGAAGACCAGAACCTTAAATGGCCAACGAGCAATCTGTAGAGAAAATATCTCCAGAGTTATCACTGCCACCTGCTCTCCTTCACAATCTGCCACAGTGATAAAGATTTTTTTGCAAGGCTCAAGAGAATTCTCATCCCAACATGGCTGCAGTCCTGATTTATGGGCATTTATGGGCCTGAGGGAAGGATCAATTGTATTTTTCCACTGTAAAGGAAAAAAAGCCATTATGGTGGTGGAAACAGGGAGCTGCCTGCAGAACCTGCTGAGCTTTCCTCATTTCAAATGAACCTTAGGAGGCAGATCCATAAGGGGGTGGTGGGTACAGACATGGTTGATCACCGAATGCCTTAAATCATCAAACCTGCCTCAAGAAGTGGTTCTATATGCAAAAGCCATTAATCTACCATTTCCAGGCATAAAGCTGCTGACTATATGGTATAGTGTTTGCACAGATAAAATAAATAAATAAATAAATAAATAAATAAAAAGCAAGCTCATCCCAAAGAAAGAGCCCCAAAATGTTAAGCACTTGGCATCCTGAAAACCTATAGCCTAAAATTCATGATCACACAAGGCAGTTTTCTAACAGAATTTAAGGGATGTAGGCATATCACTTCCAGTACAAAAGAGAAACTATAAAAATGCCTACAGGAACTGGCAGTGATGTTCAGGCTTGGTGTCATCAGTGCTGAGAACCCAGGGTTCTCCATGTAACCCTGAGGTGGTCTGTGCCCTGTCCCTCTCTCTCTTAGGAGGACCTTGGAATTCTAATGCCACCCATGTTTCTAGGCCTCTCTACCTACCCTCTGTCGTGAGAAGCCATCCCCTTCCCCTTTCCCAACAGGGCCTGAAATTGCCTTCCATGTCTGTTCACTTCCCAAGTTCCCTCACCATGTAAAGACAGCTCAAATCCCAAGACAACTAAAAAGCAAGAGAGGAAGGAGCAAGATTCCAACCGCAATAAAGGAGAAGTTGAGGGTGTTTATGAGTGAGAGGAGTCTCATACATAGGATCTGTGTGCATAAGGAAGAGCCAGCCATGTGCAGGGGTGGGATGCATGCATGAGGGTGAGCCAGCAATCTACAGATGCACCATGCTAGTATCTTCAGTGCTAGGACAGCCACTGTCCACACTATTCCAGATGTGTCCAACCTGTGGCCCAAGGGCTACATGCATCTCAAAGTAGCTATATGTAGATAAACATGTGACATTTACATTTACAGATGTCACGTGTTTATATTGCCAGAAGAGAAACCGGTGTACGGGCACAGGAAAGTGGTCATGACTTCAAGGAGAAAAAAGTCATTGCTCTAGGCCATCAAATTCCTAGAAAGGGGCCTCCAGGGTAAACAGAGGTTTCAAAGGGAAGGGAAGATTAAAATTTTTGCATAAAATTCTTACAAGGTGGGAGGAGATAAGTTTTATTTCTTGTCATAACACAAGTCTTACAGTATTTGATTGAAAGATTTAAAGAATAGAACAAGGCCTACGTGTTTCTCTTTTCCTCTCCTTCTCTTTCTGTTTGTTTTGTTTCTTGTTTTTCAAGACAAGGTTTCTCTGTGCAGCCCTGGTTGTCCTCTCTGTAGACCAGGCTGGTCTAGATATTTGACTCCCTCTGCCCCTCTGCCCCTGCCTCCTGAGGGCTAGATTAAAGGTGTGCACCACACAGCCCGGCCCTTCACATCTTAATCACTCAGATCAAGACCTACAGTCAACAGCCCCTGCCTCTGAAATCCCAGAAACACACCCAGATCCTTCTAACCTGTCAAGGCAACAGTCAATGTCATGCTAATGAGACAAGAACAGAAAGCCACTGGATATCTCTTTTCAAGGGGGGGGGGGGGACGACTAACTTTTTTGCTATTTTTAAGTGTTCTTTGTAGGCACTCATGGAAGGAGAGTAAATATGTATAGCCTACACACTTTTCTCATATGAGAGAGACCTAAGAGACACACATGACCTTAAATGCAAATGCCCCCCCCCCCAAAACCCCTATGCAGCCTGGCCATGAGCCCACCTGCTCAGCTTGGTAGGAAGGGAGCCATCACCTCAGCAGAGGTCCATGGGCAGGAGTGAGCAAGAGAAGATGAGGAAAGGAAGGACCAGGAAAACGGGGGAGCAGTTGTTCACCGGGCCTGGGTCACCAGAGTTATAGAGAGAAATGTACAAAGGCCAAGCTTCGGGCTCCGTTCCTGAGAAGGGCTCTGCAAGTTCTGTAGCAAGAAAATGGGACTTAAATACACAGACAGGGTA
>JANHMN010000013.1:23363477-23410769 GCA_030674055.1 Rhabdomys pumilio
CATTTGAGGTAAGAAACTAGTCTTTTGATTTTAGAACAAAGGTCAGAATTTTTATTTCCCCTTCAAATCTGTGATTCTTAAGTTGCACAAAAATTGAATTTGGGCCGTAGCAGCTTTTGTGCTTTTAAAAGTTTTCAGGTTCACAAAACTTCTAGTCTTTCTCTCACATTGATTAACTCTCCATTAACTCTACACAGTCCTCATAAACCTCGGTACTTCTGAAGTGCCACCATTTATTCATGGCCTACTGCTCCTTCCCTTGTCTGTTTGACACTCGTGACTTGTGGGTACCCATGGCATTTCATGCCCCACCAGACCCACCATATTCTCAATCCCAGAGTTACTCAGAAACCCTCTTTGTTCTATACAATCTCTGCATCCGAAACTAGGAGATTACACACATACCCGGCCCCGTTATTCCACCATCTATCTCAGGCACAGTGAGAGTCTACACGGCTTTACTGTCTACACTTCAACTCCTACGCTGCCAATGGCCCCTCGTTAGTTGCATACCCCGATCTGAAAGGAGGGTGTGGATGGCAAGAACCAGAGACTTCGATGACCCCACCCTTCCCACGCCACCCCACCTTTCGCCTGTATTGTAACTTCTTCTTCCTTTCAGAACTCGCTAACCTGGACTCCCATGCATGTCGCCAGGCTCTCCACCACTTAACTATACCTCCAGCTTTCTTTTTACTTTGGCTTCACTAAGTTATCCAAGTTGGCCTTGAATTTGCAATCATCCTGCCTCAGCCTCCTGAGAAGCTGAGACCTAGGTTCTTAAAGGGCTTGTTTGTCACACTTGGGGCTGACATGGGGCTACAAAGAACACCTAATAGGGAATGGCAAAAAGTGACATTTAATGGGTGAATACCTACATTGGAGACCCAAAACCAGAGAACTAGGGTAGAGGGTGACAAACTACCTCCCAAGGCATGCCTGGCTCCAATCACTAAAGCGATCTCTATGTCTATAGTCATGACACATAGATATATAGTGGGCAGTGAAACTTCTACAGTCACAGGCAACATCAGTGACCCATTACATGTGTGCTTATATGAAGACAAATCTCGTGCCATAGTGTGTCAGCAGAACACAGCCCTGCAGGTGACATCATGCTGCATGACCCACGTGTGAATGGAAGCCTGGCTCTTCCTTCAGCAGCTGCTACAGCACTGCCAGGAGCCACAGCTGCCCGGGATGCTGATGCCTCTTCCACATAGAGACAAAGCATGCACACGACAGGTTGTAGTAGAGATAAAATGAGTGAATTCACCCAAAATCCTAGCTCAGAAAAAACACACCATAAGAGTGCAGGTGGCTCCTGCCCATCAGCAGTCGCCCCGATGAGCCATCATACCATGGTCTTTCTCGTTGGATAAGTATGCGCCCCATCTCACTATATATCAGATTTGTAAATGAGGAAATGGGTGAGAGGGGGAGGGTTCCAAGTAGGTTCAATCATTACCCCAAAGACAAGTGAGATTCAACTTAAAATCTAAGAAGCTCCAAAGCCTTAACTCTGCCTACCGTGGTGGGCTAGAAAGCTCTGGAACATTCCCTCCATTGCTGTGTCAAACTGTAGTCCTACTTCACGACACAGACCAACTGCTTCAAGGCTTACAGAGAATCAGGAGGGTGGTAGAGACAAAGCACCCAGGTCCTGATATGTGGGAGATGCTGATGGGACACAGAAAGTTCTCAAGGGGCTCTCATGAGAACCTGGGCTCACAACTGCTTCCTTAAGTTTACAGTGGAATCGGGTGAGTGGGTCTCATGCACAATGCAACAGATACACGTCAGAATGAGGAAGAGGCTACTCTCCTCATGGAGTTACTGGACAGCAAGGACATGCCACCATCAGTTTCCTGCAGAGGTCATCTGTGGGGACCCCAGACAAGAGGGCATCCCAGCTCTTGTCCAAGCTGAGAGTCTGCTATCAGTCAGCGGATTCTTGAACAGCATGCCTCTATAAAAGATTTTCTATGGAAAGAACAAGAGGCAAAGTCCAAAGATGTCACTGCTCATTCAATAAAACAAATCGGAGGGGTTACTGTCAGTATGATAGGAAAGGGTGGCTGGCTCAAGAAAATGGAATAAACCAACCAAAAAAAAAAATATATTTTTGAGAAAAGTCCTGGCTAGCCTGGAACTCCCTAAGTAGACCAGGCTAGCTTCAAACTCAAGAGATCCACCTGCTTCTGCCTCCCAGCCTCCCAAATGCTGGAATTAAATGTATGTAAAACATCACACCAGTCCAACAAATGCCCTTTAAATTTTCAATAGATCTTATTATACAGTGGCCTAGGCTTTTGAGTGCCCACACCAACTCTCAAAATAATAATTCAGCAATACTGTCTTCGACCAAGCCTCTAAACTTTTCACATACAGTTTTCATGGCTGGGGTTACAGCTGAAGAACAGAAACCCCTCAAAATGTCACAATCATCTCCAGATGATGGACTGCTACCTGAGAATGTAACTGCACTGGGGAGACAGGGCCTTTCTAATAGTACTCAGCACTGTAAATGACATCACCTAAGCAGCTCCAGTAGGTCTGCACCCTTGTACAGGGATATTAAGGGTAGAGACACACAGTGGGAATATCATATAAGCAAAGGGAGATAGCCATCAATAAGACAAAGAGAGGCGCAGAAGCAGCCAGGACCACACCTTGATATTGGGGTCCTGCGCCCCGGAAGTGTGAGCAGACATAAATCTGTCACTTACACCACCCAGGTTATGCAGACCTAGCTCAGAGCTACTGTTCTGATGATAATACATATCCCATTCCCCTCTTGGTCCTCATGGAATATACTGGAAGTCATCTGAATCTCCCGAGAGGCAACTGCCATTCCAAACCTTTTATCTCCCTGTCTCCTGCACTGCCCACCAACCACTCCCAATCCCTCAGGAGCCCCATTTCCTCCAGCCATTCCCTCTATAAACAACCAGAGTGAAGAGCAAACCCTGAGTTGAACAGGGAGGCGAGGCATGAGAGTTAGGCTTTGAGACCACAACTTGCAGACAGCCAAGCAAAGACTGAAGTATTCTCTAATTCTGAGGCCGCAGCTGCAGGGACACACAGACCTGTCCGCTACTGAGTCCTAAGAACCTGCGATGATGTGAGGCTAGCAGGCTGAATTGGGTGAGCATCTGTGGAATTTGAAAATATTTAAGCTCTTTGTCCCCCCACATAAACTAGGACCACGCACAGAGACATACTAAGTGAAAGAGCACAGAAATATGCCAGGCAGTCGGGTCAACGTAATTACCACACTTGAACCACAAGTTTCACTTAGCTTCCCCACAGCCAGGGTGACCATGGAAACCAAGCTTTTACTTACACAGGAAGGGGGCGGGGCACTTCTCTAAACAATTTAGAGTAGGCATGGAATAAGAAAAGTAATGCCCCAGGTGCATTTACACAAAATACATCCATAAAGTTCTTAGTCTTCCCAATAACAGGTGATATGTAAACTGTCAGCCTGGGAGATCTACTCCATAAGCAGCTTTATATAGAGACCAAATGGTAACAAAGTAGCAACTGCACTTGAATTCATAATCGACAGTCTATGGGTTGTCAGAAACATGAGCACAAGGTTTACAGCACACTGGTATGTCACAGTTGTCTATAAGGTACATCATTTAACTATGCACACATTAGATTGGCCATGATTTGCTCCATACACACTGAGTACATGGAGTGAAATATCACACTGTATGCTCATAAACAGGCAATTACTACACTACACATGAATCAAAATGTTTCCAAAAATTCTGAAGTGGTGAAAGTGGGGTTTTCTGTAAAGACTTGTTTTAGTTTGTGTGTGTGTGTGTTTCCCAAAGATTCACCAGATGCGGGTTCTAGGAACCAAGCTCTGGTTCTCAGAAAGAACAGCAAGTTCTACTCACTGAGCATCTCTCCAGCCCCACAGGTGAGAGTTTTACCTACCCTGATCTTATCACCATACGATGAACATATATACTAAAATAAACTTACCTATAGGCACATATAAAAAGCAAAGCTTCAAGGGCTTAAAGTTTTTTTAATCTAAAACTTTAAAATGATTTAGGGAAGCATCCAGGCAAACAAAGAGGCTCCTATAAAGCCAGGGTACGGCTCTCATCAGTGTCAGCCAAATGCACAGGTGCCTTGCATTTCGGTAAGCAGTGGCTGCCACTTTTGTAGTGAAGTGACGCTTGGAAAGACCCACAACATTTTCTGAAAGAACTGTCCAGGCGGACCTCATCTGGCACTGAAAGGCACAGAGACACAAGGATTGGTGCTCCACTGGTAGGAAGCAGGCTGAGAGGCCACGCACACAGCTGTCAAGATTCACTGAAAAATGGCATAGCGAGTGCTTGCCCAGTGCCAAACAAACATTGGAGCTGCGTGCTACACAGCCTTACATAATATACTAATTACACACTTCCCCCCCCCCAAAAAAAAAAACCATGTGATGGAGTTTCAAGATTATCCCTCCACTAATTGGCTTGGATTAAAAAATGCTTTTCTCAGTAGAAAAGAGGAGAAAAGTCAAGGAAGGCAACTCAAAAGCCTGGGTTACACTTAAACTCTGCTGGCCACGTGATCACTGGTCCTGTCTGATGTGGCAGAACAAACCAAAAAAGGAAGGGACTAAAACTCTGGGCTCAAGAATACTTCTGTAAAGTTTTCAGAAAGCAACAGTTTGGGGCTGAGGAGATGAGCTCAATTTTTAAGGGGCTGAGCAGAAGATCTAATCGCCTCAGATCTTATTCAAAATAAAAGACATTTTTCAGAAGCCAGTGCTGGCTTATAGTCTCAAGGCTGAGAAAGCTGAGACAGGAGGATCCTATCTAACCAGCCAATCCAGCCTCCTTGATGAGTTCCAGGCCAATGAGAGACCCTGTCTAGAAAAGGAAGGAAAAGGCACCTGAGGGCTTCCTGTGGCTTGCTCGGATACCTACACATGCATGGATAAGACACACCGGTGCACACAAACAATATAGCTTCTTAAATGAGTCTATATTCCAATAATCCAAAACTGTCCACTGGAAGACACGCCATGCAAACATCCCTTTCTGATCCTGGTCTCTGGTTCTCTTTCCTCGCCCCACGCCTGCCTGCCCACCTGCATATGCCACAGTGACCTAGTTGCTGCTAGATTCTTGAGAATTCTTCTGAAATCTTTCTTGAAGATACCAGCAAATATGAAAACCTCCTTCCCCATCCCATCACTGTATCTGAGCAAGCTAAACAGTAGTTGATGAGCTGGCCACTCCGGAGGCCATTCCTTCACAGAGGTATAGGCCAATAGGTATTCCATAGAGCCCAAAGAAGCTCCAGCTCTTGGGTGCTTACGAGTCAAGATGACGTATGCAAGAAGCACAACTCAAACTTCAGTATCTGAGCAAAATCAGCCGGAACCAAGGAGTAACACCCCATGTTCTAATGCTTCTAAATGAGGTGAAACACAAAATAATAATTATCAGGAATCCCGTCATCTGCTGGCCAAGCAGCCAGCTGTAAAATCTGTACAATCTGAGCCAACACCAATGATTAACAAGCACATGTGTCTCTCTCCAACCTCCAGTTCAGGGTCCTGAAAAGTCTCTTAGGAGAATCTGTGGTTAATTAACATAAGACAGTCTTCTCTTAACAAGGGAAGGAATGACTAGGTCGAAGAGTCCTCTCAGAAGAGAGCTACAGATGCAATTCGGCTTGGAAATTAATACAGAACCAGTGAGACTTTACGAACTACACCAACAATGGGGCTTCAGATTAATTTACCAAATGTCCCCTTTCCATGTTGAGAAATGTCAAGGCTTCGGATGATGGCATCCTGTCTAGCACTCAAGAACCAAACCTTGAGCATACTTTATCTTTGCAAGGTCACCAGCCCCTTTACTTCCTGTTCACCCATTCATCTTGTACATCTGACCCCATCTTTCCAGCCTCACCCATCAGTCTATACCCTAGCCCTCCAGGGTTAATTTTGCCTTTTCTTCTTTGATGATGTCACCTTCAGTCTCATATCTCTCCATGTCCACCTCTGTCCCTGCCACATTCCAAACTGTGTCATTGTAGACTGGAGTACCATATCCCCAATGTTGCCTTGCATGGATCCATTGCTGCCACCCCAGTGGCCCATACAGCCTTCCCTGCCCACATCAGGTCCTCATATAGCCAGAGGACTATAATGGTAAGAGTTAACATCTGCCCCACTGGAAGTTTGCATGCACTAAAGTCCTCACTCTCATTACCTCGAACGTGATTATTACTTGCAGACCAGAACTTTAAAGAAGTGAGGTTAAAATGAAAGCATTAAGGTGGGATCCTATCCAATCTGACCAGCAGCAGTACACAGACAAAAATAGCCTGTGGGCACATGCAGACACCAGGGGTATGTGTCTACAAAGAGACTTCCTGAGGACAAGGTGAGAAAGCAGCCACCTACAAGCCCAGGAGACAGACCTGGAAAGATCCCATGACACCCTCATCTTGGACTTCTAACGCCTGCAGAACTGTGAGAACATAGATTTAGGTTCTTTAAGTCTCTGGGATGGTGTTTTGCTATGGCAGCCATAGTGAACTAATAATAGAACTGCCCTTACCTCCCTTCCACAATGCCAAAGCTCACCCAGTTCTTAGCAGCCTCTCTGTAGTATAGTTCACATTAGACAATTCAATCCTACGGAAGCTACACTAGTTCTTCTGGTACTCGGGAGACTGCACAGTCACCTAATTGGGGAAAAAGTTTAATACCTGGGCGAATGCTCATAACGTCAGCAGTTACCACTCCACCCTAAGTAGCCACTGAATTTCCTTCCATCTCTCTGGGAATCCTGTGTAACACCACTGAACCAGCCTGCCTTCTGCATCTTTAGGCTTACCTATTTTTCTGTCAGTGCGCTCACACACCACACATCCTTATATGACTGGTTGCTACACTTCACTCCTTTCGGAACTCAGGAGTATTCGTGGCGCAGACACACAGAGGATGTTTTGTCTGTCCTCATCAGTTAAAGAACACCTGGGCTATTGAAGTCACACTTCCATCTTAAAGCTTGAATGCAGGAGGTAGACCTGGTTGACTTTCAAAATGCTGTAAGACATGATGAGCAGGAGAAGCATCCTACACTACATTATCACACAATGAGGTGTGGGCATTATATTAACAGCAATTTCTACACACACACACACACACACACACACACACACACACTCGATTAATTGCACCTTTCTCTCCAATCACAGGCTTTCTGTCAACCATCACCAAGTCTCTGTTATAATACAGCGCCACAATAGGTCGACATATGCCATTAACAACACACATATATAAGTCACCACTTCCATAAGCCTTGATCTATTCAAATTTGTACTTAGGGCTGGAGAGAAGGCGTAGTGGGTAAATGTCGCGCCCAACTTGTCCAGCAAGCAGACACAACACGGTTGGATTCTTCTCATCAGCCTTTATTGCAGGAACTAATAATAATACTATGGAGGACCCCGTGCAGCCGGAGGGTGCTGCTTATATAGAGAAGCAGATGTTGCCAATGTAAGGATTGGCTAAGGCTACAGTACCTCGTTAGCATATGCCCACTCGGGAGGGGCACACATCAGAATCAGGCAGATACATGTGCAGAATACCTGTTTACCAGAAAAATCTGAAGAGGCAGGCAGGCAGTCGGCGCCATCTTCTAATGTCGGCTACCGACAGGTAAAGGGTCCCCAGCATCCACAATGTTGATGCTGCAGCATGCATCTGCAATCTCGGGGCTCCTACAGTGAGATGGGATGCCTGGTGTGCACTGGGGTGAGCTTGAGAGCCTGTCTCAAACAGGGTAGACAGTGAGGATTCACACCCACAGGGTCCTCTAAGGTCCACCTGTGCACTGCATGCGCGCATACACACACCCCACACACACTCATGAATGCACACGAACTATATATACACAAATACAAACACAAAGATGACAAAAGAAACACCGCTACTTAGAATCCAAGTTTCTAACAAAAATATTTGAGTTATTCCAAGAAACTGGCAGCAAAGGACCTTTTTTATATATATAAAAAAGAAAGGTGACTCACAAAATAAAAGCATTTGTACTATTTATATTTAGTAGAACTTTGTTTAAAAAAATGATTTTATAATTTAAAAGGCATCATAATACCCATAAGCAGAATTATCCCAAATATATCAAAGAATATTTATTAGAAAATAGAACTGGAAGCCAGATGTAAATTAAAGGCACAAGCTTTCAATCCCAGCCCTCAGGAGGCAGAGGCGGGTACATCTCTGTGAGCCTGAGGCCGGTCTGGTCTACTGAGTGAGTTGCAGAACAGCCAGGGTTATATAATGAGACCCTGTCTCAAGAAAACAAAACAAAAAAAGCAGGTTGTATAGAACCAGCGTTAAGCATCACACGCTGAATCGTTAATCCTGGTTTCCAGTCATTCTCCGTTCCATTCCTTCCTAAAACCACAGAAATGTCTTCATTTCATGCTAAAATAAAAGACACAGCCCTGTCAACTATAATGAGAAATTGTTAGATCGGGTTGTTACAACCCACTAGAAGGAAGGTGTGCTCAAGGGGAAAAAGGTAACCTGAATTCTATGCAAAACATTTGCTATGGAGAAACTGCTGGCAAGACCAGACAATTCAGCATAGAGTCAGCCAACTCTAGTTTTTTTTTAATTGAAAGTATCTTTTATTCAGGGCTGGAGAGATGGCTCAGCGGTTAAGAACACTGCCCTTCCAGAGGACCAGGGTTCAATTCCCACCACTCACAGGACAGTTCACAATCATCTGTAACTACAGTTTCAGGGGACCTGACACCCTCACACAGACAAACATGCGGGCAAACCACCAATGCACATAAAATTAAAAAGTCAGTAAAAATAAAATCTTTTTTTTTTTCATAGAATATATTCTGATCACGGTTTCCTCTCCCGGATCTAGTCGGCCAACTCTGTTTTTCTAGGATAATTAAGTTAAGTGCTCTGAAAGGAAAACTGCAAACACATGGGTTCAGAAGAAAAGCAAGAAGTAACAGCACACACACACACACACACACACACACACACACACACACACACACACTATACACTGCAGCAGGAAAGGGCCACACCACTTTCTGCTTTACTTTGTTCTGAATGAATTGATTCCAGCATCTAGATTTCCTTGTGCTCAAACATCCTTTTGGGCAAATAGCAAATTTCCTGCATGGGTTTCCTTCCAAAGCAGCAAAGTTGTTTGGACTTTGGGATGCATTTCCCCAAATGTGATTCCACTTCCAAAGTGAGTCCACAGACACCTGTTTCACACACACAGCAGTTTGCAGTTCGTGGAGAAGAGCAGAGGGAATAGCATACAGAGGTAATAGCAATCTGCACACGGTCACTTTGAAGAGCCCAGTGCCGCTTCCTTCCTGGAGCGACCATGCTTGGGATTTGGATTGCTTAAATTCACTAACAATGGTCACCTGTTCTCCAATCTCAACTTGGCCTCTCCAGCTCCCCAAGGAAGCCTTATTCTTCACAGCTGGTGAGCTGCTCTAAGGAGCTGAAGGGGAGAACAGTTGTCCACTCCAGCTGCAGGAGCCAGCACTGTAACTTTCTGTCACAATGCAGACCCCTTAGGTTACCGGTATGGTCCAACTTTTTCTCTCCCTTCGCTAGCTAATAAACACAGCATTCTTTTGCTTTTTCCCTGGGAGTCAGTGGTGCGAAGCTCTTCCCCACAGAGAAGAACTGGGTGTGTGCTGTGGGAATTGGGATTGGGTCCTAGGAAGCAGCAGGGACAGGAATAAAGAACGTTGTCCTCTTCTCTACAATCAGGTGTTTTCTCAAAATAAATCTGGGTCCACAGATTACCTAGAAAGGGACTCAAACGGAATGAAAACAGGTGACTCCCACCATTCCAGACCAAAACTGTCTTCAGGGATGAGGTATCTATCAGAAACAGTCCTGTTGTTTCTGCCCGTACCAAAGCCACAAGCTCTACTGGAGAGTCTAAAGCCTCAGAGATTATGATGCCAAGTCCAAAGCTTTGCCAAGTGTGTCAGCCTTGAATGAGGGACTGTTTGTGTGGACTAGCTGCACACTTCAGAGCTGGTGCCTGGAGCCCTGTCTAGGGCAGCTCTCCTACACAACCACTGGGGTCCCATCCCATCTCACGCTGCCCTCCCTTCTTCCTGTTCACTGACACTTCCTTCAGAACTTTAAAGACTTATTTTATGTGTATAGGTGTTTTGCCCGCATGTATGCCTGGAGGAATGCCTTGCCAATCTTGTTCCAGCCAGTACTGAGCAAGCAGTTGCCATAGGAAGCTTGGCAACTCTGGATGTGATTATCCTATGTCCTTGGGCTAACTACTCCCTGATGCTTCTCAATGGGGTTTCATTCATCTTTTTCTTCTTTACCAGGAATGTGGTCCTTGGATGGTTGAGTCTCATCAGCATTATGCATTTTGGGTGTTGAGCTTTGAGGAGAAAGGGCTTCTCCATCCAGAATGGCATTAGTTATGAGTGTGATGGTAGCTGCCATACGCGTACACACATACAGCTTCCTTTAGCAAACTCAGAGTGCTTGACTGAGTTTCAGGCTCTGACCTCGGGATGGTGAAGAGTCCTAACACTCTACAAGGTCGGGTACTACTTTTATTCCTGTTATGTAGATGAAGAAACTGAGGCATGGGAGGGTCATGATTGCCCTAGCTCATGACTGAGAAGTGATACATATACATCTCAATAAAATGCAGGCAGCCTACCTCTAAACACTTAAGCCTGGGGCTCTATAGAAAGCTGCTGAGGGCCATATGTGAACTGGGGGCATTTTATGATCTTCAGAGCTGAAGGTTGCCTGGGGGTGTTGTCTGGAATGGCAAGAGCAGTTTTGAGATGGATGGAGTCATCATTTCCTGTGTGTGTGTGTGTGTGTGTGTGTGTGTGTGTGTGTGTGTGTGTCTTCCTGTTTGAGTTACATCTATGATTCTGATTGGAGGAACTGAATGGAGCGCTATCTGCTTTGCCTGGGGATCTAGGTTCAATTCCCAGCACCCACATCTTGCAGAGCTAGGACCTCAAGTAACTGCCACACCCAGCCCTAAATGCTTTCTCCAGCAAGGAAGAAAGAGAAGCACTTAGCATTTGCACTACACAGTAAGTGTCTGTGACCCAGTTCATTCTCTGTCTCGATTAATCTTTCCAAAGCCAGGTGGGGCTATCACTTTCCCTCAACAACACAGGTAAGACAAAGCCACTTATGGGGCAAATGAAGCCAATTTCCACTCAGCCCAACCCAGCAGGCAGCTTTCCGGCAGTGTTGTCCCATCAGGTCCCAAATCAACTAACCAAGAAATAACCTAGCCATAATCGCCCTTTTCCTTCAGAGAAAATCATATTCCACACCAGCTCTCCTCATTCTTCCTCAAGACAGGGGCCTCTACCTCTAATTTATGTTCTGGATTCAAACAGTCCCTCCTTAAATCAACAGGGAAACATAGGTGAAGTAATTAGAGCAGTAATGTGTCTCTCAAGGGTAGGGAAGAGAGTGCAGATAGTAACCGCTTGCTGTGCAAGCATAAGGGCCTGGTTTCTAAACCCCAGGTCTCATGTAAAAAGCCAGGCATGAGGCAGGTGTGGGGCAGGTGTGGGGCAGGTGTGGGGCAGGTGTGGTGGCATGCACTTGTAACCTCGGTGCTCAGGTGGCAGAGCCAACAATATCCCTAGGGCTCATGGGCCAGCTATCCTGGCCTAATTAACAAGCCACAGGTCCCGATGAGAGACTGTCTCAAACACAAGTTGAAAAGCTCCTGAGAAATGGTATGTTAATCTGATCTCTGACCTCCACACATGCATGCTCTCAAGTGTACCTGCACTCACACACACACACACACACACACACAGAGCATCTTTGATGAGACATAGGAAAGCCATTCATTTCACAGTCAACTTAGGCATACACATATGAAGAATAATACCCTTCATTCTACAGGGCCTCTGCCTCACCTCCCCTACCCCAATTTAACCTTTCCTGCTCCATAATAAAAAACACAGTGCCAGGAATTTGATTACCATACAAAACCTGCCGGGGCCTGTTTCTACACGGAACAATTCCTGAGATGCAAGCCTCCTTCTCCCACTCACCCCATCTCTGTCCACACCCTAGAGCTCAGCTCTCCCTAGTGGACCTGCACTTTACTAATTGCTGCAATCCTAAGCACTGTCTTGTTTTCCTCCGTTATATAAGACAGCCTGCAAGAAGCCGCCGGGCATGAACAATGCTATTTTTTTTTTTTCACATGAGCTCACTTGATGCTGGACGTCACTGATCTTGAGACGACATTTTCAAAAGAAGTTTATTTTAAATAAGGCACTTCCTGGACTCCTAAAAGCCCACTTCATGGCATAATTTTTTTCTCTCTCTCTTAGGAAATTTCTTCTAAGTCAGAAAAAAAGTTGTCAACCTCTCTCAACCTTGGTAAAGGTAACATTTTTTTTGGTTAGATGCCTCCCTTATGGGGGGTTGAGAGGGAAGCTGTTTGGCATATTATGGGATGCTTCGCAAGATTCCTAGCCTCTACTCAGTAGCTGTCAGTGACTCTCCTGACACTCTCCCTGAGTGACTACTAAAATGTGCCAAGTGTCACCAAGCATCTCTGGGTTGGAAAACTGGTCCAACCTAGTGATGCTTGGTAACACTTGGCACAAGTCTGGGCTTTGTGGTTCACACTTGTAATCCCAGCCTTGAGCAAGGAAGCAGGGAAAACAGATCCGGAACTCCCTGGTTAGCTATCCTAGCCTATGTGGTAAGCTCAGACCAATAAGAGATCTTGGCTCAAAAAAACAACGAATATCTAGGAAGGGGGTTGTGGTTGCCCCATTACACAGTAACTCTATTTTAACTCTGTGTGTGTGTGTGTGTGTGTGTGTGTGTGTGTGTGTAAAAGCTTCCATATCAGTTTCCGTATGACTTGTTTAGAAAGTCTTCAGTGTTGATATTTATCCCTCACCATGCTCCCTCTTCTACCCTGTACCACCTCCCCTACCCCAATTTAATCTTTCCTATTCCATTATAAAATACACAGTGTCAGGAATAGGTTATATCTTTTGGAGTTGTTGGCCATTGAGATCTCACAGACATTCATTACAGACTATTATTGTCAATGCACTTGGGTTACCGTACACAACTGACAATAAGACTCTTTTGCAGAAGGCAGCGCATACTTGAGTCACATAATGGAAAAATCAAGCTGGTGTGAACCTGGAAGCTTCATTCCTACTGGCTAGCTTTCACAGGGCTGGGAGGTGACATCTACAGCCATCAGAGAAAGAAAGGGATCACAACTCTTACTCAGTTGTGAACCCCGAAAGGCCAATAGTAACCAGCGGTTGCACAGGGCATGCCCACTGGCACAACAGTGAGTGATACTTGGCACAATGATACATCATAGGAGTGACCAACCACTCTCTGCTTGGATTTGAGTCCTGCCCTGCAAGAAGAAATCCATCCATACCTGGCACCACAACTGGATAGGCAGATCACCGATCCTAACGGAGAAGCCACTTCTACTATTCTGCTAAGTGGATATAGTGTTAAATTGACTCCTGATGACTCATCCTTACACTCATTGATTAATGTATATCTCAACCCTTAACAGAGAAGCTTCTATTTGCAACTGATGGCGATTAACATAGAGATCCAGGGGTTGAAGAGATAGCTCAGTGGTTAAGAGCACTGACTGCTCTTCCAGAGGTCCTGAGTTCAATTCCCAGCAACCACATCCATCTGTAATGGGATCTAATGCCTTCTTCTGGTGTGTCTGAAGACAGCTAAAGCGTATTCATACATAAAATAATAAATAATTATAAAAAAAAAACCACAGAGCTCCACAACTGATCAACATGTATAAAATAGAGACTGTGGGACGCTCAGCCCTAAATGGGACATCTATAACCCCAACTCCCTCTTCCTTCCTCCCAAGGCTAAAGGGTCATTGTAGAAGAGGGGACAGAAGGAGTGTAAGAGCCCAAGGCTAAGGGGTCATTATAGAAGAGGGGACAGAAGGAGTGTAAGAGCCAGAACTGATGGACGACTACAGGGAAACAGTATATTCTGAAAACTGCCAGGTAGCTGCATATACAAATCAGAACAGTTGTGTACAAGCCCAAGATCAAAACCAGAGGGCATGAGATCTCACCTCTAGGCATGGAGCTATTGGCCACTGCTATCTCGGACAGGGACAGTCAGGTTTCTCAGGTAAGTTAACCATGCTCTGGTGGATGTCCACACAGCCATCAGAGCAGCACAAATTGGTCTTGATGGGTGTAATACAAATGAGTAAGAACACAAAGGAAGGGAGAACCGGTTATGGGCTGAGTGAATATGATCAAAACATACACAAAATTGTAAAAGAACCAACAAAAAATTTTAATTGAAAAAATAAAAGGTGGTGGCACCTAAGGAAAAACACTTGAGGGGTTTTGTTTTTGTTGTTGTTTGGCTTATTGCTGGTTGACCTCAAATAGCAACACAATTTCAAACATCTTTGTTTTTAAAGTGTTCACTGGTTGTTTTCAACAACTACTAAATAGAGATGTTTTCACAAAGAAAACTAAGTCAGATCAAAAAAGCCCATTCTTCATAAAGGGGCTACCAGACAGGTCAAAGCAGTGTGTGTGTGTATGTGTGTGTATGAGTGTGTATGAGTGTATGTGTTTTCATGTGTGTGTGTATGTGGTGTATATATATATGTATGTATGTAGTGTATGTTCCTGTATATGTATGTGGTGTGTGTTCATGTATATATGTGTATATGTGGTATGTTTGTGAATGTGTAGTGGAGGGAGGGTGTGTGTGTTCATGTGTTGTATGTGGTATGTGTAGTGTGTGTTATGTATGTGGTGTGTTTGTGTGTGGTGTGTGGTGTGTGTATGTGTGTTTTCATGTATGTGTGTATGTATGTGGTGTGTGTGTTTGTGTGTGTGTGGTGTGTGTATGTATGTGGTGTGTGTGTCTGTATGTATGTGGTGTGTATATTTGGTGGGTATGTGGGGGGGAGTGTGTGTGTGTGTGTGTGTGTGTGTGTGTGTGTGTGTGTTTTGGAAGGACCAGAAGCTACAGTTTTATTCTGTGCATCCAGGGGCTGCTAGACTGATGGTGTTCACAGCTATCACACAGGTGGGGAGAAGAGGCGGAGTAAGGGCTGCTGAGCACAGCCTTGGCACTGTCATTTCTACTACGATTCTAATGTCTTCCCTGAATAATCATTCTTGGGAGACTATCTGAATCTTTAATTTCCACAGTTCATAAAACTTCATATTAAAAGATTTTTCTTTTTTCCCTTATTTCTATGTATCTTTGTCTGACTTTAAGTGACTTGTTACATTTATAATTTTTAGAACAGAATCTAGCAAGCATGTATGCTTTAGTTCCCCTTGCTGCAGATATAATAAATCACATTTAGTCTTATTTATTATCTTATAATTCTGAGGGCCAGAAGTAGAAAATGAGAAAGCCAATTTTTATAAATAGCTCATATGTGAGGTATGGATACATGAATTTATTTTACTACAGCAACCATTTATTATCAATGTACAACCAGTAAACACACACACACACACACACACACACACACACACACACACACAGTTTGCCCCATTTCCTACCTTGACAGAGGCTGCATTCCTCCATTACCACCACCACAAGCTCATCTAAGAAGCTTGCATCCCTGGGCCAGCTTCCTGGATTGCACACCTCATTTCCTGTTCACATGCTACTATAATAAAGCATCCCTTTTTCATGTCCCACTGCTCAGGAGCTCCAGGAGGACACAAACCACATCAGTCACTGTGTGGACAGCCACAAGAGCTGGAAAAGTATGGTAGAGTCCCACAAGCAAGCCACTTCACTTTCTGGTATAAATATCCATTTCTTAGCTAATAGATCCAAGTCTGTGGGAATCTGACATGCATCAGGTGTGCCCTCACGTAGACGCCCTGCCAGGCATGCGAATATGCACCTGTACCCCTGCCCCCAGCAATTCACCCATCTCAGAAATTGCTTTAACCAGGGTCTAAAGAGATGGCCCAGTAGTTCACTGAGAATGTTTACTGGTCTAAAAGACCTGAGCTCAGGAACTAGCACCCACACGGGTGTTTACCACTGCCTGGACTTGTAGCTCCAACTCCAGGGGACCCAACACCCTCTTCTGGCTTCTGTGGGCAACTGCATTCCTAGTTACATATCCAGACACACATACATACAAATAACTAAAAATAAAAATAAATCTTAAAAAAAAAAAAAAAAAAGCCTTAGCCATTAATTGTCAAGTTAGCTCACTGCCTGTGAATCTGCTGATGAATAGAACAGGTCAGAGGGCACTGAGGGAGAATGCTGGGAGAGACTGATCAGATATATATACATGTATATCTGCAGAACTAGATCCAAACGTCCCTATGAAGGATATTGAGATGTAGACTTTCACCTAGATCTTATTAGTCAGTTTTTCATCATTACATTGAAACACCTGAGACTAACTATATAAAGAAGAGATTTCTTTACCTGCCTGGTGGTTGGTTGGCTAAAAATGCACAGTTTGGCACAAACACTGATGATGATGCGGCTCCCCCCCACCCCCCCGCAAAAAAAAACAATGGGAGTTAATATTCTAAACAGGAAGCCAGCATTGGATAAGGTTCAAGTATTTCCAACATCCGTCTCCCTAGAAGTTATTAGGGTGCTGTGAGAAATATCTTAATCCCGTTCAAGGGACATCAACTGACTTAGAACAGTCTACAAGGCCCCGGTCCTCAAAGATTCCCTTCCACCTCCCAACATCAACACGTGAAGAAAGAAGCTTCTAGAACAGAGACTAGGAAAAATCACTTCTAAGCCACAGCACACGTTTACACTGAAAACACACTCTGCCTAACTGACTAAAACATAAACCACCCATGCCCTAACTAAATAAATGCAGTAAATCACAAAGACATCAAAGGAGAGGAGAAATTGCTGGAAAAAGTGAGTTGACAGAGTGGGAGAGGTCTGAGAGAGGACAGTTAGGGCACATGACAGACAAGAAATCGTTAAAAAAAAAAAAACTAAATTTTTGTTGAAATTATTAGCATACTATTCTATGTGAATACGTGTTTTGCCTGCATGTATGTCTATGCACCACACATGTGTCTAATACATTTTAAAGACAAGAAGAGAACATCGGGTCCCTTGGGACCAGAGTTATAGACACTTGTAAGCTGCATTTGGGTGCTGGGAATTGAACCTGGGTCCTCTGGGAGAGTAGCCAGTGCTCTTAGCTGCTCGGCCATCTCTCCAGATCCAAAAGAACAATTTTTTAAAAAAATAAAAACTAAACTAGCAAGATAACTATCTACAAGCGCTTGCTTCTGTGAAGCTGTATTTCCTTACGCTTCTCGTTTGTTTGATAGCATTATCATTCCTTGGCCAAAACTAAATCACATTTAACTTCACTGTAAGAATCTGGGCCTTAAATTATTTAAGTACTAATTACTTAAAAAAATGACATTAGACTGGGGGGGGGGAGACCTTTAAATTCCAGTGGATATGGACAAGATCCAGGTTTACAAATATCAGCCCAATGCCAAACAAGCTCTGTATTCAGCAAGAGATTTTAGATTTTAATTTCCTAGTGTGCTGAAATCAATGGTGATCTATGTAACTTCTGTGAAAATGGAGGCTTTGGGAAAGGGCTGACCCCTAAGACAGACAGACAGACACACACACACACACACACACACACACACACACACACACACGAGAGAGAGAGAGAGAGAGAGAGAGAGAGAGAGAGAGAGAGAGACAGAGAGAGACAGAGAGAGACAGAGAGAGACAGAGAGAGACAGAGAAACAGAGAGACAGAGACAGACAGACACAGAAACAGGGCAAGATGTTGAAGGTATGACAGCAAACAGCCATATAAATGAAGGAACAATAGAGAAAAGGAAAACACTGTACTGTGTAGAAATCCACCAATTACTGCTGCTCCTTTACTTTTTCTACAACATAAGATGTAACAAATCTCTTCCCTGAGGCAGATTTTCGAAGGCAGGAGTATTCCCAAGGGTAGGCTCTCTCTGAATAGTTTAAACAGCAGGAAATCTAAGCCTCGATGGCCACCTCTAACTCTGCACCCTCACATCAACTGGAGGTCATCAGTCAATACCGTCTTGGGCCTTCTCAGCTGGGGCTGTCACCGTGGAAGCCTGCATCCCATTACAGCTACTAAAGTGAGTAGTGGACGTGTGTGCTATCCCAGGGGAAAAGTTTTGTTTCTCAAATCAGCTAAGCAGTGTCTAACTTAGGGAGGGCCACGTCCGTTATTAAGGTACTGTTGTAAGTTGTGGGTCTGATATAACTGATTTAACAGTACTGAGTAAGGAACACAGAGACACACACTGGCCAGTGGCCACGCCACTCAGAGTAAATACAAGATCCCCAAAAGGCTGTCCTGAATGGCGGTGCTCACCCAGATGGCCATGTGCAGCCTCGCTCTTTAAAAATAACTGCCATTCCTTATTTTATCATTAGCTAAGAAAAAGAAACAGAAAAGGGCCAAAACTATACAGAGACTTTGGCTAGTTAAAGTCTGGGCTCTAACACCTGGACTCACCAAACAGCTGGTAATTGGTTGCTGTTTGCCTTGGAAAAAAAAAAAAAAAACAAAGCAAAGGCATTTGCCACTTGGGACGTGATTAAAGTCTTCTAGCAGTGGCAAGGGAAAGAAATGTTGCTAAGGAAGGAGAAAATAAGCAAGTAAATGAAGTATATTCATTCCCTGAGGGAATTTTCTGTATCGAGCTACCTTTCAAAGCAAAGGCTGGGTTTGGGTAAAAAAATCAAACCATCAGTGAACAAGATGTCTTGGATCTAAATGACCTATCTCAAAGGGGCTAAGCTCCTGGGGCCAGGTGACAGTCATACATGTCATGGTAGTATATAATAGTCTATCAGTCATCCAAAAAGGCTCTGCTATCAATTAGGAGTCCCATCCCTGTTGGGTATGGCTTCCTTGAGAGTCAAGAGCACACCGAGCTCAGGAAGCCGGTAGGCAATAATGATTTTAATATATTAATATGATCTTCAGCTTGTAGGTTACATCCAAAACTGACTCTGTATGCTAAAATGTGAAAAACACAAGCCAAAAATGTCTTTGTTTTTTCATTTGTGCACGTACATATGACTACATTAGTTTATCTATGTGTACCTCCCAAGATAATGATCTGAGTCTGATCCTGGGTCAAAGTGTCATAGAAGGAATTGGCTCCCAAAAGTCATCTTCTGACCATTGTATCTATATTGCTTATGCAGGTCCGTGTGCATGCACACACACATAAATGTTATTTAAAACACTTAAAAGAGGGGCTGGAGAGATGGCTCAGCGGTTAAGAGCACTGACAGCTCTTCCAGAGGTCCTGAGTTCAATTCCCAGCACCCACATGGTGGCTCACAGCCATCTGTAATGGGATCAGATGTCCTCTTCTGGTGTGTCTGAAGACAGTGACAGTGTACTCATATAAATAAAATAAATAAATCTAAAAAAAAAATTTTAAAGACATATGTAACTGAAAATGACCTACAAGGAGCTCAGTCATGACATCTGTCCCTGGAGGCCTGCATGTAGGAAGAACCTACATCTAAAATGGAAGCCCAGGACAGGACTTTTATTTATTAAAACTGGGCAGCAAGTGCAAGCTCCATGCTGGATTCAAATAGACTGACACCATAGGCTCCTTGCCTCTTGCAAATCAAATGAAGCTCACTAGTTCCACTACCTCTTGATCCAGAGGGCCTTTGGGGTTCTCCTTTTTATCTCATACCTTCTCAGAGGCACAGTCATTATTGGGGATTCCAGAGAGGCTTCACGACCACATGGAGAGAGCTGGGGCTCTTTTCACTTCATCTTAAAGATAACGGCAGCACGGCACTCATTCTCATCTCAAGGCTGCAGCAGAAGGCTGACAGCTAAATTATATTTCTTTGACTACCACTGTAAGTCCTTAGGGATTGGAAAATTCGATCCACTGCAGAGCGTACTATAAATAGCCACCTTCCCTTCCTGCCACCTCCAGTATGAAACCAGCAACTACTAAAAAGCACTCGGTAACCCGGCGTGAGCGAGCCTTCCATGCCTATGAGGGATGGGGACATTTGAGATAGGCAAGCCCAGGAGGTCACTGAGCTTTCACAGCTGGATGGTGGTGGTGATGATGATGATGATGGTGGTGATGATGGTGACGATAAGGGAAGGCAAGGAGGGTGGGGGAGGGGTGTCTAGGAGACACACCCTATTAGATTTGGTTTAAGTTTTCACAAAAACCCAAGCTTAAAGCCTGCTGCAGGACACTTCCTTTTTTTTTTTTTTTTTTTTTTTTTTTTTTTTTTTTTTTTTGGGGGTTTTTTTTTTTTTCTCTCCTTGTCTGGCCCTCTCTCTGTAGACCAGGCTGGCCTCAAACTCAGAAATTCGCCTGCCTCTGCCTCCCAAGTGCTGGGATTAAAGGCGTGCGCCATCACCGCCCGGCTGCAGAACACTTCCTAAGTACATGGTTTTGGCCAAGTGATCCACCATCCTCTCTATGTCTCAGTTCTCGAACCAAGAAAAACAACATGATCTCCATGACCCATTCATAGATTAACCATGAAGAAGGGCTACACAATAGAATCGGGGTTCTTGGTCTCTGCACTGTTGACGTTAGAGGCCAGAAACCTGTCACAGAGAATGACATGTAAAATACTGAACAGCAATCCTAGCCTCCACCTATCAGATGCTCTAGCACTTTCTAAGGCTAGGGCAGTCTCAAATGCCTAGAAGGAACAACACAATTGGGCCCTATGATGATTTAAAAGGAATAGCCCCCACAAACTAGTGTGTTTGAATGCTTGGCTCATAGGGAGTGGCACTATTAGGAGGTGTTGCATTGTTGGGGTAGATGTGGCCTTGTGGAGGAAGTGTGATGCTGTGGGGGCAAACTTTGAGATGATATATGCTCAGACTATATCTAGTGTGACACACAGGTCTCCTTCTGTCACCTGCAGATCCAGCTATAAAACTCTTGGCTTCACCGGCACCATGTCTATCTTCACACTGCCATGCCTTCCACCATGATGATAATGGACTGAACCTCTGAACTGCAAGCCAAACCCAATTATAAGAGACACCTTGGACATCGTGTCACTTCATAGCAATGAAACCCTAACTAAGACAGGCCTCTAGGTGAGAACCACTGTAAAAGGTCCTCTCCTCCCAGTCCTCTGAAATTAGGAAACTTTGTGCCCTTCCCCAGCCTTGAGCAGGCGGGAAAGACCTTATGGAGTCATCCACCCTGGATGCACTTGCAAATTCCTATATGAATTTAGAATAGACTGGCCGCTGACCTTGATTAGTGGCATAATCCGTGACATAATCCCATAATCCGGCTGACACAAAGGATGGGTTAGGTGGGGCTTTCCCTATATATACAAAGTGCTGAATATTAAACTTTGAGCCTTGATCAGAGAACTTTGTCTTGGCTTCATGCTTCTTTCAGCGCTCTGTCTCTTTTTCATTTCCAGCCCTCCTTTCAGGTGAACCCAGTTCATCCGTGGCCACCGACGGCTACAAAAGATGAGGATTTCTTTCGGACTCTTCTTTCTTACCTAATAAGTAATAACCAAATCTAATAGGGTGTGCATATGTACCTCTGTCCTCATCCCCTCCTTAGTTCCCACCCTCATCACCACCGTTCAGCTAGGACAGCTCCGTGACCTTCTATGGCTGTCTGACTTAAATAGACTCTCCCTGGTGATTTGTGGTAAGCTTATCTCCATATTGTTTCATCTATTTGTCCAGCCCCACCGGAGCTGACAATCCCAAACCCCAGGGCGAATGTTAGGAAAATTTAAACCTCAGCAGGTACCTCAGACAAGCAATCAAGTCAAGTCACTTCCTGAGGCCCACAAGGCTGAGTTCATAGCCTGGCCTCCAGACCACCCCTCAGCTTCTACTCCTGTCTTTTTTTTTTTTTTTTTTTTTTTTTAGATTTATTTATTTGTTATGTATACAGCACTCTCCTGCATGTATGCCTGAAGGCCAGAAGAGGGCACCAGGTCTCATTAAAGATGGTTATGAGCCACCATGTGGTTGCTGGGAATTGAAATCAGAACCTCTGGAAAAGCAGCCAGTGCTCTTAACCTCTAAGCCATCTCTCCAGCCCTTAACTCCTGTCTTAGTCAGGGTTTCTATTCCTGCACAGATATCATAACCAAGAAATAAGTTGGGGAGAAAGGGTTTATTCAGCTTACACTTTCACATTGCTGTTCATCACCAAAGGAAGTCAGGACTGGAACTCAAGCAGGTCAGGAAGAAGGAGCTGATGCAGAGGCCATGGAGGGATGTTACTTACTGGCTTGCTTCCCCTGGCTTGCTCAGCTTGCTTTCTTATAGAACCCAGGACTACCAGCCGAGGGATGGCACTACCCACAATGGGCTAGGTCCTCCCCGATTGATCACTAATTGAGAAAATGCCTTACAGCTGGATCTTATGGAGGCATTTCCTCAAGGGAGGCTCCTTTCTCTGTAGTAACTCCAGCTTGTGTCAAGTTGACACAAAAAACCAGACAGTACAACTCCCCAACATAATGCAGCCTGAAACTTCCACTCCTGAAACCAGACTGTGTTGGTTCAAGTCCTGCCCCTGATACCTACTACCTTGTTTATTTAACCCTTTTGTGTCTTGGTTTCCCCAACTGCAAAATGAGATATCAGCACCCGTCTCAAAGCCCTATTGTAAATATTTTGGCTCATTTAAAAATTTTGTTTTAACGGACAAAATCACACTATGAATGATTTAAAATATGATAAGTTGCACTAAATTGAGCTAACCAGTATATGTTAGCCTGACATATATTTGTGAGAACACTTAAAATATGCTCCAAGACTTTCAAGAATGCAGTACTTATTTTATGCACACAGGTGCAGTGCACCTGTATATGGGTGCACCTGCATACAAACATACAATGAATAAAGGTAGCACGTTATTAATAACTATATTTGGTAGACAACTGGTGGGTTCATGTGTCTGATACAGAACACATATATGTAACTACATCAGCACTTAGAACATGGACAGTTCTGCAGAGAACATGAGGTGACTGTGTTGGCTGGTCTGATGTCAATTTGACACACAAACTAGAGTTATCTCCAAGGAGGGAACTTCGGTGGAGAAGATGCCCTCATAAGATGCAGCTATAAGGCATTTTCTTAGTTAGTAATTGATGGGGAGGGCCCAGTCCATTATGAATGGTTCTCTATCCCTGGGACAGTGGTCCTGGGTTCTATGAGAAAGCAGGCTGAGCAAGCCGGGGAAGCAAGCCAGCAAGCAGCACCCCTCCATGGCATGTGCATCAGCTCCTGCCTCCAGGATCCTTGAGTTCATGTCCTGACTTCTTTTGATGGTGAACATCAATATGGAAGTATAAGCCAACTTTTGTTTGCTGTCATGGTGTTTCATGACAGCAACAGACACTGTATGACTGTGAGCTGATCCTCAATGTCCAAACATCTTTGTGTCCAAACATCTTTGTCCATTCAGGAAATGGGTCAGGGATCAAGGACAACCAAGAACAGCTAGGCTTCCATAAATGCAGCTGCTAGGACATTTATTTTTACTTAAAAACCCAGTATAGGGATCACTCTCTAAAGCTTGGCACCCATCTTCTGACTCCCCTTCATAGCTCAGACTCAAAAGTACCCGTGGAGTCATTTTCTCCTTAACTTTGCAGGCGCTTCCATGTAACACAGATTTCTTGGTTTGGTTTGGTTTGGTTTGGTTTGGTTTGGTTTGGTTTGGTTTTTCGAGACAGGGTTTCTCTGTGTAGCCCTGGCTGTCCTGGAACTCACTCTGTAGACCAGGCTGGCCTCGAACTCAGAAATCCACCTCTGCCTCTGCCTCCTGAGTGCTGGGATTAAAGGCGTGCGCCACCACCGCCCGGCTCATTGGGGGTGTTTAGTTGTCCTATTCTGTTTTTACTGATATAGGGCATATGTCATAAGGAATAAGTCTGTCATGAGTTACTGAGAAATTAAATAAAAAAAAAAAAACCTCCTGTCAGGTATGAGAGAAACACATTATTGGTAAGAGCATTATCCCCTACAATTCCTTACAATACTGGGGTGTCTTCTTTAAGAAAAAAAAAGTGTGGACTTCTCATGAAGCCGAAGTACTCATTCTCGTGCACGTGTGTTCCATCTTCCCAGGCCCATGCCAAGGGTATTCTGAATGTGGAATGAGTAAAGGGGTGGACCACAGGGTGGCACAGCTGACTTTGGCAAGCTCCAGGGGTAGAGCCATAAAAGCCATCCCAATCCCTCCTTGACACATTTTGCTGAGAGATGAGCAGATCTAAGCCTCTATGGACCAGAGAGACACACGGAGAGAGAGATTTCCTGCACTATTGTGGGAATGAAAGGTCCTTAATCTTAAGAGAAACCCACAGGAAGCCATTCTCTCTCGCCTCTCCGAGCAGTCTACAAAGAGCCTGGCTCCAGCTGCCAGTGGCTACTACCCTCAGATAAATAAGGCCTCTGAAAAGAGCAGGATTATGGATGGCAGAGCAGAGCAAAGAGCTCCTGCAGCTTCTTAATGACATCACAGGGTTGACAGACCTGTCCTGGGAGTATGTTCCCTAAATGGCATATGAGTAGTGAATACGCCAAGTGCAGTTACAGTCCCAGGAACAGCTACAACAATCTGCCATCATGCTTAAGTATTGCAACATACAATCAGAGACTGGCCAACTCAGACCCCAAAACTGTATGACACTGCCAACCGTGGCCTGTAAGTGGGAAGACTGGTGAACTAACAGGGGAGAAATGGAATTCATCAACAGACTACAACACACATAAACTGGAAGGTAGATGCATCCTCTTTTCAGAAATACTAGTCAGCTGAGGTAGGGCTCTGATTTGTCTCAGATTGGAAATAGTGCAGTATATGTCAGCTCCACCCTGTTGTTGGGAAGGGACACTCTCTGAGTCACACCCAACACTTACAGGGCATTAGCTGAAAAGCAAAATAAAGAGCTTCTGACCACTTAGATATTTATGTAAAGCGACAGAGCAGAATCCTGTTGCACACACATCATTAGAACAGGAAACTATTTGCAGGATGCGCCGGTGCATGTAGGCCGGAGTTATTTGGGAGGTTGAGGCTGGAGGATCGCTTTAGCCTTTGAGTCCCAAGGCCAGCCTGGGGAGCAAGATCCAAAATGAAATTAAAACAAAGCTGGGCCAATGCACTGAAACAGATTCATATTAAGAGGTGTAACTCCGGACCTAAGAAAACAAATACAGAGACAGACTCAAGTCAGATCCCAGCCCATGAATGATCTTCAAAGAACACTCCAGAAAACTTTCAGAGAGCATAAAACACAACTAGAATTAAATCCTCTTCATACAACTGTCACAAGTAAAAGGATAGAAATACGAAGATCAAGTGTCCTGGTAGAGAAAACATCTGTAAAAATATCCAGTTTACCAGTCAATCTTGTATCCTTTCCCCTCCCACCTGGTGGGGAGCTCCGGACTGGCTGACATGACCTTGGTACCCTTGGTAAAGAGCACGAGGAAGGGCCTTGGTAAACACGTGTCCAACTGAGCAAATATCATATCCGTATTCGTACCAAATCGCTCTCATTTTTTTTTTAACCTGAACCTTGAAGCACAGGCTTGGGGAGGGGGAGGGCACTCTGTCTACTTTCCTTTTATATATTTGTTCTATCTCCTTAAATGCTAAATTTGAGATTAACCTCTAGTAATCATACATATTTATGGACACAGTTACTCAAACACAGTCTGTGACTGCAGCTACGTGTACGTTACAGGGACCATCTAGGTCATTCCCATCTCCCATCATTGCTTTTGTGTTCAGAGTCTTCACGTTCCTCTCTCTTTAGTTATTCATAAAATACATAATAGGTTCTTATGAACTGCAGCCACAAGTCCCAGAGTTCTGCCTTATTTTTAAACTTATAAATAAGGAAAGTGTCTCATAAAAACGAAATACAAGCAGGTAACAAAGAAAAAAGATTTAAATTATCTGTAATTCCTTTGCTAGAAGTTAGATATATCCAGCCACTAGCCTGCTGGGATAACCCTAGCCATATACATACACATACACATACACATACACATACACACACACACACACACACACACACACACACACACACATATATATACACTTTATTTTTACAACAGAATTCTATTGTACCAATTTTATAAGTCTCTAGGTGTCATTCCAAAGATGTTATTACTAACATCTCCATAATAGTCAATATTCTTCCATGCTACCTCCTACCCACACCCCTGACTGCTCAACTCTTCTCAGCCTCCTGGAAGTGAAGCCAGGAAAGCTCTCACCCTGGGCTCAATATGTCATCTTCAATTAATGTTCACTGGAAGCTAAGACATGACTGCAAGGCAGGCATGCCAAATGCCAGCTTCTCAAGGATCAACAGGAAGGTACCCTAGGGGCCACAATCAACATGGAGAGGTCAGCTCAAAGAGCCACTGAACTCATGTGTCCTCTGGAGTCGTGGTTCTCAGCCTTTGCTGGTTTAATGCTTTGGCCCTTTAATACACTTCTTCGTGTTGTGATGACCTCCCCCAACCATAAAACTATTTTCATTGCTACCTCATAACTGTAATTGTGCTACTGTTATGAATCATAATATAAATATCTGATATATGACCCCTGAGAACCACTGCTCTAGAGTTAGCAAGACTAAATCAGGAACTGGGGACATCCAACTCATTAGGAGAGTGCTTGCCTTGTAAGCATGAGACCATGGGTTAGCCCTCAGGGCACCAAGAAGCAGGCTTGGAGGGGAAGGGAGAGGAGGGGAAAAAAACCAAGAAAGACAAGCCAGGGATGGAGGGTTGAGCTTAGTGGGAGAGCATTTACCTAGAAAGACCCTGGGTTCGGGTCTTAGACACAAAATTCATACATAAATACAACTAATGTACCCAGTAAAAACTCTTCAATTCAGACTCCCTGAACTTCTCGGTGGTGATGTCTCAAACACACGCCAAGATGTGCATATAAAACAAAGGGCTGGAAAGACGATTCTTCCAAAGAACCTGGGTTGGGTGCCCAACACCCACAGGGCAGGTCACAACCATCTATAACACTAATCCTAGAAGATACATTGCCCTCTTCTGGCCTCTGCAGACACTAGACATGCTTGTGGTTCACATACATGCCTGCAGACAAAATACCCATACAAACACATACATACATACATACATACATACATACATACACTGTAAATAAATAAGTAAAATAAGTAAAAAAATCCACTTATCTTTGTTTTAAAACACTTGTAGCCAGGCAGTGGTAACATACGTCTTTAATCCTAGCACTTGGAAGGCAGAGACAGGTGAATCTCTATGAATTCAAGGCCAGCCTGGTCTACAAAGCATGTTTCAGAATAGCCAGGGCTACATAATGAGACCCTGTCAAACAGGGCACATGCTCTCTGCGTGGGAGACAAGAAGCCGAGAAACATGCAAAGCACTCAAGCACTATTCCCACCTGACTTCAGCTGGCTGAAAACCTCCAGTACCTAGAGCCCAGACCAAGTATCATGATACTTGGTCTGGGCTCTGGTACATGGAACCACTCACACCCATAGGAGGAGATTTCCCACTGTGTATATGTCCTTCATGGAACCACTGTCCCAGTGAGCCCTTTCATGTCCCAAGTCCAGCACATCACAGCTTCTTTCAACCAAAAAAAGAAAACACTTCCGAGAGGCCCTTTTCTCTTGGAGAACAGAAGACATAAAGAGAATCCACAGTCCCTCTGAGGATGCCTGCCTGCCTGCTAGCCAACAAGTCACTAAACACTGAATGTAATGAGCTTTGGGGATTCAGAGTGGCTTGACTTTAGACTTGGTGAGGTTTGAATCAATACATGGCTCTTGGGACAAAAAGTCAACTGAAATGTCAAATTCAAACTAGGTACCCAGATACAGGTTGAAGGGGTGAGCGGTGGCTTTTCTCGCTTAGAGTCTTACAGCAACAGTCGGCAGTTGGGCTATTTGAATTGAGAACAAACCTAAATGACTATAATAAGAAGTCTAGACAGATACATCCACCGGCTTCAGCTAGAGCATGAGCTACAGGCGCACACTTGGAACCAAGAATCTCTTTAGCAGGGCTAGCGAAGTAGCTGAGTTGGAACAGTGTTTTCTTAGCACGAGCAAAGCCTTGGGTCTGATCCCTACATAAACGAGACATGTGGCAAGTGCCTAGAATTCACCAGGAGGATTGGAAGTTCAAGGTTGTCCCAGGCTCCACAGTAAATTAGAAACTAGATCAGGATACAAATAACCCTGAAACTATGTTTCAAAGGAAAAAGAAATCTCTTTAGCAACCAACACTAGGAGTGACGTCGGTTATCAGTTCTCAGTGACAAAGGATTACAGGAAGGCACACACGGCACAACCAGAAGCATCAGACAAGGAAGGACTGGTGTAGAAAAGACCTCTGTGTGCCTGGGCATTGTGGTCACTTCTCTCCCCAAATCTAAAAGCCTGTCACTCTCTCCTGAAATTGTTTGTATACACCCTGGGTAAAGACAACATTGAAAACACTCAGAAAACCGATGGTCTCTGCTGCTGTATCCATTGTGAATCGGCCCTCTGGGTGTTTTTATTAAATAACTGATTTTTTTTTTTTTTTTACAGAATATATTGGTTTCTAAATCTAGTTTCTACCTATTTAAACTCTTATGCTCTCATTTCCATATTCTACCCAAAGTAACAGTAAACAGTACAAATATTGCCACCTAGTCAGAAAGCAAGAGTATCTGTTTGTACTGCCACCTGCAAGAGAAACACTGTAACAACAGAAGTAACGTTCACACCCCTCCCCCCACGCCCTTCATTAATCCCAATATTGGATTAGTTATTACGGTATGTTCACTCTTCTTAACGTGGACTGTCAAAAGTTCGCTGGATCCCCAACTAACAAATGTTTCAAAGTCAGGTGCGGCGGCACACATGCACAATCTCAACTGCTAGAGATCGAAGCTGAGAGGATGGCGGCCAGCAGTTCAGGACATACCTCTACCCATCTCCTTAAAACAAAACAAAAACCAGAATGACAAATTCATCTAATCAAACACCTACAACACCAAAATTGAAACCTTATGAGATTCTTCCTCCTCCCCTCCTCTTCCTCCTCTAGTCTGCTCCTCCCTCTCAGAGCTGCTGCTCACTAAAACTGCAAAGAAGTTGGGCGGTGGAATCACATGATTTAATCTCGGCACTACCTAAAAAGGCAGAGGCAGGAGGGCCTGAGTTCAAGGTCAGTCTGATCTACAAACAGAGTTCCAGGACAGCAAGGGCTACACAGAGAAACCCTGTCTCAAAAACAAACAAAACAAAGCAAAATTAAGGACAATGAAATCTGTTTGGCTTATCTTTTAACTCAAAGGGGAAAAAATGTTTTAAAGGTAAAGCAATATGCTTTCATTCTATCACACAGAGCCATTTTAATTTGGGTTTAGGGTGGGTTTTTCCCAAGGTTGTGGATCCAACCCAGGGCCTCAGGCATTACCTGTTTCTATTATGCTATTTGAAACGCCACACAAGGCAGAGAGGTGATTAAATGAGCCATGGATGAACACAAATTCTTCTAATTTACCAGGAAGTCACATGTGTTGTTGCAATAATGTTACATTCTAAAATGATTCATAACTTTAAACAGTTTAAAAGACGTAATTCCTATGCAAACCACTTAGCCAGCTTACAGTAGAAAACACAATGCATTTACTCCAGCCGCAGGAATTTCTTCCTTGAACACATTCTTTTTTTTTTCCTTTTGAACACACAGTAAGCCCGTGGAAGCTCCCCAGATGCCCGAAACCAACTTTCAGATACAAGTTCCCCAGTAATAGGAGTACCCACTGTCTCAGAGATGCCCTAGCACCACAAGATAACCGTGTTCTCGTTGGCAGCTTAAGAGACTGCTGTCATCTCAGGATTTCCATTTTGCTACTGTTTTCAGCCCTTGCAACAAATTATTTTATTCCTTTAGTTAAGACAGCTGCTTTTCCATAATAACAGTAATTCAAGCTTCCTGAAAAATAAAACAATGTATTATAAAGAAAAAGTCAAAGTTACTCTTTTGAGCCTGGGTCTTACTATGAAGCCTAGCTAGCTTCCAGCCTGCCAATCTCCTACCCACTGACAAAAAAAAAAAAAAAAAAAAAAAAAAAAAAGACTATGGAGAGGCTCCTAAGTGGGAGAGGGCTTGTCTCACAGGTCCTGGCTTCTAGCTCTAGCATAAACAAACAAACAAACAAACAAGAACAAAGTTTCTAAATGGCACTGGAAAGGCGAGCCTCTCTTTCAGTTTCTCAGTGTTTAGCAAGTGTACAGCAGACAATTCACCCAGTGGTCCTGCCCTTACAGCCTATGAGAAGGAGGATGGCAACCCTGACACAGCACTGGGGAGGACACCACTGGGAATACAGTCTGGCAGCCCCCACACCTTAGGACACAAATTTTATGTACTCCGGAAAGCAGTCTTGTCCACGCCTTCCACAGATACAGGATGAGCTTACAGCTGGCTGGTTGAGAGGCACCACAGAGGCTCTGGTTTTCCCTCCATGACTGCCCATTAGAGACTGTTTCTCTCCCTCTAACCCTTGGTCTTATACAGATGCAGAAAGTGGTCTTGAAAGTGCTAACCTGGAGCAGCAAGCTCTGCGGGGAAGCATTTGCTTAATGCGGAAAAGCCCTGAATTCAAGCCCAAACATCTCGGCAAACAATAGGGAAAACAAAGTTCAATCACTACACATTCTAAGGGGGACCTAAAGCGTAGAGTTTTCTAATTAACAGAACTCATCAGTTCCTGACACATCCTTGTTCCATATTTTAACCTCTGTGAAATAAAGATACTTCCTAAAATTGACAGCATGTCTTACTTAGACAACAATGTAAGTTCTGGGCATAGAAAATAATGATGCATTTTAAGATGGCTGTGCCCTTAAAATGAAACCAACATGTTATCTATGGCCAAGTTACCCTAAGTGTTCATTAGCAAGTTCATAATTATATACAAATCAGTAGAGACCCCTAAGGCAATAGAGAAGAGCTCGCTGACTGTGGCAGCTGCACACACTGCCACACAAGAGAGGCACACACAGCTACTCTCTGTGGCCAGGTTAGAATATGACCCAGAGAAGTTTTCATGAACCCTCCCTGGTTTTAACACAGTATGGGGACCACACTAATGAGAGCTAGTAGGCCATTTTGGTCAGTGAGTGTTTGAATGCAACCCACGATGTTTAGGTCATTTTCCACTATCATGAATAATCTAGCTGTGAAAACCTTTCAAGATGCTCTGAAGAAAAGGGAGATCTGTCCGCATCCTTTAAGAACGAGGGCTCTAAGACCAACAGGCCCACTCATTTGCTGAATGTCTTTCATGTGGTTTATTTAAGCGCTCTTGGCGCTCCACTCCTCAGCCAGAAATAACAGCATACCTTAGGGTCTCTAATGAAGCATAAGTTAGACACCAGATGCCTAAGGCTTAGTACTCAATGGGTATCCTAAATGTCTGTATGGAATGAGAGATACATCCCAAGTTCCACCTCAAGCCATCGCCTCACCTAGCCACCAAAAATATGTTAAGTGACACAGCCCACCATTTTGTTTATTTGGGGTTGTGGATGTTTGTTTCCTGGTTTTTTGGTTGGCATATAGTCCAGGCTGGCCTTAAGCTCAGCATCCCTTCCTCGGCCTCCGAAGTGCTGGGATACCACAGCTAATCTTTTCAAAAGGCTGTCATTCAAACTCTTGAAATATTATCCAATAGAAACCCTCCCCCACCCAAAGAAGATACCTGTCTCAGGTGTAATGAAACATTTCAAGAAAGTAACAATAATGTTCCTGAGTAACCATGCCAACACGGATTACAGATGGCCGGAATTAAACATAAACAAGGAGAAGGGTCTTCAAGGACCCAAACCAGTTGCAGAAAGCCGTCCAAGCCATTCTGACTCAAAACCAAATCTGATCCTCGGCCATGAATAACAACGGCTGTTCACTACCTAATCCCTTCAACACCCAAACTCTTTTGACGGAGCTTATGATTTTGGTTCCTGAAACTGACATAATTTAAATCAGAGTGAAGATGAATTCTAAATCACCCAAGGAAATTCATCTGCAACGCATGGCAAAAACTTAAGTAGCATGTACACCCACTGGGGCGAAACCTACATCTCAATCATTCTCATTCTGTACACTAGCTGGACCTCTCAGGCTGATGACCCCAGCAGCAGAGTCTCGCCTCTGCCATCCTGCTATGTTCTAGTTTAGCGCCATGCTTGACGGATAGCAGTACAGAGCTCACCAGTGCTTTATAAGATGGGACATGACTAAGTCCATTCCAAACACATAATGCTTTCTGCCGCTATCAAATATAAACACAAATCTACTTACAAGAGAACCCTGGGTACTCTTGAGTACCCTCCGCTTGCAGAGAGATTTACAAATGGACTCCTTTCTACAGCTAAACAAGCACCTTTATGTGATACTTGCAGCCCACTGGTACACCCCATTTAGAACAGCTTGACAAGCCAGAGGTGCCTGGGCATTCCACTTCCAGAGCCTGTTAATTATTCCCATTGGTTTGCTTACAGACTAATTCCAGAGACACGGCAAACCAAGTACTTTTAATAATTTGATATTAATATTATACAAAGGCATTCTGTCTGTCCTCAAAAGGAACCCCCCCCCAACAGAGAGAAACCTCCCATACCAAACAGATACCTTAAAAATATGAAGGCATTCATTTTCTATTGGTAAGAGAAAAATGAAAAAGGGAGGTGAGGCTTATTTTTGTATCATACATGATGCGTGTAACTAAACAGAGCCATCAATAGCAAGGCAATGCACAGATAAATTGTGATTTCTTCACCCCTTGCTACCCTCTGCTAACAGGCAGGAGGGAAGAGTCACGGGCAAGCCCCCACATACTCAGTTGGGCATCTGTGCTCTTCACTTTCGCACCCCACACCAGACAAGATCAACAGTGATTATCCAAGACAAAAGTAGCAAGACATGACCTGAGGTGGATTCTGACACTGGCTGCCATCGTAAACAAAGCACGGACAACCTGACAGAAAGGATTCCTTTATGCAGATGCATTTTCCAAAAACAGTCTCAGAATGTTTCTTTCAGGGAGCTTTTTAAAAATAATCATGTTATTTTTAAAAAATGAAAGAGAACCTAAGATGAAACACAGCTGTCTTCATCTCCCTTGATACCTCACCCAGGAAGCCCTTTGTTTAGGAACGACAGAATCTCAGCACCTCCAAGAGATCTGACTGCTCTCCAGCTCCAGATAAGGAGCTAGGAGGAGAATCCCCTAAGTAAACAAAACAATTCTACTTTCACCCATCTCCAGATGACTGCACACACACACACACACACACACACACACACACACACACACACACTTTATTCTACACAAGCATGGCAAATAATAAAAAACACATCACACATTGCTCACATTGTGATCATTCTTTGATCACAAGCAGCCCAGTAAGCCTAACTAGTACTACCAAAAAATAAATCAACCCCTAAACGTCCAGCCTCCCACGAGATACCCATTTCATTCCACATTTACGTAGAATACACTACACACACACACACCATGTCGCGGTAGGAAAGCTGAGATACACACACACACACACACACACACACACACACACACACACACACCCTGCCAGTAGGGAAGCTGCAGAAAGCCAAGCCATAACGTTGAGCCTGTCTCAGATAATAGACTCTCTTTAAACCCCACCCCCATCACCAGAGAAAGAGGGAACCTCAGAAAGAAAGGAGGGAGGGTAAGAAAGAGAAATCGAGAAAGCCCAAATTTCCAGGCATCCACTTTTCATGAAATGCACAACCAGGATAGGAAATACCTCCCTGCTGAGTAATGCTTCAAGGGCTGTAAATTCACCTCTCGAAAGGGGAGCCAGACCTGGGCGCGCACCCCGCCAGATGGCGAACCACTCCTACCTGCTCCATCCAGCCTGCCTGTCACTCCGCGCCCGCGACAGGCCTCCCACCCCCCTTTTTGGCAGAGGAACACACCAATAAGAGTCGAGAATGGCTAGTCGAGTGAGGGCTGAGCAGTGATTTAGCAGGATCGTTTCAAAAGGGGGAGTGGGGACCGCGATGAGAGAATGAGGATTTTAAAAACAAAGCCCTCTCCAGTCAAACCGACCGTTTGGGGGGTGTGGCTTATTTCATTCGTTTTATTAATAAAAGAGATCAATGGAGCTTTCTTCTCTCCACCCACCCTAGAGATGCCGGGCTTTGAATCTTCTGGACCGGACAGAAATGGCAGGGCAGCAAGCTTCCTCTAAGTTTCCTGCAGCACCTGCCTCCTCCCTAGATCACCTCCACACACCAAAATAGGAGACTCTGGAATGCACAATCCCAGCTCCAGACTTTGCAAGACCCAGGGGCGGACGCAGGCAACTCTCCGGGTGTCCCTCACTCTCGCCGGGATCTGCACACATCCACTACCCAGCGCCGCTAGCAAATAAAAGTCCCAGGGGGAGACACCACTAGGCTCCTCAGCAGTCCCCAGATCGCTTGCACCACGCAAAGACCCCTGCAGCTACCTGGACGTGACGCACGTCACGGACTCCTGACTGCAGGAGCGTGGTCCAGAAAAGTTGTCCAACAGCCCCGAGAGACGCAGCTTGCAGAGGAAAAGGACCCGCGGGGCAGCGGCGCACGCGGCCTCCGCCCACCCCGAGAGCCCCGGGCGGAGAAGCGCACCGCCCGGGTGAAGAGGGAGGACTAAGCCACCCAGCGCCCGGGACCGCTCGGGATCACCCAGAGTCTCAAAGCCCCTGTTGGCAGGGGACGCTCAGAGCGGAGTGGGCCCCGTCCCCTCCACACAGCGTTCTGGGCAGGAACTCACCTCCTCTTCCGAAAGTCCGTAGACAGGCTCCCCGAGCCCGGTCGCCATGGAGCCGGCGCCCCGCGCGGGGTCCTAGACGCTGCGACGGGCTGAAGTGCGTCGCCGGGCCGCGACCCTCTGTCCTTCTGCGCCGCCCGGCGGGGAAGGGCTGGCAGGTGAGGCTGCACCCGGCCCCGGCGCCGCTTCCTCCCGGAAGGCTGCGGGGACGCGCGGACTGGCGGCTCCGAGAGCGCGCCGAACGGCGGCTGGCCCGGTGCTCTCCCGGCTCTGCGCTGAGCCCGCCGGGCTCCCGCCCCCGCCGATGGCTCTCCGGGCCTCCCCAAGCCCGCTCAACGATCCCCGGGACCCACGCACCCGCCCCTCGCCTGCTCCGCCCGGCCGGCTCTCCCCGCCCCGCCTGCGCCGCCCGGCGCCCACGGGGACCCTCCCGCTCGCCGGGGCGGGCACTCGCGCCCCCCAAGCCAATCACAGGCCGGGCAGGGGGGCGGGCCGCGGGGGTGGTAGTGTTTCGCCCCACGCCCACCCCACCCCCGCGCCTCCTGGGTCACCCGGCGCAGAGCAGTGAGCTGGGGCGCGCCCTGGCGGGCTGGGCCTGCCGGGCTGACCCTCCTCTTGCCCCGCTTCTCTCTGCTTTGGGGACCCGGTGGACTGGACCTTGGGGGACCATAAAGACCCCGTGAAACAACAACAAAGCCACTATATCCGTTTCTCTCCCTCTTTTTTTTTCTTTCTTAACTCAGAGTCTCCAGGAGCTCTAAAAGAGAGCGATGGTGCATATTTCTAGACCCCCTTTAAATTCTTGGCAGCTATGGCAGGCCAGACTTGGCTAACAGCTTCAGCTCGCCCAAGCGATTTTCCTGGCCGGGCGGGCAGCCTAGGAGAGGCTGCCCCGGTGTGGCGGCGAGTCGCCATTGCTGGTGTCAACTCTACTGGGAACAAAACCAACTCCGCGCCCGCGCTGAGTACACACCCACCCACTTGAAACCCGGCTGCCTAGTTCTTTGATAAAAGCTCAGGGTTTTTTTCTTTCTTTTTTCTTTCTTTCTTTCTTTCTTTCTTTCTTTCTTTCTTTCTTTCTTTCTTTCTTTTTTTTGTGAGGCACAACGTGAAATACCAAATTCAAGTTTAAGTTTGTCCTTTACATATGCAAACGGTGGAGATGTCTTATTAGCCACCGTAGGAATCTTCCCACGTTCCAGATAGGGAGTTTCTCTAGCAAGCCCTTCATTTAATCCTTCAATGTTCAGGAATGCAGGAGGCTACTTTAAATAAGAGAAATTCGTCACTCTACTTTTTTCAAGAAGTCTTTCCTAGGAAACCGGGGTGGTGGCGCATGCCTTTAATCCCAGCAGTGGGGAGGCAGAGGCAGACAGGATCTTTGTGAGTTCAAGGAATAATCGGTCTACATAGTAAATTCACGACAACCATAGCTGTACGGAGAGACACTGTCTCAAAATAACAAAAAGGAAGCCGTTTGTTCCTTAAATTTAAATGTTGAGTGCAGTGGTAAATTAGAAAACAGGAAGAACATTTTGTTGGACTTTAAATAGAAATCAGAGTGTCTGGTATTGTCTGGGTGGTTGGGATTTTCACTGAAGGAAGAGAGAACTCATAAGATCAACAGATTCAGCTTGCCGGTCCCAGCTTAATGACCAAGTACCTGCTGTGCACCTACCACCATAGAATCACCACACCCCTCAGAAGCCTTGGAATTCAAAGCCATTAAGATCATACAGTGCTTAGGAGCTGGGGGCTGGGGGAGGGGGGGGGGCAGGGGAAGACTGAGAGAGAAAGGACTGTTCTTAAGTATGGTAGAGAAAGTTTATTATAGGTATGAGGGAGAGCATAGCCAATGGCAGGAACATCTAGGAGAGTCCAGAGTGGACGTGACCCTGAGAGAGGGGAACAGAGAGAGAGGAGAGGAGCTTCCAGCCAAGAGAGTAGATGAAAAGACCAGGTAACCAAAATGACTGGGTTGTATAGGGAAGGGCAGTTGGGAGCCGGGAAGCTCAATCCCCCAGGCTGGAAAACTTTAGGGTAAGGAGTAAGGTGTGCCAGCCACACCCTTTAACAGGCGACTGAGGAATGCTGGGAGAACCTGCCCCTCAGGTCAACTTTGATATGTTAAATGAGCACCTCAGCCATTTATTTGAGACCTAACAGAAACCCCAAGATCCCTACTGAGAAATAAAAATTGTGAAAGAACACGTCATAGACCAATGCTGTCTTGGTTTTTTTCATGCCAAGAACTTTCAGTTTACCAAACCTAGATTATTTCTCTTTTTAATAAAACATACACACAGACATGCACACAGATGCAGGCACATGCATGAGCTCACACACACACACACACACACACACATTTTAGATGCCCTTCTGTGTGCCTATGACCCACATAAATGGAAGTCATTGCTTCTCAACCTATACAATCAGGTTTTTGTCAAATTTGCAGTTTAGTTTATGTTGTGTTATGAGGCAAAGGGAGTGGGGTGATGGACTCTTTAAATTTCCTGAAAGGAAACTGTGTTTCTGGGGGCTTGAGAGATGATTCAGTAGCAAGCCGGTCCTCCTGCAAATGCCTGCAACTCCAGAGCCGAGGGATCAGACAAGCTCTTCTGTCTTCACAGGTGTGTGCCCACTCATGCAGACATACATATAAACAAAACGCATTTTAAGAAAAATTATCATTCTCACCCTAGAGGTAAGACTGACTTAAACAACTCTTCTCTCCAAATTGAAGCATTCTCTCTGGGGAGGAGGCTCCTCAGACTGGCTCAGATGGCTACCAGGCTTACATGAAAGCAGTAAATTGCTGAAGGGAAGGCCAGCAGTACCTGGAAGTTGGGCAGGGAGCTCTAGGGATGTCACCTTCTGATAGCATAGATGGGCTTTTCCAGGATGCAGCTGACTTTGAGTCACCCAAGCTCCTTTGAGTAATCCCAATAAACTCACGGGTTCCCTAAGCTACATTAGAGGAACTGTTTCATCGTGTCCTATCTGAGATGAAGACACATCTGTTCATCTCTCCCCAGGAAAAGTCATACAGCAGGCACAGTCATCCAGACACTGTGGAGAGTGTCAAAATGTCTCATCCAACCTCTCATCATCCTGTTCCCTCCCCATTCCCACCACAGCCTGTGCCACCTGAAGTCTGGGTCATGTCCTTGACATTCACTGAGGGGCGGATATTAGAAATGGGGCATGATTGTGACTAAAATAGTGCATGCGTGTATTACATTCTCAACAAATCAGCAAACGTTTATATTGAACTACACATAGGAAATTGGCCATATGTCTTTTATGACGGACAGTTTACGAACTTATGATCTGTAACGTCGTTCAATGGCCTCTGTGAACAGGCTCAAACAGAACATTTATTTACTATATGGAATATAAAGGAAACCTTACTGTCTTTTAAGGAACTGGTGAGTTTTACTTGATTGTGATTTTTTTTTTTTTTTTAGTTACTTTGGCTACCCAGAGATACAGAGCACTAACTCATAAAAAAAAAAAAAAAAAAAACTGGCTTAAAATTATCATCTCCTTTGTAGCCAAGTACCAGTACCAGCTTTCCCCCACTGGTGGTCTTGTCACTTGATGCCCATTAAGGGGCATCTGGGAAGCTTTAAAAACAGAACGAAGGATACATTGTCCTGATGGGGTCAGTGGAGGAGGGCAGGTGTCAGTGGTTACTGTAGCAGCCCAGGTGACCCTCACGTGCAGGTTAACTTGAGACCTGTATCCTAAGCCATGAGCTCCCAGACTGCTACACAGAGAAACACCTGAGGATCCACAAACCCAGACATATAACTAATACTAGGGCCATGTGGGGTTGGTTTTATTTTATTGTTTTTAAAAAAGATTTATTTATTATTTTATTATTTTATGTATACGAGTACGCCATTGCTCCCTTCAGACACACCAGAAGAGGCCATCTGATCCCATTACAGATGGTTGTGAGTCACCATGTGGTTATGGAGAATTGAACTCAGGACCTTGGGAAGAGCAGTTGGTGCTCTTAACCAACTGCTGAACCATCTCTCCAACCCGTGAGGCTGGTTTTAAAGCTCTCCAGATGATTCTGAAACACAGCAAGAGTTAGGGATCCCTGGACTGGAGTTTTATTTTTGTACTTATAAATTCTGATAGCTTTTATTCCCTTTTGCTCACTTGATAAGAAATTATACATTACAAACATGCGAAGATGTTGTGTAGAGTAAGCTAGCATGTGAACATCGAGCCTTTCGTGTAGAATATCCACCAGCGTTGCCCAGGGATCTCTGTTTGTTATGGGCAGGGTTGGTGGACATTCGCTGAGGATAGCTATGAGAAACTACACAGCATTATCAGCTAAAACAACCAGTTCGTTCCCATAGGCTTCACTTCTATTCGGAAATGATGCAATCTTTTGTGGCTTCTCTTCTAAAAGCTGCTGCATTGTGTCTTTGACAGATTTGATACTTGAGGGTGTTCGGCAAATGATCTTCCCTGGGATCATCAAAAATAAAGACTAAGCAAGAACAAACTTCACTTACAAAGGGTAGTCACAAACAGGCAACGAGTTACAGCTGAGCTGCCGGTTTGCAGGTTACTGAGTTGTCTAGTAGAATTCTGTGAGTCTTGATCCCATCTGGGAAAAACATAGTAATATATAACACTGCAAGTTTATGCCGGGCTGTGGTGGTGCACGCCTTTAATCTCAGCACTTGGGAGGCAGAGGCAGGCGGATTCCTGAGTTCAAAGCCAGCCTGGTCTACAGAGTGAGTTCCAGGACAGCCAGGGCTACACAGAGAAACTCTGTCTCAAAAGAGCCAAAACCAAAAATAAAAACAAAACACTGCAAGTTTACACAGGTTTATCTGTTATGGCTGATTTTCCCCAGTGGCTATCTTTTCTTAGGAAGACATATTGAAAATGGGTACAGACTTGGAAAAGCTGGTGTCACCGTGGAGCTTAGCCACATTCCTTTGGCGGCAGAAAGATCTCGAAAAATTAAGCTGTTTGCGATTATATGAAAAAATAACTAGTATTCTGGTTTTGGACAGTTACAGATGTAGATAACAATGCATGACTTGCAGATAACTACTTCTGTATAAAAGTAGCTAAAGTTTTATGGAGTTTTATGAAATACATTTTGAAGACCTGTGTAAAATTTTTTTTGAAGACCCTCAAAATTACATTCTGAAGACATATAGAGTCTGGCATTCTAAGAACAACAAAATACCAAGACTTAGATGTTTGATTATTTGTTCAGCTGACAAAACATCTGCCTTCTTACTGGTCATGTGAGTTATTTTCTCCTTCAAAATCATCATTTCTAAGATACATAAACCTGCCACATGTCACTGTGTACTCTTTTCTTTTTTCTTTTTTTTTTTGGGGGGGGGGGTTTCGAGACAGGGTTTCTCTGTGTAGCCCTGGCTGTCCTGGAACTCACTCTGTAGACCAAGCTGGCCTTGAACTCAGAAATCTGCCTGCCTCTGCCTCCCAAGTGCTGGGATTAAAGGCATGCACCACCACTGCCTGGCACTCTTCTCCTTTCTGAAAATTTGTATTAAGAAGTGTTTTCATTGCCTTCTTACTGGGTTTCTTCCCTTCTCCTGGTTGACACACCAGTCTGAATTTCTATTCCTTTGAAAGTTGGAAAGTTGCACTTGACACTTTACATGTGCCTAAGGTTACAAGGTTACAAGTCAGAGTTACATCCCTGCTTCTGAGAAAAAAAAAAAAAAAGAAAAGAAAAGTAAAAAAGTTTAAAACTCTGGGTTTTGTTTTTATTTGGTTGGTTGATTTTGCTTTAGTTTTTCCAAGTCAGGGATTCTTTGTGTCATTCTGGCTGTCCTGGAATTCAGGCTGAGGACTGGACTGGCTTTGAACCAGAAATCCACCAGCCTCTGCCTCCCAAGTGCTGGGATTAAAGGTGTGCACTACCACACCTGGCTGCTGGTTTGTCTGTTTTTTTGAAACAGGCCTTGCTGCCCTTGAATTTACAGAGATCCATCTGCCATTGTTTCTGAGTGCTGGGATTAAATGTATGTGCTGCCATGCCTAAGTAAAATATTGTTGTTGGATTATGTTTTGTTTTAAGTTTTTTGAAATTCCTTACACAGTATTGATATTAAGTTTCATTCTAAAGTATATTTGTGATGATGAATAATTGAATCTGGAGCCACACAAGAGCAAGGCAAGAGAGCTACATCCCCAGGCTCCCTTCTCTCCTCCCCACAGACCCACCCTCTCTCTAACTACAGCATCAGACATTATTATTACACAGTGTTTAAAGCTTTGCCAATATAGTTGTCAGGGCTTTTCTGCATTTAGGCTCCTTATTGCTTTTTATATGTTCCTCTAGGGTCTTTTTTTTTTTTCCAGAAGTTTGTCCTTTTAAGTTATTTTGCAAAGAATCAAGAGAGATGAACCCAAGCTTCATTCATCTGAAAGCATCTAACCTGGCCCTTCCTTGACAGATGATGAGATGACGCAAGATTCAAAGCCCTGGTGGAATCTGTCTCAGTCTCAGCAGGTTGGAGCTATGCCTCTCAAGACCAGTTCCCATTGTTGAAGATGAAATGCTTAGCTCCTGGTCTAATTAAGTTGCCATATATCTGCTTTCAGGATCTTGGTGTTCCAAACTCTCTATTATTTCTGCACCCGGGACTTTGTTTTTCTTTGCCTCATACCCCTTGCACTTACATGGATTTAAATCTTTTATAACCCCCGGAAAACACTTGGCTCTTAAGTCTTCATTTAGACCTCTTGCCCATTCTCTTTGTTCTGTTCTTCTGGAACTCAGTTAATTGCATCTTTCTGTTCCCTTCTTCGTCTCTCGCCTACCTTCAGGTACGCTAGCTCCTTATCGTTCCTAAATTTCTAATGAATTCTTCAACTCTCTCTCCCTCTTTATTAAAGAATGTTTTCATTGAGTCTAATTTCCCATTTAACTCATCAACTGAGTGTAGATTGAACAATTATAAATTTTCTTAAAAACTCTTTTTCAAAACAATTTTATTGTTATTTTTTGTTTGTTTGTTTTTGATTTTTCGAGACAGGGTTTCTCTGTGTAGTCCTGGCTGTCCTGGAACTCACTCTGTAGACCAGGCTGGCCTCGAACTCAGAAATCAGCCTGTCTCTGCCTCTCAAGTGCTGAGATTAAAGGCGTGCACCTCCACTGCCCGGCTTATTATTCTTTTTGTTTGTTTTAATACGAATTTTAGGCTCATCATTCTTGGTAGTTTCTGGTTCTGTGTTTTTATTGTTTATTTTATTAACTATTTTTTAACACTGCTAAGGACAAAGCCCTTCAGCCAGCCCTATATGCGCTAAGCAAGTGCTCTACCATTGAGTTATATCCCCAGTCTCTAGATTAAACATTTTATAATTAATTTTTAATTTATTGTTATATTTGTTGAGACAGAGTCTTGCTCTGTGTATCCCTGGCTAGCTTAGAATTCACTATGTATACCAGGCTGGCTTTGAACTTACAGCAATCCTCCTGCCTCTGCCTCCTGCATGTTGCAATTAAAATATGTATCACCATGCCCATTGTTTTAACTAACTACTATACAGTTTGTCAATTTTAATATCTAACATTTGAGTGATACCTTCCAGTGTTTCTGCTGATGCTCACTCACAGTAACTGTGTTTCATATTTGACTATTGTGAATTCATTGGGTCACCATCTTATTTAACGCCAGTCCCCTGAAATCGAAAGTAGATCAAGATTTACTTCTGCTAACAACAAGGGAACAATACCATCCTAACCCCATTTGAGAGTCCCAGTTGAATACAGAAGTATCAGGTTCAGCCACTAGCTGAAGGACCAGTTCCACCCACAACAGCAGTCCTGGTGTGGGGAGGAACAATTACTTACTACTTTCTTGAGACGTGCTGTATTTTTCAGGGGGTGGGGACACAGCATTTCTGTCCATTCATTTTCTTTTCTTTTTTTTCTTTTTTTTTGGGGTGGGGGGGAGAGTTTCGAAACAGGGTTTCTCTGTATAGCCCTGGCTGTCCTGGGGCTCACTGTAGACCAAGCTGGCCTCGAACTCAGAAATCTGCCTGCCTCTGCCTCCCAAGTACTGGGATCAAAGCCATGTGCCACCACTGCTCTGCTGTCCATTCGTTTTCATTTTCCTATCTCTTTTAAGTGTTCCTGCCCCAGTGATCATGTACTTGGCCACGCATTTACATTTGCTTAGTATAAGAAGTGGCAGTGTAGTCAACTCAAAACAGAGACCACTAGCTGGACACGTCGGCACCATCTCTTCAGAGCGCCTGCTTTCCATCAGCAGGACATCGAAGTCCAGAGGAAGCTGCTCCTTAACCCTGAACGATGAGGTACATTATTTTCAAAACGGATTTAAGCCTGTGGTGGTGAATACTCACTGCAGACAGGATAGGACCTGAGATCACCTAGGAGACACAGCTCTGGGTGTTTCCAGACAGGTTCACATAGGAGACCCACCCTGAATATAGGCAGCACCATCCTGTGCCAGCTGCCATCTTAGACTGGGTAAGAAGGGAAAGGAGAAGTTCAGCTGAGTACCAGCATTCATCTCTGTGTGTCCTGACTGAATAGAATGTGACCAGCTGCCCCACGCTCCTGCCTCCACAGCCGGAGCTGCTCCACCACCACACCTTCTTTGCCAGGATGCATGGTACCCTAAACCTAGGAAAACCCTTCCCAGGATAAGCTGCATAAGAATAAGTTGTTTCGTTAGTTATTTTGTCACAGAAATGAGAAAATCAACCAACACAAAAATCAAACACTAGGTTCTTATTTCCAAGAAACCAGGATTTGGGGGAAGGGGGGTTTTGGTCCTGATGCTATTATGTATTCAAATGCTAAATACTGCATCCCAAGATCTGGTTGTCCCAAGATGAGTGAATTCTCATATATACTAGCTTTTGTGGAACAAACCTTGACCTCCAAATTATTCCTGATTGGTTAGTAAAGATGCCAATAGTCTGGGCTGGGCAGAAGAGAGGGGGCAGAGCAAAGGTTCTAGGCTTGGTGTTTCAGGCCGAGACCATGAGAAGAGAGAGGAGGAAGATAGAAGTTTCCATGGGCTTGGGAGGCAGAGGCAGGCAGATTTCTGAGTTCGAGGCCAGCCTGGTCTACCGAGTGAGTTCCAGGACAGCCAGGGCTACACAGAGAAACCCTGTCTCGAAAAAACCAAAAAAAAAAAAAAAAAAAAAAAAAAAAAAAAAAAAAAAAAAAAAAAAGAAATTTCCATGGGGTAGGTGAATTATGGACACATAGCCACAAGGGCTGACCTGATGGAGTAGAACTGGCCTGAGTGGAACGAGGTAGGTGATATCTTAGGGATCACCACAGGGAAGAAGATAACGCAGCATAGAGGGTTAATACCTGCCCAACTCTAGTGCTTTTAAGCTTATTATAAATCCAAAGGTTTCTGTGTCCTTTATCTGGTGTGAAATGGGATAGAAACCCCTAATAGATATTTAAAGGCAACAAGGGTGTGAAACAACCCCCCCAAACAACAACAATAATAATAACCACAGTATCAGAAAGTCTGTTAATTAATTTTTCTGATAATTTGTTATTGCAGCAAATTACCAAAAGCTTGGTGGCTTAAAAAAAAACAGGACTACATTTCTTTAATGTTCTGGATTGAGGGAGCCAACCAAAGTGACTGGGAATGGGATCTAGTAGGTAGAGTACTGGTCCAGCATTCCAGAGACCCGGGGTTTGGGCCCCTGCTCCTGGTAAACTGAGTCATGCCGTACAGGCCTGGAATCCCAGCACCTCAGAGGGTGAATGAGGAGGACCAGAAGTTCACGGTCATCCTTGACGTCAGACACTTCCTGGCCAACCTGGGCTACCTGAGACTGTGTATCAGAACAAAGAGAGCCAGCTAGATGGTCCATTGGGTAAAAGCACTTGTTTTGCAGGCCTGCTGGCCTGAGTTCCATTTCTACAACCTAGGGTGAAGAACGGAAATGACTTTCTGAAGGTCGTTAGGTGATGTACAGGACCATCCTATAGGCCAAATAACCACCAAGTTGAGGCATCCAGATAGATGTGCCTGCTTATAGCAGATTGCCCCAGCTAGGCTTGCTTACTCCTTACGTTCCCTCTTAGAGCAGTGGGAGGGCCTTGAGACCCTTACCTGACTCTCTAGCCACTCCCTACTACCTGTTGTGTACATGTGGCCTCAGGGAGGGCCTGGCATATATAGGCTGGAAATGGGGAAACTGAGAGGGACTCCATCCATGTCACTGTAGAGAAGTCCTCCTTCCTGATGGGTAAAGACTTTTTACTTCAGCCTTTCCTGGGGAGAAATACCCATACCCCTGTAGAAAACACCTCACTTTGCTCTGTAAGGAACCCAATAAACTCATTGGTTCCCTAAAGTGAAGTTTGGTGAAATGGTGCCTTTGGGACCTTGGAAGGAAACAGGGTTTGAGGGGTGTTAATGTCTCCCCCTGGGAAAAAAATTTTAGCAACAGTTGTTCTCTGACCCTCACAGGAATGCTGTGGCACATGTGCAATTTACTCCCCCCACACCCCCTCCTTGCTGCAACTGCACACACACACACACACACACACACACACACACACACACACACTCACACATACACACTCCATACAAAATAATAATAAATAAAATAAAAATTTGTGTAAGAGATCTGGACCCAAACCAAGACGATGTGGCCTCTTATGGGTGTGGAGGGAAGAATCTGTGATTTAGCCTTCTGACTTCTGCAGGTGAATTTCAGAATTCCTTGGCTCACAGCCTGCAAGCCCTGTTGGAAGCCAGTGGCATCTCCAGGTTCCTCTGTGCCGAGCACAATCTCACCCAGTGTTATTCTGTTCACAGACAGACTTTCTTTGCCTCCTAACTGGGAGTAACCTCGTCATCTCACCACAACATTGTCCTGTCCTTTCTTTTCTCCCTACTATTTCTTTCTACTTGGGTCTTGCTAAATAGCCCAGGCGAGCCTGGAACTCAGTCTTGCTGCATCAGGTGTAAAATTGAAGGTCTATGGCACCACCCTCAATTTGAAGATTCTTAGGGACACCTGATGAATCCTCCCACCAGATAATGGAGCTCTCATTGACCCTGAGGTCCAGTCTGGGTATCTTTGAAGGTTGTTATTTACCCAACAAGAGGGATGGCAGTATACTTCCATCCTGCTTTCTGCATACCACAAGTGCTCTGTGATTTGAGTCTATAGTGTTTGGGGGAGATAAGGGCAATTACTTGGATTTTTTTTCCCTCCTACTTCCTTTGCATTTTCGTTTTCCAGAGGGGGGAAAAATGGTTCCTTCAACCCTATAATAAGCATTCCAAAATAGATGCTTTAAGAAACTGTTTTGATAAACTCATTGACTAATTTTTAAATATAATAATTTCTTTAGTAACCTGAAAAAAAACCATCTTTTTAAGACTCTGACTAATCCACTAATAAAAATGTAGAATATACTTCAGGATACTCTCTGCATATATTATTTTTATTGAATGCAGAATGACCCAGGAAAAGTAAATGACTCCTCACCCAACAGTTCCTAAGATGCCACTGACAAAGTCAAACAACCTTCTGCTGTTCAAGTAGGATGGGACTAGAGGGGAGGAAGACACACTGGAGTTATTTGATTCCCATATTTGAAATGCCTTGTTATCACTAGAGGCTTTGCAACCACTGGGACAAACCTATGCAACCTTCCAGCTGACAGTGGGAGACAAAAGTACTGTTTTTCTCATCGAGTTTTCCCATCTTCAGCCTCAAATGTAACCCTGTGAGCTTGCTGCCTGCAGCCCACTCTTGCTCCTTTGGAGCTGGGAGGTCTTCTGGTTCTGTGGGCCTTTCTTTCATTGTGGTGATGATGTTAAGACAGAATCCCATCACAGATGATTTCTCATAGCCCCAGATGTTGCCAGTAGCATCTTCATTAATTTGCATCCTTTGTGAGTAGCCCTCAGTCCTGTCAATGGAGCACTGCAGACAGTGGTGGGGCAGTTTCTTCGCCTTCTGAAGGAGGGCAGGATTAAAACACAGGAGAGACAATGAACCAAGGATTGACTACTGTGGTGGTGAGTAAGAATTGTCCCCATAGGCTCATATATTTGGATGCTTAGTCACCAGGGAGTGACACTCCTTGAAAGTATTATGAGGTGTGGACTTGTTAAAGGAAGTGTGTCACTGGGGGTGGGGCTTGAGGTCAAAAGCCCATGCCAGGCTAAGGTGCTCATTCTCTCAATCTCTCTCTCTCTCTCTCTCTCTCTCTCTCTCTCTCTCTCTCTCTCT
>JANHMN010000013.1:23410779-23457509 GCA_030674055.1 Rhabdomys pumilio
CTCTCTCTCTCTCTCTCTCTCTCTCTCTCTCTCTCTCTCTCTCTCTCCTTTAAGGTCAGGATGTAGCTCTCTCAGCTACTTCTCCAGCACCATCCTTGTTGCCTTATTCCCTACCATAATAATAATGGACTGACCTTTGAAACTGTAAGCAAGCCCCAGTAAAATGCTTTCTTTTGTAAGATTTGTCTTGGTGATGTGTCTCTTCTCAGGAATAGAGCAGTGACTAAGACAACTAGAGAAGCTTCTGGAAGACAGCAAGGAAGCCAAGGCCTTGATACACTGCTCCCTGTGGCGAGACCGTGTCTAGCAGATCACTGTGCTGTGTACTTAGTCTAGAAATCCACATCTGAGACAATCTACACTGCAAAACAGGAAGTGAGACGTGCATTTCAAACATCAAAGGATTGGAATCCATCCCACATGGTCATCAATAGAGACATTGCAGAAACTATCATCTGTCCAGTGGAGCACCATGTAGCTATAAAAAGAAACGAGGATTCTCTCTACACTGATGCAGAGGAATCTCAAGGATAGGTTAAGGAAATAAACGAACACGAAGGGCCATGTGTACACTGGGACACCATTTGTATGCCAGTGAGAAGACTCACCTTGGTCTAGAAGTACAGGTGATATGGTCAGAGCTCTGTCTCTTGGCAGCATGTTTCAGCCTGGCTTCTTCTGAAGGGTGAGACTTTCACAGAGTAAGTAACCTAAGGCCTCTTGTTCTCTTGACAGAGCATCTGTTCCTTAGATTTCAGTAAAGTTGCAGGGAGACAGAAAGAACTGGTCCTGTGCAAACTAGTCTACCATATGGAAATCCCAGCCTGCGTTACTGGTCCACCCCTATGCATGAGATATGGAGAAGGCACCATAGAATAACTGATAGCTCCATCCACAGGACTAGGTGACAGGAAGATGGGAAAGATCCACTGAGGAAAGGGGAGACTCCATGAGAAAAAGGAAGCCACCACATACTCAGACTTACACAAACGAGACCATGAGCAAAGATGATATCTAATCTTCAGGATTCCAAACAAAATGTGTGAGAGTCAAGATATTTGCCCCCCCCCATCTCCACTGTGTAGTGGTGAATATAAGCATCGATTAACATTTTTTTTTTTTTGGTTTTTCGAGACAGGGTTTCTCTGTGTAGTCCTGGCTGTCCTGGACCTCACTCTGTAGACCAGGCTGGCCTAGAACTCAGAAATCCGCCTGCCTCTGCCTCCCAAGTGCTGGGATTAAAGGCGTGCTACCACCGCCCAGCATCGATTAACATTTTTAAGATTTTTCTGTATCAGTATTCAGTGTCATGAATTTAGTTAATATGAGAGATTATATAATTGGCCTCTGGGTTTTCCATTTCACTAACTCAGTGTTTAGTGACATGATGCTGTAAGATGAATAGTGATCCGGTCTCCTAAGGAAGCACATCCAACTCTCATGTCGTTCCTGGAGCAACTGTGGGTTTGTGAGCATTTTCTACTCTCTCTCCCATTCACTGCTTTCTGTTGTGTGACCTCTATTTCTCTCTGTTGGATGTAAAATCTGGACTGCAAAGACAGAATAAAACCATCAGTACCGGATGACTGGCACTTTGTTTCCTACCAAGCAGCCCTGCCCTGGTTCCCTGGTGTGGCCTCACTGGAACTCCCTTAAGTGGCTGTAATGGAGACCAGAGTGGAATTCGTGGGTGTTGCTTACCAGAAGGATCTAATGACCTTGGAAGCACTTTGGAATGCACAGAGATGTTTCCTGCCAGCTTTGTGTACACACACACACACACACACACACACACACACACACACACTCACAAACACCAGCATCTTCCAGTCTTGGCATATCCAAGAAAGGCTGTGGATGGTTCAGGGTACTGGGATTCTCCGAAGACTTCCTCCGTGTTCCACACAGACTTGTAAGGCCACCTGCTGGCACCTGTCTCTACAGAAGCCATTTCTCCTTTTATTTTATTTTCTCCTAAAACCAAACATCTTTGATGAGAGCTAGGGGAAATCTTCTGCTTCCTACAGTTGAAACTGAGCCAGGGGAAGTGGCCTTATGATAGGCAATTCCCAGTAACTCTGCTGGGAAACAGCCACTTACACCACAGGGTCTCCTGGATCTGCTTGGAGAGGCCTCACCGCCAATGAGTATGGAACAAGCAGACCTCTACTATTATGACAATGGAAATTTCCCACAGTCACGCAGACTCAAGTCCTTTAACAAATCAGAAATCTGCTGTTTTATAGCTCTGGTTACTCTGTGTGGGTACTGCCAGACATTAAAAATTCATTCCTTTATTTTATATTTATAACAGGGCGTTAAATACTACAAAGCGCCTCTTTTCCACACACATTGAGTGACCATCCGTCTCAGCTCCACCCCTGTTCTGCTCACTCAGCTCCTGGGAATACAATAATGAATATATATGGAGTATTCCTCTGACTCCAGACTTCTCAAGTTCTTGTCCCCCACCTCCGCCCCCAGCCTTCCTCTTCTGTTTGCTTGTTTGTTTGAGACAAGGTTTCTCTATGTAACCCTGGCTGGTATGAACTCTTGTGCCTTCTCCCTCAGGCTCCTGAATGCTGGCACTACAGGCTTTAGCACTATGCTTTACATCTGTCTCCGATGGCCTCCTCCTCCTCTCTATGTACACCCTATAATTTATCCATTCTCCAACCTACTGTTCCTCCTCCCAGTTGAGTGACAGTGATAGGGTCTCTCCGATCCCAGCCACCATCCAGGCACCATCTTACTCCATTCCCTCCACCCCCACCCCCAACTCTGAATCCACCATCCTTTGAGATCTGAGAGGCTCATTTCAAGGCCCCCACCTTTTCCCTTTGCTTTCTGCCCTCTCGATTCAGTGGCGTCTTCCCCAGCAATCCTAATCTATCTATATCTTCATCCCAGCTCCCTTCTGAGTTTCAGCCTGCACGAATGTCTAAATCCCCCCGACCATAAGGTAGCCACTCCAGGATATGGTGAGCTCAGCTTGCCGTCCATTGAATACATCATCGTTCCCACCCATCTGCTTTCAAACGAACTCCAAGTGGAACAGGCAATATGATGAGAGATAGAAGGCAAAGCTAACGTAGGGATGAGGGTAGATGCTGAGAATGCTGAGAAGTATGTTAAAAAAAAGAAAGAAAAAGAAAAGCAAGATAAAAGATTTCAACCAGCATCTGAAGTGTTTACCTTTGCTGCATTACTCCATTGAAAGCCAAGTTCTTCTTTGATGAAAGGGAACCAATCCCCCCCAATTCTCTGATTTGAATGGCTGTCTCCATTCCCTAAAGATATCTATAGCAGACCCAGACTTAGCCCAAGTGTAAGAACTCCCAACCACATGATTAGTTCATGGATGGTCATGTGACCCAAGTGGGGCTCCTAAGACAGTGTTGTGAGTCTAGAGTTACTGGGGCCATCTTACCACTCCCTTCTTAAGAAGGTACTGTCAGAGAAAGAATATCTGACTTGGACTTTAGAAAACTTACTCTAGCTGTAGGCGCAGGTTAGCGGTAGATAAAACTTTCAGCACCTTGTGGCTGGAAGGAGAAAGACATAGAAGAGTAAAGTCATGTCTGCCTCTAATAACTTGGGTTATAACTTGGGTTCTTTTTAAATCTGAGACTGATTTTGCTATATGGCCCAGGCTGATATTGAGCCTGTGATTCCCCTGCTTCAGCCAGCAAGGGTTGAGATTACAGGGGCATGCCACCATTCTGAGTTGGTTTGGATCTTAAATTGCCATATAGGCAAAGCATTGAAGATTGACTCTGCGGCCTTGGCACTATTGAGACATAGGGAGCCTTGAAGAATGCCTTGTGAAAAGGAGTTGGGAAGTGGTGAAAGGACTCAGGTCTTTTCCTCTCTCCCTCTTTGTTCCCCAGGATGATACTCTGCCTCTAAACAGCAAAAACAGCTTGCCAAGGATAAAATCTCTGAAACCGTGAACCGAAGAAAAGCTTTCCTCCTTTTAACTTGACTTTCTCAGGTATTGAATCATGACAATAGGAAGCAGACTGACACCATGCTGTGGTTTGAGTCTGACATTTCTCCAAGAGATTCATATAACAAACACCTGGTCCCAGGGGTGACCAGCCAGTAGTTTGATGACAGGTTGACTACACTAGACCATATCTAATCTATATCCTTTATAGAAAGGGCAACACTTTGTTCTTACTGGATTAAATACTTATTCTGGTTACGGAGTTGCCTTTCTTTCCTACATATAATGCTTCTGCCAACATTACCATCTGTGCACAGAATGCCTTATTCACTGTCATGATATTCCACACTGCATTGCTTCTGACCAAGGAACTCAGCTCACAGCTAGAAAAGTCAGACTATGGGCTCATGATCAAGGAATCCACAGCCCTAACCCTTCCCCACCATTCTGAACCAACTGGCTTGACCAAACAGTGGGATGGCCTTTTGAAGACACAGTTATGTCACCAGCTATGTGGCAGTAGCCTGTTGGGGGGAGAATCAGTGTACAGTTTCCTCCATAGACAGAGCTCACAGGTCCAGAAGTAAAGGGGTAGAAATTGGAACGGTTCCATTCATTATCTCCCATAGTGACTCACATGGAAACTTTTTGGTTCCTGTTCCCAAGATCTTAAGTTCCGCTGACCTGGAAGTTTTGGTTCCAGACAGAGGGACCAAGGAAACATTCCACTGAACTGAAAGCTCAGACTTCCCTCTGACCACATTAGGCTTCAGATCCCCTTAAACCAGGGATTCTCAACTCATGAGTGGTCATGGGGTCAGATGACTGACTCTTTCACAGGGTCACCTAAGACCATCACAAAACACAGATATTTATATTATGATTGATAACACTAGCAACATTACGTTACAAAGTAATAAAAAATAATTTTATGGTTGGGGGGGTCACCACAACATGAACTGTATTAAAGGGTCAGCATTAGGAAAGATAAGAACCACTGCCTTAAAACAACAAAATAAGGAAAGAATAACAGTGTTGGTGTGTGTGTGTGTGTGTGTGTGTGTGTGTGTCTAATCTAGACTTCCAGGAATTGGATTGCTTCTCCACAATGGAGGTAAAGAAAATTGTGCCTGAACTATATGCTATGGTATCTTATAATTAAAGTCAATGAGAAACTACAGAAATCCAGTTCAGGTAGGATGGCAAAGGGCTCAGATCCTTCAAGAAAGCAGGTATGGCTCGCTCCTCCAGGAAGTGAACTAAGACCTGCTTAGATGCTTGCTGGGGATGTGGGAAATACATCCTTCCCATCAGGAGACAGCCATTGTTGGACTAATCAGACCACACTCTTGTAAGCCACTCTTATAAATCCCCTCCTGATATGTATGTATTCATCCTACTGGATCTGTGCCTTTAGAAATAAATCTCTGACTAACACAAAAGGCGAGGCCTGGCTGGGAGAAGTGGATCACTGGGGATGGACCTTTGAAGAATACAATCATTGCTTCTCAGACTTTTGGCTAAGATCAAGTGAAGGCTACAGTCACCTCTTCTCTCCACTTCCTACACTCCCACAATAAGAAAAGACCCTGCCATGTACTCCTGTCACCACGGACAGAGCCAGTCCTCCTGCCTAACTGTCCTGCATATTGAACTAACACCTCTCTGAAACTATGAGTCAAAACAAAACATGTTCCCCCTCCTACATCGTCACTGTCGGGTGTTTTGATATAACAAGGAAAGGAAAGTTAACTGAAGCAGCAATGTTACCAGTGGACACAGTGAGGCTGTTGTAGGTGAGAGCTGTCTAGTTCGTGTTCCCAGGGTCTTGGCTTCTTGTTCAATGAACCGAAGTGTGTGCAAACAGTAAAGCAGCAGGGGGGCGTTGTTGAGAAGCAATCTGAAAGTGTAAGGGAGCAGAGGACCTTTCTGAAGCGTCTGATTACTGTCCAGGGCTTTTGTTGGTCAACGAGGAGGAAGAGATGATTGACACAAGTGTTATGTGGAAGGCTCTCTGTTTTTATTGATGGGCTTTAGTAATGTAAGCCTATGTCCACCATACACTTCCTTTCTGAATAAGCATCTTATTTTAATATGGTATGCACATCCAATCACGCATAGGCATACGATTATAAATAGGAGTTTTCCCCTACATATTCATGCGGGAGACAGTTTGCCTAACTGCACGTGCATCCAAAACCAGCAGAGGGTGGATTGGTTGTCAACTTGACTAATCTTGGTTGTTAACTTGCCATACCTGGGAAGAGGGAATCTCAATTGAAGAATTGCCTTTCTCAGTCAGATCGTTTTTTGTAGATACATCCATGGGAGCATTTTCTTGATTGCCGACTGATACAGAAAGGGCCACCCCACGTTGAGGGTTGTATGCCATCTTTAACAGGTCAGTCTAGGCTATATAAAAAATGTGCATGAGTCAGAAACCAAGCCAGCAGTCAGCATTCCTCTATGCTCTCTGCTTGAACTCCTGCCTCCAGGCTCCTTCCTTGAGTTCCTGTCCTGACTTCCCTGTGTCAGATTTTAACCTTAGAAAAGTAAGATGGAATAAGTCATGTTTTCTCCAAGTTGGTTTTGGTCAATGTTTATCACAGCAACAGAAAATACACTAAGACAAGACCACTGTTCTCCTAGTTCCTGGCTATGTTCTGGGGTGTACTTGGCTACAAAGGGGGCTACCTAAGGTTTCTTAGGGAGCTATAGGTCAGAGTGACTAGACTGATTTTTGTTCATAGAAGTCTCTCTCTCTCTCTCTCTCTCTCTCTGTTTCTCTTTCTCTCTCTCTCTGTGTCTCTCTCTCTGTTTCTCTCTCTCTGTTTCTCTTTCTCTCTCTCTCTGTTTCTCTCTCTCTCTCTCTCTCTCTCTCTCTCTCTGTGTGTGTGTGTGTGTGTGTGTGTGTGTGTGTGTGTGTGCAGTTCAGTGCAGGTGGCATACTAGGTTGCTTATTGCATTGCTCAGGAAAGGTAATGTACATTCAGCTCACTTGCCTGTCCCCAAAACCAAGTTCTTAGAATAAACCAGATAAAGACTTGACCTAAGAGAGTGATGCAGAAACAGTGAAGCAGAGATACCTTTGAAAAGGAATCTGGGAGTCAGGTTCACAAGAAGAGGATGCCATCGATACGAGAGGGAGGGACAAAGAACTATAAAAGGCAGCTCCCAGTTCAGTGGGTGTCTGCCGAGCAGGTGATTGTCACTCTTGAGAGAAGAAATACAGGAAGAATGAGTCAGCAGAGGTGGTCCTTAGACAGAATGAAGCTAGGGTTTGAAATATCTAGGATGTGAAACTCTGAATGCTGAAAGGTATAATCACGGAAGAAAATAAAATTGAGTTACTGAGAGGACAGACAAAAACCCTTGTATGCAGAAAGTAGAAGGTCTCTAGTTTGTGATGTCCAAACCAAGATGTCTTAGGAAGTTTTAAATTTGTATAGTAACACTAGGAATTTCATGTAACATATATTTTGAAATTATTATTATTATTATTATTATTATTATTATTATTATTCCCCAAACTTAGAACTTCTTACATCTATCTCCTGAGTGTTGGAATTTCTGGTGTATTTCACCATGTATAAAGGTTAATTTTGATTGTCAATTTGAGAATTAGACTCACTAAAGAAACAAATCTCTGGGCAGGCATATGAGGAATTCTTTAGATTAGGCTAAGATGGGAAAACCATCCTAAATGTGCATGCTAGTCTGGCTCCCGCACTGAAGGCAGAGGGGAAAGGTAAACACAAGTGTTCATCCCTCTCTGCTCCTTGACTACAGAAACAGTGTCACGGCTATCTCAAGCTCCTACCACAATTACTTTCCCACCACAGTAGGCTGCACCTTGAAACTGTGAGCCAAAATAAACCCTCCCTTCCTCTGTAACAGTTACACAGCCCTTAGTTGGCCCCTAGACCTTAGCACAAGTGACTCAATGCTGGGAATACTATTCAGGCCGTAAAACTCAATATACAGACAGAACCACCTGCCAAAAATAAAACAAAGACTTAATCCATCAAAGTCTGTAGTTTGTGGCAAAGTCTCTAAATATACTAACCTTGCTTTTTGGCTTCTGTAGTTCCACTTCTGGATAACTGTTCTTGTTAACTGAAGTATGTCAACCCAGGATACGGTGTGTGTGTGTGTGTGTGTGTGTGTGTGTGTGTGTGTGTGTGCATTTAAAAGCTCACCCTAAGAAAGGTTCAGAGTTATACTTGGAGCCTGGACAACCAGGATACCTGAACATCCAGCTAATAAAGACTTTCTATTAACTTAAACCCTTGTCAGAGCAGTCTTCTCTGGTGGATGCTCCTTAACACTTTGTTGCCTCTGTCAGACTCTGTGTTGCAGCAGCAAGACAAATAAGTAATAGGCCATGTCAGAGCAAAATTTTATAATTTTATAATCTAGAACCTACATGTCTAAACACATTATGGAATGTGATACAGAGCTCTTCTATTAAGTGATTTAAGTATTTTCTTTTCTTGCAAATATAGAATCATACATACATCAGGCAGGTTTCCCAGCTCGGATGAAATAATGGCTCTCTCAGTTGACAAAGGACATCCATCAAATGAAAAGCAAACAGCAGACCTCAACTGTTTTGAAATTTTTAGGGGAAAATAGATTCCGAGAGATACTGTGGCATTCCTGGTAAGGAGAATTTCATACTCTTTAGCTGATCAAGATAAAATAGGATTTCTGCACAGTGAACAGTAATGGATTTGTTGTGTGTGGCTTAGAAAGGGGAGAGAGTTAATCAGGTTGGGATAAGCATCCATTGTCCCAGACTAGGTAGCAGTTTTTCATCCTGTGGTACTTAGCTCTGAAAGTCGGACTTTGGCCGAGCTGTAATAGAGCCTGTTAGGAACCTTATGCCCATCATGAAAGACTTTTTTGGGCCACAGCTAATCTGCTTGTTTATGGCTGTTCTGAGGCAGCCAATTGGAGGACAGAGGGAACTGAAACATTTCCATGACAACAGGGGTTTATTAAGAGAAGAAAATTTTTTTTTATGACCAGACTGTTCTGAAGTGAATAATTGGCCATAAAAGGTTATCTATTTTTTTTTTCTAACCCACATGTTATAATGATTAGTTAAAATTGAGCACTAGTACCAAGACCCTTGGAACCCAGTGAAACATATAATTTAATCACACAGTCTTCCATCCTCTCAATGAAGAATAAAGATCGTCATCATAATAAGGGTAATTTTTAAGATTAATTAGCTCATGTTCATAACTTGTGTTTTGGAGTAGTAAAGGAGAAATATCATAAATTGTATAATGTCATCATTTTTTTTTTAACAAACATGTTTTTTTTTGTTTGTGAAGGGTATGAGATTTGGCTCTTCTAAAATTTAGTAGTTATAATTTATTTTTATTGTTACTTTTTAGAATCTCATGAATCATCATTTAAGGGACATACAAAACAACCGGTGAATCACTAAGACACAAAACACAAAGGATGCTCCATGACCAGAATTCCGTTGGAAGTCTCTCTCTCTTCTCCCTTCCCTTCTCCCCTCATGTTCTCTCTCCATGGTGCTGGGCACTGATCCTAGGGTCTTGCACAAGCTAGGCAAGTGCTCCACCATGAACCTACTCTTAGTCCATATATTACTTTTCAAAAGATGTTTTGTTACCATATATTATTTATGCAAAATGGGTGTTGCAGGACATTTTCATACACGTACAGAACTTATTTTGATTATATTCAACCCCCATTAACTCCTACTCATCCTCTTTCTCTTCCCAACTTGTCTGTCTCCTTCTTTTATGTCTTTTTGTTTCTCTGGGACAGATGAAAAGGAGCAAAGTGCACTGTCTACTGGACCATGGACACCTCTCCAGTAGCTCACAGCACTAAATAAAACGTCTCTTCCTCTCCAGCAATCATGAAGTGCCTACAGAGCCTCACCCCACGAGTCCCTTCCTCCTCCATGGCAGGATTCCAATGGGCCCAGTCTTGTGCAGACTTCATGGAGATAGCTACAGCCATTGTGAGTTTAAGAGTTCAACATCGCGATGAAGAGATGACTCAGCAGTTAAGAACACTGGTTGCTCTTCCAGAGGATCAGGGTTCAATTCCCAGCACTTACATGGCAACTCACAACTGTCTATAAGTGAAGCCCCAGGGTATCTGACACCCTCACACCAAGGCACATAAAAATAAAATTAAATAAATTTTATTTATTTATTTATTTATTTATTTATTTATTTATTTATATTTTTGATTTTTCGAGACAGGGTTTCTCTGTGTAGCCCTGGCTGTCCTGGAACTCACTCTGTAGACCAGGCTGGCCTGGAACTCAGAAATCCACCTGCCTCTGCCTCCCAAGTGCTGGGATTAAAGGCGTGTGCCACCACCGCCCGGCAAATAAATTATATACTTAAAAAAAAAAGATAATGGCAACATCATATCTGGATTAGCCTGTATTAGTCAGTATTTCACAACATTCTCTCCTATCCTCCAGACCTTAACTTTTGTTCAGCCCCTGCCCCTCAATGTTATCCAAGACTTAGGTGTGGTAATATAGAGGTCCCATTTATGGCTGAGCATTCAGAGGTCCCTTATTCTCAGCACACTGATCAGTCATGATTCTCTGCAGTTGCTACTGCCCTCTGAAAAAGAAACTTCCCTGACTAAAGCTGAGAGCAGCACTTACCCATAGGGATAAACATAATCACTTAGAAGACAATTTGCTGGGTACATAATATCCATTTAGCAAAAGCAGCAACTGCAACTTGCCCCCTAGGGTAGGTGACCTTCTTAGCCATGGGATTTGGGGCAGGTTTGCAGCATAAGATGTGAATCTCTTTCTCTGGAACAGGTCTCAGTGCCAACTAGAAAGTACTCAGCCCTTGACAGATCTGCCATAAACTGTGCCAGTGGGCACATCTTGCACAGTCAGTTGGTTTACTGCACACAGTGTTCACAGCTAAATCAGAGTGTTGATGACAAGCCTTCCCCAGCAATATGCAGATCACCTTCCGGCAATTTAAGAGCTAGTCAACCTAGTTACAGCTTGCATTTATCTATGTCCTGAAACCTTCAGCCATAGGGCCTTATGGTCTAGTTCTACTGGGAAGCCAACCTCAGGGGGAATTGCCTGTATTGTTTTGGGGAACGTGGGTGCCTTCCTGACCCACAACTCTTGGTGGTAGAGGTAATCCACCACTGGTTCTGGGATGTGCACATAATGACCTGTGATGTGGTGGTTAGTTTGTCACGTTGCCACAATCAAGAATCATTGAGAAGAGAGTTACACTAAGGGGCTGTCTAAATCAGATTAGCCTGTGAGCATGCTAATTGTGTTAACTGCCTTAGTTGATGTGGGAAGACTCAGTGTGAAAGTGGATGCCAGTCATTCATTCCCTGGCACTGTACTTCTGAGCCAAACTGCGGCCATCTTCAGGAGTCCAGCTGGGCCTGCTCACCAAAGAGCATCATGGCTGGGCTTGTTGAGTGTGAGAAGGAGGTAGAGAGAACCCTCACCTGAGTATCCAGCCTCCCTCCCCAACCAGTTGGATACAACATGGCTCTAACTGCATGTGGTCATGGAGGTTGGAGGGGGTCACTGGGAGGGACCAGAGGATTTCAATGAAGAAGGACAAGGAGCGTTTTTATCTTTGCTGGGTAAAGGCTTTCCAGGTCTAGTGTGTTAGAGGGAGGAGCGCTCACACTCCTCTAAGTAGCCCCTCACCTGTGCCTTGTAAGGAAGCCTAATAAACTCATTGGTTTCCAGAGTGAACTTTGGTGGAATTTTGCCTTGGTTTATTGTTGGGACCTTAGGAGAGCAGTAGATGTCGCTTAGGTTTCTTCCTGGGTGGGACATTTAACAATACTTAGTTTTGGGGCTTCTGGACTCTGTAGGAATCTTGTAGCTTTCTATAAGAAACTAGCTGAGTATTTTGCTTGCATGCATTCATCCTCTTTCTGCTCTTGGATGTGATGTGAGTAGCTGTCTCGAATTCTTTCCTTGACTTCTTCTTTTTTTTTTTTTAATTTATTTATTTTATTTATATGAGTACACTGTAGCTGTCTTCAGACACACCAGAAGAGGGCTTCTGATCCCATTACAGATGGCTGTGAGCTACCATGTGGTTGCTGGGAATTGAACTCAGGACCTCTGGAAAAGCAGACAGTGCTTTTAACCACTGAGCCATCTCTCCAGCCCACTCCCTTGACTTCTTTAAATGATGTCATTCTTTAAATGATGGCCTATCACCTAGACTTGTAAGCCAAATAGCCTCCTTTCCCCCTAGGTTGTTTTGTGTGTATGTGTGTGTGTGTGGGGGGGGGCAGGTAAGGATATTTATCACATGGACAGTAATGAGATTAGAACTCATGACTCTGGAAGCCTTTTTATCTACCCACAGGCAGGGCCACTGTTAAATTTTATTTTTAATTAGATTATCTTATGACTTTTTTTTTTTTTTTTTTTTTTTTTTTAGGGATTTCACTGAGCTATTCCAGTTAACCTTGAACTTACTCTGTAGCCAAATGGGCCTTGGGCTGACCCTGCCTGCTAGGCCTCTGGGATTATAGACCTGTGTCATTAGGCCCAGATTCTGATTTCATGCCTTGTTCCCACTCCGATTTTTCACTGATTTAGAATAAGACTACACTTGCAATTACATGGTGCTCAGATTTGACCTTCTGCTTAATTAAATGGCAGGCTGATGTCATATGGCACATTTGCTATGTAAATTTTCTAAAACTGAAAATTTGTTAGAAATATAACTAGAAACTTAGTTCAATATATTGCTTATAGTCAACATATTGATTTTTCAGAAAATATTTTTAGGCTCATAAATAATATTAATCATCTTTACATTCCATGGGAATTTCCAGTGAAATATAGATTGCATAGTCAAAGAAAGCTTACCTTGTCTTTTGTTAAAATTTTTATAAATATCCTTTACTAGTCTTACACCAAGTGTAAAAATCCACACATGGAGAACTTAATACATTTTTGGTGTAAAATAATAGCAAGCACATTGACTCTCTCCAGTAGATAGTATTTAAGTAAGAAAACACAGCCCATAGGTGTTGAAAAGCTAGTTCAGCCAAGAAAAGGATGCAGGCAAGCTGAATTCAGTATGGTCCACATCATGACTGTGTCTGTCTCGGTGTCTATTTGGTATAACTATATGGATACACTCACTCTCCAAAAGTTCCTAGAGCTTGTGTGCCAGGCACTCTTGTCACCAGTACCTATGCCCCTGTGAAGAGCTTCTTAGTGTTGAGTCCTCCCTCCAAGCTTGGGTTTGCTAACATAAAAACTCCCTCTGTCTTTTGGGTTCCATGATAAGCAGGCCCTTCCTTAATTGATGCTGTGTTGGCATCAGACTATTTACACACCCCATGGTTCCCTAAGGGGCATCTACTCCATGGTAACAACAGAATGCTCCAGCAAACCCCGACATTACCTCCAGCACCTCACAGACTCAGCTTTTCTCCCGTTTATTGTCTATCTGTCTGTCTCACATCAGTCTTCCCACAGTTCCAGTTCATAAACCCCATTTCTGGTCACAAGTTCCAGACCCAGCCTCACCCGTTCCAACTTCAGACAGATGAAGTAGGATGAGGTGAGAGGGTGGATTGTGGGAGACCAGCATTGAAGCAATGTCTCAGACTGTACCAGAGCCTAGGACAAGGGGACTGAGAGGGTAGGGAGAAGGTGAAGAAAATGTGACAAGGTAGGCAGACACCTAACTCATAAACAGAGAACCAACACCTATCTGAGGAGCCTCACCTCATCGTGAAGGGTGAAGGTAAGGTGAAGGAGACCTTTCCTATATTTTAAAGGGACAGGTCAGGCATGGTGCCCCACATTTATGATCTCACATGAGGAAGTCTGAAGCAGATCAATTATCGTTCGAATTTGTCCAGCCCTGGGCTACATAGCAAAACCCTATATACCACACCTAAAAGCGGGGGAGGGGGGGGGGGGGTGGGGGGGGGGGGGGGGGGAAGGGTGGAAGAGAAGGGAAGAGAAAAGGCAAGAGGGAAGAGATGGGGATGGGGGAAAGAAAAAGAGACAACAGTTAGATAGCAACAGGAGGAGAGATGTACAGGCAAGGGGAATTTGGACCTCTGACTCCATGACAGATATTTCTACTCTTCAGATAGCTATGGAGGTTTTCAAACTTGAAAATCATTATAGCTTGAGTGTGGAATGTTCCCCACTGGCTCTTGCATTTGAAGACTTGATTCCAGACTCTGATACTGTTTTGAGAGGATTATTACAGGTGTGAGCCTAGCTGTCAGACATAGGGGTGGGGCTTGAGAGTTTGAGCTAGCTCTGCTTCCACTCAAGTCCTCTGATGGAGGCAAAGGGGCCATGTTTTCTTCACTATGAAAGACTATTCCTCTTAAACTGTGGGTTAACTCATTCTCTCCTTAAGTTGTTATTGTCCTTTTTTTTTTTTTTTCCACAAGAGTAGAAAACTAGTCCAATATGCCTGAAAGATACACATCTTTTGGAGGGGTAGAAAGCCCATTTTAAACAATTGGCTTAACCATACAACGTAGGAGGTGATACGTTCTCTCCACGTGAGCACAGTCACAGTGGAAGTGTAGTACTAGAAACCAGGGACAAGAGTGTGTGAACTTGACCATTCTGTTTTCTGCCATTTAGTAGATGATTGTTTTCTTAACTACTTGTTTATTCATGTGACAAGAAACCATTGTCAAGGCAACCTACGAAAGAGTTTATCTGGGGCTTGCAGAAGGTTAGACTCATGACCATTCTGACGGGAAGTGTGGCAGCCGGCCAGTATGGTGCTGGCCCAGTAACTGAGAGTTCACATCTTAGTACACAAGTGTGAAGCTAACTGGGAATGGTGAGGTCTTTTTGAAACCTCAAAGCTGGCCCTCGGTGATGTACCTCCTCCAACAAGGTCCCACTTCCTAATCCTTCCCAAACGCACCAACTAGAGACCAAGTATTCAAGCATATAAGCCTTTGGGGGGCATTCTCATTCGAAACCACCACCAAACAAACCTTCAGGGGGAAGGTCATTGACTCAGAAACTCAGGGGGCACACACAGGGACCAGCTTTTGTTTTCTCATTCCTATTTGACATCTGCTATCTTTCCCAGGTATAGTGCTTGTTTATTGAAGAGGAGGGAGGAAGCTGAGGATGTGTGATTTCCTCAGAGTCATCTTCTGTACTTTGTCCATTGAGCAGTGATAGACCTAGACCTCAAATAAACCCTTGAATGATTTAGGCCTTGGTTTACCCATCTGTGAATCTGAGACAGTGACGTCTCTGTTGTCAGTTGGGAACAGACTTTCCTTATCCTAAGTGCTGTTCAGAGCAACTCCACAATAGCAAGAGGCTGGATCCATGCACCAATTCTCAGTTTTCAAAAGCATGTTTGCAGCAAACTGGAAAAAACTAAAAAGAAACAAAATAAAACAACAGCCACATGACGTCAGGATATTCTATTCCATCAGACTTTTAAAATTCTCTATGTGATTTGTATGGACAGTTTGGTGCAAAGGCCTGTCAGTTAATTTTAAGGACTCTTAGTTCTCACTCTGTTAGGCTATGATAATTCTCTGATTTAAGCTAGCCTTTTAAAAAATTATGCAAATAGAGGCATACATGTGGCTTCTCCTTTCAGCTGTGACTGACAGCATCCTGGCAGTTAGGCTTGCTGCCCCAAGCTGGCTGACACTGTGTGGAGGCATTATTCCAATAGGAACAAAAGATGTTTTCGGTTGGTTTTAGTGCAATTTATTTCCAGTTATCTAACTCTCCCTCCCCCCCCACACACCAGCCTCCACAGAGGGGACTGGTACTCATTTTATAACATTACCTCTCTTCTTTATTTCAGACGTGGGAGACAAACACTGGCCTGAAATATACACTTGAGGTTCAAACTTACTTCCATAGTATACCCATACCACACACCTGATGTACAATCTGTAAGGCAGCAACAGGGAGGAAAGGCAACATCGGAAATTATGCTAAGTTCATCATAAATAAAAAACACCCGAAACCTAGGTCTATGTGCTTCTGACTGCTCATAGAAGGCTGACACCCAACGGCAGCCTGTGTTTTCCACCTGTACTCAAGAGCCATTCAGATTTTATTTCCCCAGACGCCCGGCTGTACGGATTCACAGCCTCAGAGATTAATTTCCTTCCTGCTATTCTGCAGGACACATTTCCCCCCTTTGCTCTGGTGACTCATGACAAATGTTTATAACCCATTCCTCTCTATATAAATCAAAAGGCAGAGAGCAGTGGGCTACAGGGTACTCTGTGTAACTATGTACATTTGTGTCGTTAAACGCTAAGCGGGAAGGCACATCGTAGCCTGTTCCTGGGTTTCATCTAAACACCATGTCACACATATTTTCTGAAATAAGAACAGCATCACATTCTTCTCTTACCAGATGGCTTTTTGCCCCACATTCTCGGTATCTGCAGCTGGAGGTCACCGAGCTCCCTCACACTCTGACCACTGTACTGAGAGCCTTACAGACCTGTTCTTATTTTACATTCATGGCTACCACACAGATGGTGCTCTTATTCCTTCCTATTGACAGAAAAGGAAACAGAGGTAGACAGTGAATATCTTTGCACCTGGACCGATTTCCAAACTTAGGTTATGGTTTCATTTCTGTTGCCATGATAAAATATTCTGACAAAAGTTAACTGAGGGGGTAAAGGTCTATTTGGCTCACAGTTCTAGATTACAGTTTGTCATTGCAAGAAGTTAGGGTGACAGTGACTTGAAGCAGCTAGTCACATCTCCAGGAAAGAGCAGAAAAAGAAAAGATGCATACATTCTGATGCCCGGCTTGCTTTCTCTACCCTTCCTTAAGCCAGGATTCAACCAGAAAAATTATGCCATCATGTTTGGGGTGAGATTTATTTATTTTATGTATATGAGTCTTTAGAGTCTTTAGACACACCAGAAGAGGGCATCAGATCCCATTACAGATGATTGTAAGCCATAATGTGGTTGCTGGAAACTGAACTCAGGACCTCTAGAAAGAGCAGTCAGTGCTCTTAACTGCTGAGCCATCTCTCATGAGAGCAGGAGAGTGAGCCCTGTACCTCGTCTAGTCAGTGAGCTGGCCTGCTGACCAACTCTGCTACTAGCCAGGCCCAGAGCCAGGGCTTTGAGTTGGCCCATCCCAATGTCTACCCCATCTAACAACGGCTGGAACATGTGAAGGGGCCAGTCCCGCAGATGCAAAGCTGCAGGGTCTCCATGACACAGGGCAACAACAGGATATCTGAGAGGAGCCCTGGTGAAGATCCAGTGCCAATAGTGTAGCAGAAGCCAGAGGCCTCGAACCAGGCCAACGACTCACTGCAATGAACATTTGCAAGTACAGATGTGTGGACAAAAGGCTATACCATGTGACATATGGCATACTGCAGCTTCCATGATGAGATTTTTATGGTTTCATATCTGTTGCCCTGATACAATATTCTGACAAAGGTTAGCTAAGGGGTAAAGGCCTATTTGGCTCACAGTTCTAGGTTACAGTTTGTCACTGCAGGAAGTCAGGTGACAGGGTAATTAATTTATTATTTTCTCTGGGGAGGAAAGGTTGCCAGGTTAGGATGCATGACGTTGAATTCACAAAGAATCAATAAAATGTTCAACAGAACGACAACAAAAAGTTAACAATCACAATGGGAATTACTCAAAGATTTCTCCTACTAAGGGATAGCCATGTCCTGCTTGTGACCTCTTTTTTTGGTATGTATGCCTATGTGTATGTGGCATGCATATGTGCATATATGCATGTTCATATGTGTGGGGGATACATGTGCACATGTATATAGGCCTGCAGTTGACATTAAGTGTTTTCTTCAATTACTCTCTATTTTATTAACGAGGCAGGGTCTCTGGCTCAACCTGGAGCTCACCAGTTCTAGCTAGTCTGTAGTCTATCCCTGAATTCCTCTACTCTCCTGTCTTCCAAGTTGCTAGGAGTACAAGAGGCTGCCACAGCTGCCCAGCTTTTATATGGGTCTGGGGGTCCAAACTTTGGTCCTCACACTTGTATGCCAAGTGCTTTCTCCACTGGGATATCACCCCAGCCTCTGTAATCACTTAACAGTGTAGAAACACACGTCTTTATTCACAACGCTCGGTGAATACCTAACGCGCTGAGTTACAAGGTAGCAAGGAGGGCTATGAAGTTAGTACAGCGGACACCAGCCCTCGCTCCCCCACGGATCACAGCCTAACTAGGACACAAAAACTCTAAAATAGATACAAAAAGCAAGAGCAGCTGACAGGTGGGAGTTGATAGCAGGCCCAGAAAACTGAGTAGACTCCGGAGTGCTTCCAGTGGTCCGGGAGGACTCCGGAGTGCTTCCGGTGGTCTGGGTGGCTTCCGGAGCGCTTCCCATGGTCCGGGCATCGAGCTGCATTCTCTCTTAGCTGTTTCACAGCTGTCCTTCCAGCAAGGTTACTTCTCCATTTTACAGAGAGACAGAACTGGGTACAGCTGAGATGAGTAACCTGGTCTTGATTACCTCCCAGATAAGACTTCTGCTCTCGGTGCTGAGGGAAGCTAGAGCCTCTGATCGACCATCTTGTTAGCCTCGCTCACACACATACTTAAAAAAACCTTGAGATCATTTAGGAGTTGGCATGATAATGGAGTAGTAGTGGGCAAAAGTGTAAAGTAGGTCATCTACCTATGAAGTTGAGGTCCCGCAGGGTTCCATCCTTACAATGTCTAATGATGAACCAGAAATTCATGTACCTCCAAAGGAAGTCTGCTGGGATCTGAAAAGACCAAGGGGGCATTAAACTCCTAGCTCAGAGACACATTACTGGAAATAAATCAACGTGTACATCCTCAGCCGAAGTTTACAACATAAACCCTGGGCAGCCCAGAAGCTCTTAAGTCGGAAACTTATTTCAAGTTGTCCCAGACCAGAGGTACTGTTGGGAACTTAGCAGCCTGTATCTCACACAATTTCCCCAAACTACTCCCTAAGGAAAAAGCATAGTTCTCAGGAATGAGTCAGCAATCGAACATCCAAGGAGACTGGGTTCCTCAGAGTGAAAAAGAAGGAGGGGTGGAGGGTGGGGGGAAAGAAGACGTAACAGGCCCTCATTCTTAACATTTTCCAAAAATTATTTTTTTTTTTAAAAAAAGAAACTTTGCAGATCAAAATCAAATCAACAGACAAATAGATAAGTTTGAGAGATAGTAAAACAAACACAAGGGAGAAGATATAATTCTAAATGACACTGTAAAGAGGAACCTGAATGATTGTAACGGGGTTCAATGGGCATGCTCTGTACTGTACTAGGCATGGCCAGTGAGAGAATTAATGAAGTAGAAAATAGATTTGGAGAAATTATACAGAATGCAGGACACATAGTGAAGAAAAACATTAAAAGGATGTCAGAACACACAAAAAGGTGCTGGGGTTGTTGCTCCGTTGTGGAGAATGTGCTTGGCCTTAGTGAGCCCCTGGGTTCAACTCCCTAGCACTGGGGCAAACAAAACACCCCCCCCCCCCCGTGACTGCTCCCATTTGCCTCATCAGAGTTCCAGAAGGGAGGAGGAGAAGAAAACGAAGCTAAAATATGAAATGTAAATTGTATACTGAGAACAGTAACAAGCTGAGGAAAGGGTTTAAGTGGGGCACGGGCAAGGCTGCTACACAAGATGACGGGACGTTTTTGCTGCTTAAAAGGACTTGGCAGAGGATGGCAGAGCCAACATGTGGCCTGAGTGTTAGGCAGTGGGCTGCTTGGGCCGAGGGAAATTTCTAATTCCTATAGAAGAGTAGCGAGTGACAGCTCTGGCCCTGGCACAATGGCTTTCGATTTTAGCACTTGGATTATGTAATAGAGATGGCTCTCCCAGAGAACAGTGACATCAGATCTGATTGTCATCTAGTCTTCCAAAGGTCAGTTTTCCGTCAGCAGGGAACACTGCTGCTAAACCCAGCACATACTCCTGCTGTCTCACATGGCATTGATTATAGCCATTTTTAGTCCAGGATCTGAACTCTCTGCCTTATGCAGAGGTTGGCTTCAGTCTTGCTTTGTTGTTATTTTCTTTCTCACCTTCCAGAATTTCATCTTCTAGCTCACCTTAGTAATGTATGTAATACAATGCATGCCTTGCTTTGCGTTCCTAAGTATGTAAGATATTTTCTCTGACATACCCAAAAGATATGCCCATGTCTTTGTGTATTAGCTGAAGTCCGTGATCAAAAAGGCAGTCCAACATCACACGGGTTACAGAGCATGAGGGTTGACAGTTTGCTAACAACTCACCTTGAAATATGACAGAGGGCAGAGGTGAGATCATTTGCAACTTACTGAAAAGGAATTAGTAGCAGGAAACAAGGTCTCTTATGAAATGCTAATTACGTGGAAGGGAAATTAGGCTGAAGCTGAGGTCACTCTGGTGTCAGATAGAAGGCAGGAGGAAGGGTGGAACAAACAGTCCTGATCTCTGTATTTGGACTTGAACTTTCAGGGACAGGGTTACAGCAAAAGAGCCATGGGTTTTAGGAATAGAGCTTGTAAGGATTCTGCTGAGACAGGCCAACAAGAGGGGGAAAATAACTTCAAACTTCCAAATAATCTGGGAACTCTCCTCTAAAAGATCAGCAAGGTGAGGTTGGGGAGATGGTTCAGCATTTAAGTATCTGTCAGGAAAGTGTAAGGATCTGAGTTCAGATCCCCAGCACCCATGTAAAAAGTTGACTGTTGGGGATCGTGTCTGTGAGCCCAGCGTTGGGGTTAAGAACACTTGCTCGTCTTATAAAGGTCTGAAGTTTGACTTCAAGCACCAATACTAGGCGACTCACTATAGATCCAGGGGAATCTATCATCCTTTTCTGACTTTTACAGGTACCTATGCTCATATGCACAAAGGGCAGGGCCCGGCGAGGTGGCTTGATGGGTAAAGTGTTTGCTGAGAAAGCATTCATATAATGTCATGCCATGTATGGAACAAGGCCTCCAGTAATCCCAGCACTCAGGAGGGAGAGACAGACTATCCCCAGACAAGCTGGGTAGCCAGACTATATGAAAACAACCTTTGAGTTCAAGCTGCCTCAATATATAAGGATATATATAACTGATGAAGATACCTTATGTCTTCCTGGCAACCTTCATGTGTGCATGCACATGCACACACACACACACACACACACACACATGCACACACGCATGCACACCACACACATTCGCACACACAAATACACTAATTAAAGGAATAAGGTGGAACACCATGGAGAAAGATATCTGAAATTGAGTCTCTAAGTGTATGTACATGTACACACAACAAGCACATGCAGGACACAGACAAACAAACCCATCAAGGATCGCCTGTGTGTGACCGCAGCTTATCAGATCAGAAGGCAGTATGCGTTTGCATGGCATAGTCACTGTCAGGAACAGAAGCAACATCTTTGCAGAACACGACTCGTTTCCAGCATCTCGTGGAAACTGCAGGGAAGAAATGTTTCTGCTGAAGAAGGGATGGCAAATTGAATTAATTACATAGCACCATTAGCTCTAATTAAAGATGTGCGGTGCATCACTGGTGTTTTCTTATTTAGTGTGCTCTCAGCTGCTTATTTTCCTTCAGCCAACATAGAAAATATTAATAAAGGCTTCCATCAAATCACTGTAAATGCTGGAATCCAACTCCTGGCTCACCCTGGAAGCCCTTCGCCTCTCGATTTACCTTTGATGGAAACATTTCAAATCTTACTATTTCAGCTCAGTGATACCTTTTTTTTTTTTTTTGTATTTAGATTTTGTATTTAGGTGGACTGTCAAATCCATTGGCAAGATATTTCTAAGCAGGATTATCTTACTCTCTAAAAGGAGTACATTTTCATTTACTCTTTGAGAATTAGGATTGCATTCACTCCTTCTCCCTTAATCTCCCAGATGCCCTTCATATTCCCTCTCAACTTCATGTTTTCTTAACAAATACACACAAAACAAAACAACCCATTGAATCCAGTTGGTGAGGAGCCATCTACCAAGGGCCCCATGTCTAAAGCAAACTTATCTTTTCACTGCAGGTGGCCATTAACTGTCACTAGCTTCTCAGCTGGGAGGAGCTTGTGTGCCTCCCCTCCATCAGTACTGGAGTGCTGATTGGCTTGCTCTTGCAGAGATCTTGTGCGGTCAACCACAGTGGCTGTCAGCTTGTGATTGCTGTGGTCCTGTCGTGTACAGAGGACACTATTTCACTCCAGCCTTCCCTGACACCTGCCCTTTCCACTCCCCTATTTCACAATGTTCCCTGGGCCTTGGAAGGAGAAGATTCAGTACTGATGTCCCAGTATGACTAAGCACTCCGCAGACAATGGTTCTCTGCTCTTTGACCAGTTGTGAGTCTCTGCACAGATAGTACTGTGATAAAGACTGAGCTACTCTAACCTATGAGTACAGATATAAATATTTAGAAGGTAGTTTTGTACTGGGTTGATTTAACAAAATAACAGCAGTAGGCTCACTTGTAAGGCCTGGACTCCCCAGCCTCAGGTACTTTAGTATATCAGGAATGAGTTTCCTCCAGTGAAGTGTTAACTTCCTGTCTTATCTGCTCCCTCACTTTCTTGGAAAGGACAAAAACAAGAGTTTAAGTAGTTCTTGGGTCCTATACCAAATGATGGAGGAACAATGAGGCAAAATATTATTTAAAAGATGAAGCAGCGAACAGGAAATAGGTGCTTTAAACAAATCGTAAGACTGGATCTAGGGAGAGTTTAAGTAGATGACTTCAGTGTACAGTTGAATCACAGTGGATATAATGCCTTACTTTAATATATTTATGACGTACAGAACACTATTACAGGTATTGAGGTGATGAAAACATAAGAAAAATACCACAGCCCTCTTTTGGGAGGCGGTTGGTATAGAAACAGCTTCACCAAAAGATTCCAAAGATGTAGCTACACTTGAAATACCCTTCCAGTATGGGTTCCACCACATGGAATCCTTTTGTTAGGTGAGAGAGATAAAGACACATCTGCTCACACCTTAGTCAAGAGAAATCCTTCTCCAGTATGTGTTAGGTCAGGCATCTGCTTCCTCTGATATTCCTCAGTGGTGCAAGGACACATGGTCACATTAGGCTCACTGTTTTTTTTTTTTTTTTTTTAAATCAAGCATCACCAGCTACCTTTTGGCAAATGATTAACAAACAGGTTTGCATTTTATCAGCAATGTAACTGCCATGATCTCTTCTTGCTGTCTGATGTGTGGATCAGAGGTTAATAGTGGCTTTGAGACTAGTTATTGATTTATATAGTCAAATATTTCCTGGTCCTTGATAGAAATAGATGCCATCCTTATTCACAACAGTTGGTATGAGGTAGATGGCATGTAGAGAGAGGAATTCTTATAAGCTCAATTGTATAACAGGATTGCAACCGCATGGTGTATACTTGGGGCATCTGGTTTCACTCAACAGTAAGATTAATTGCCTCTCAAAGAATATGTTGACTTTGCCACCACCTTAGTCAGTATTTACTTTGGAATCAATAATAAGAGTCAAAACTTTCAAGGTGGAACCCAAAGCCTGCAGATTAAAGAGGCTTCAGATGGGGAGGAACTCAAACAATGTAATAAGGAAGTGGAAAAAAAAATAACATGTTACCTTTCACCAGCAACCATTTTGTATGCAAAACCTGAGTCAGGATTCCTGGTGAAGCCAATGAAGCCAGGCCTGCCTGGCATGATTTTTCTCAGAAGGAAACAGACTCTGGCTGCCCAATTCAGTGAATTATGTAATGCAGCATTTCTTCCTAGCCAAGGGGAAACCAATGGGAGTATGCTGGTTAGTCACACTTTTATTAATAGCATTCATTAAGCATATTGAATGTGTGGTATGCATACTACTTATCACACAAACTATCCTATTCAATGTGGATTTAAAATAAAAATCCTGCCAGCAGTTCATTATACCAGCCTGCTCAGTTAGACTCAGGGCTCATACCTGAGGAAAGTGTGGACTCCACAATGGTAGAATTTGGCATGGCTAAGACTTCCATCTCCCTTGCTCTGTAAGTCTCACTACTGCCCTATTGCCAACCTAAACACACCCCAATTTTGGAAAGATATTTGCTGCTCCTCCCTGTCCAGCCTGATATTTTTACAATGGGAGGCCCTCTTTCAAGATGAACGCCTTCAACAAGACAGGCAAAATCGGGACCGAGGTGACACTCCATGGTGATTTAATGAACTCCTTAGCCAGCCAGGAAGATGTTTCCACTGGAGCACAACAGGCAACGCAGCCAGCAGGTTACTATGAACAGGTTTGCCTCCGTGTAATCCAAGCTTGGGACAGGCTCACCCTGCCCTCAGGCTTAGAAGACTCTGCTTACTCCCAACTAGTTCTCCATCAAAAGCCGGGGGAACCCTTATTTGATTTTATTCTCAGAACTAGAAGGAGCCTAGAAAGAGAAATTCCCAACCCCACAGCCAGAGATATCCTTCTTATAAACATCACCTGAGAAGGTATGACTTCTGGGTCCAGACTAGCCTGCCAGGGTCTCCAGGAGGAACATTATGATAGGTGGATTGTGGCAAACCAGGATAAAGGAACCATGTCACACCATATTACATCTGTGACTCAGGCATTAGTGGCAGCAGTAAAAACAGAAGAAATCTGCTTTAAATGTGGAGAGACAGGACATTGGAGAAATGAATGCCCACATAACTCCCTTCCCATAAAAGATCCTAATGTCCCTAAGACAATCTGTCCCCGATGCCACAAAGCTTTCTACTGGAGAAAAGATTGTACCTCCCTATATGACAAGGACATATAGCTCTGGAGCCTTTAAACTTAAGATGGGGCAACAACTACTCCCACAGAAGCCTTATGGGTGTCCAGCATCTCAGAAGGCTCCCACCCAAAATTATTAAAATAGATAATAACCATTTAAGTGCCTTATTGATACTGGAGTAGACAAGACAATTTTGAGACAACCAGAGATCCCATGAGACTGGTAACTGATCTCCGGGCCTCAGCTCCTAGGCATAGGGGGTTCCTCTCATGCATTTATCACTAAACAGGCCTACACGTGGGAGGATCCTGATGGAGCTGGCCTAATGTGCCCTCTGGTATCTCAAGTAGTCACCAATCTACTAGGGAGAGAGATCTTACAAGCCCTAGAGGTAGTGCTTACCACCCAATCAGAAAGAGATCACATCAAAATAGATGACAATACCTATAAAGAAAGTTATACCCAAGGAGACCCTAAAATCTCTTCTACAAATCACCCCTATTTCTAAGGCCCACTGCTAGATTTGATACTCCCAACCTTGATTGGCTCTCTAATGAAGCCATTTGGGTTCTATAGTGACCTCTATCAAGGGAGACACTTAAAGCTCTCACACAACTGGTAGAAGGACAGCTTCTACTACAACACCCCCCCCCCTCCTACAGTTGATGGAACACCCCTGTGTTCAAGATAAAGAAGAGCTCAGGGGGATGGAAACTAATACAAGATTTGATGACAATTTACAAAACCTTGCGAGTTTGGGGCTCTCCTCAAAGGGGGCTGCCCTGTGTCTCAGCCATCCCTGCCAATGCCCTCCTATTAGCAATAGACATAAAAATCTGCTTTTTTATATCTCTATCTGAGACTGCGAATGCTTTAAGTTCTCAGTATCTCTCATTAGCAACTCTGGTCCAGCCTCATGTCATGAATGAACTGTTCTCCCTCTGGGAATGGCTAACAGTCCAACCATTTGTCAGGAGGCTGTGGCTACTGCATTAAAACCTTACTTAGACAAATGATTCACTATATATCATTATATGGATGACATCTTAATATGGAAAGATTCTTCCACCTTCCCTTCCCAACTTCTTCAGCTAATACCTTCCCTATCTGCCCTAGGATTTAAAGTAGCCCCACATTGGGCTCTGGATGTGGTGTCCAAGTTTTGCCTCACTGCTGGGAGGAAAAACGCAGGGATGCTAAGCTATATTCCTTTCTCCCTGTTGGGGTGCCAAGCCTGTGGTACACTAACAGGACACTCAGGGGAAATGAAAAGCAGCCTAAGATGGAGATCCTAACCTTGTGTTTCTCTGAGCACGGGTTGGGATGGAGGCTGTGGTTCTCAAGCTCCTGGCACCCAGACAGTGCAGGGAAGTGAGAAGAGTTGAGAATGGGAGGGCCTTGGGACTGAGATGATCCCTGGGGTGGGGGTTGGGGGATCCTATTTAGCTCAGAGGATCCCAAATCTGTTCGTTTCTTTGGTCCAGAGCTTCAAGTGAAACTTGAAGTTTTCTGCACTTTTAGTGAGTGCAGGGAGTGTGGCAAAGCCTTCTGTGGGAGACTTAGGAATGGTGGTGGAAAAGGATGCACATGACTTATTCAGGATGGACCAGAGATTAAATACATTTGCAGGAAGGAAAGCCCAGGAATGGAAACTTATTGGCCAAACCTTCACAGCCCATACCTCATTAGCATGGAGAACTCTGCGTTTCTATGCTACGTGACCGGTTGTCATGGTCCTCTTAGTTTAAGACCAGCCTGGACTACAGAGTGAGTTCCAAAACACACAGGGCTACACAGAGAAACCCTGTCTCAAACAAACAAACAAACAAACAAAATAAACGATGGAAAGCAATTGAGGAAGTCCTGTGACCTTCCCAAGCATGTGATTTACTGAAAAAACAGAAGGTGGGGCCTGGGATACCATGACAACTGGTCATGTAGCATAGAAACCCAGAGTTCTCCATGCTAATGAGGTATGGGCTGTCAGAATGTAAAATGCCTGCCACGCAAGCATGAGAACCTGAGTTCAAATCTCCAGCACTCACATGTACACACATACCTGCAGACACACATGAACACTCACAAGCATACACACACACACACACACACACACACACACACACACAGAGAGAGAGAGAGAGAGAGAGAGAGAGAGAGAAATTTAAAATTTTTTCCTCATTTGTGCAACCAGGAAAAAATTGTTTTTAACAAAAAAATGGCAACAAAGGTAAGCCATTTTTGTTTCTGTCAGTTTGCTTGTTGAGGAGGTCAGAAGAGTCGTGGGTTAGAAGACAAGTGACAGGGTGCATAGTAGTCATCAAGTAGCATCCTGTAAGTCTGTGCCATTACCTGTAGAATGGTGGCGTCAGCGCTCTACCATCCATATACTGGAAATGTGGTTACAAAGTCTTGAACCTAGTTTTCCTTTCTCATTGAGCCCCTGATCCCACCTGTGGTGAAGGGAGTGGGTCCCTTACCAATCCTTCTGTCTTCATCCATAGAACAATGAGAACTCCCGTAGAACATCTCCTTTATGCCACTCTTCCCTCCTGATTCTCTGAATAATATATGAACAAGAGATGTCTTTACAAGATACATTAGAAGCAGTCCCACAGACTAAGGACAGAGGTGCTCAGGTCTTTCAGAAGCTAGGATGCCGATCTCCAGCTGATGGCACAGAAGTTGTTGGTTGGAGGGGCTTAGGAGGTATAGTGAGCCCCTGAATTCTTTTATGTTCATGGAGATTTTCTCTGTGTGTATGTCTGCATACCACATGTGTGCTTGGTGACTTCAGAGGCCAGAAGAAGGCACTGAATCCTCTGGAACTGGAGTTACTGATAGTTGTGAGCCACCATATTGGTACCAAAAATTGAATTTTGGTCCTCTGGAAGAACAGCCAGTGTTCTTAGCCTCTGAGGTGTCTCTCTGAAGAACTTGAATTCTCTTCTTCTTTCTCCTCCTCATTCTTCAAGATACGATTATATTGTGTAGTCCAGTCTGGCTTTGAGCTCACTTCAAGCTCTGAGGCCCAGCTTACCATGAAGGCAAGATAAATCAGAAAAAAGGCACTATTAGCAAGAGCAAAATGGTGGCCTGAAACCCTGGACCAAAGAAATAAACAGATTTGGGATCCTCTTCAGGTATTATGTTAATCCCAAATGCTAAGTTTTAGTTTCACTTGGGAATTGGATTTATCAGAAGTATTTCTACAGGGAACAGAACTTGGGAAATTGGAAATTGATAAATAAATGCTTAATTTGGTTTCAAGAGAGAAAAAAAAACATCCAGTCTCAAAGGGGATCTATGGCCAACTGGGAACTGTGAACAGATATAATTAGTAGTGTTATAAATGATAAAACAAGGAGGGTCCTCATCAGTGAGACCTGCCCTCTGATTTCTGTTCTTGAAGGTAAGCTTGGCAGGTAAAGAAGGGAGAAGAAAAATTCACTGTGTGAATGTGGGAAACCACTGCCCTCAGACTGGCTGCTGGCTTTGGGATGCTACAGAGCATCCCTCCCACTGTGTAGCGTAGCATTTAAGAATGCAGACACTGGAGCCCCTTCATGTACATGTTCTCTCACAAGGGCCTGGGACTGGGCCAGGCATCTGCGTGGTGGTCCTTAGATACTCTTTAAGCTTGAGAAGCAAGCCCTGAGCAAGTTGCAGTCATTTCCACTTGCACCTGAGTAAATTTTAGTTTCTTTCCTTATCACAGATGGTATGCTTCTAAGCCAAGGGAGGAGGAGAACCCGTGATTAAACACAGGAGGGTATTTCATAATGGTTCTGGGGAAGATTGAATTAGAGTTAAAAATGGCACAAATGAGAAGAAAGGAGGCTGTGGTGAGAAGGTTTGCATCCGAGCCCTCTGCACAGGGTAAACCTGGGTTTTACAACATTTTAGAAGAGAACGTAGAACCAAAACATCTCCCATAAGGTGTTTTCATATAACAAGGAGATAGAACTGTCCTTTAACCGTTCCTTTCTCTCTAGTTCCATTCCACTAGGGGTGAGGTGGGGAGAGGAAGGTAATGGGAGACATTTTCCAAGACCAGACCTTCTGGTGACCTACGCATGTGTCTGTGAGAACAGCCAAATGCCTCTGCATGTTTATCTTTCCTTTGCCTTTCAGTCATGTGGAGATAGATTCCAAAGAGAAAGAAATGTTCTTGGACAGCCGGCTGCCTTCATAAAATCATGCGCTGCTACTGTTGCTTCTCCTCCTCTTCTTTCTCCTCCTTCTTCTCCTTCAATGTCATGCTGCATAGCCCAGGCTGGCTTACACTCAACCTAGATAATTCAGGCTTGTGTCAAAGTCAAGACTATCCTGCTTCAGCCTCCTGGGTGCTGAGGTTATTAGCAGGTGCCTCCATGGCCAGTTCATCCTGTTTCTTGATGCCGAGGGCAATTGAGATGGTAAAGCTGACAAACGAGCACTGTTTCCATCCACCCTTTTCTAAGATTGACAGCAGTTTGCACACTGAGTTCAAGTCGGAACTGAAGAATTCCTGTCTTCAGTCCAAATGATCTGAGTCTCTCCCCCAGGACTAGCAGTACTCAAAGAATACAGAAGATTAAAAACAACCCAATATTTCTATTTTCTTAAAGTTTAGACTCTTGTCTGGGAGCTGAAACTCACAGCTAAAGCAGAAAGCAACAGTGGGCCATCGGTCTATGTTGTTAAAGTGAGTATCATTTGTTTAACAAACATCTATGGAGCACCAGCACACTTCCTTCTCGAGAACCAAGTCAGCTCAGATGACAGGACTTAATTTTGAAAATGTTTTTTCCTAAACCGCATAAGGAGTTTCTCTCTGACTTGGTCAACTTGGACCACATCTCAGTAAGCAAATCCATCACTGGGGAAAAAGAAATAAATGTATTCTGCGTGTGAGCATGCTGGGAATTGTGACCAGAACTCAAACAGAAGCAGAGTCCAATTCCAAAGTGTTTTCTCTTCTAATATGATGTGTATGCATTTTTCTAAGACATGGGATCTCTATTCTGTGTCTATGGGCATGGGCAGGAGCTAAGAATGACAGTTGGTAGACACCTACCCTGAAGTTGAGCCTTGTAGCACTAGGGAATTGCATAAGCTGAACAACCTCAGGGCAAGGTGTCCCAGTTCAGACTCCAGATGAGTGCACAGCCTAATTACCATTTTAACCGTCATCCTGGGAGACCCTAGGCCGATGATCCAGTCAATGAACAGGCACATCTTAAGTCTAACCCAAAGACACAGTGACCGTGACATATCTAGTCACTGTCTCTATGCTAGAAAGGTCACACAGCAATAAGGGGACACCGTTCAGGAAAGCAGAGCTTTCAGTTCAGCTCCTAGGTATTTGAACTCACACACCCACTTCAGACAGGTTAAGGAGCTGTCTTAAATACTCCAACAAAAGCAACTTAAAGGAGAAAGGGCTTATTTCAGCTCACAGTTTGCGGTTACAGTCAATCACAATAGACTAGAGAGTTACAGTGGCCAGAGCTCAAGGCAGCTGGTTAGCATCACATTCATAATCAAGACAGAGAGACATGAACAAGTGTGCTCTGCTCACTTTTCTTTTGTCCTTTTACAGTCCAGCCCAGGGAATGGTATCACTCACAGTGAGGGAATCTTTCTAGCCTTGTTAACCCAATTAAGATAATCCCCTACAGGCATGCCTAGACACCCAGGTGATTCTGCATCTCCTCAAACAGAGTTGAGATTAACCACAGGAACCTTTTGAGGGTTCCAATCTCAGCCTGCAGAGTCCCAAGATGATGTCCAACAGACCACAGACAAGCTATGCCTGCCAAGCCATGTCCAAACTAGAGATTTTATAGAAAAATTTGAGTTATTGCTTGAAACAACTAAATGCTGGGGTAATTCTTATAGCCATAGTAATTAGATCAGTAATTATCCCCCATATTTTGACTTGCCTTTCTGAGGTGTTTTCTTGACATTTAATAACTTTTAATGGTACTGATAACTCTGGCACTGATCTCTCTAAGCTGTTTTTTATTTGCATTTTTGATTTGTTCAAAATTGAAATTATATTGTCAAGTATAGTGGCACATACCTTTAATCTCAAACCTTGCAAGACACAGGGAGGTAGGTCTCTGTGGGACAGCCTAGTCTACATATCAAGTTCCAGAAGAGGTAGAGCTACATAATAGAGAGAACCTGCTTTGAACAAAAACATATATACATATATATATGACATATATATAATCATATGACAAAAATATATTGTATATATAATTATATTATTTTCCTTCTTCTCTTTCATCCCTCTAGCACCTTCCAATATACTCTTCTCCTTGCTCTCTTTTAACTTCATGGCCCACATTTCTTTAATTATTGTTTAATCCATCTGTTTATCAATCTATCCTATCTATCCATCCATCTATCCACCTATCTATCTATCTATCTATCTATCTATCTATCTATCTATCTATCTATCTATACATGTATTTCTAAATATATAAATACAACCTGATTAATCTATGTAATGTTATGTTTATGTATGTGATCTCAGAACATACATTGGATAGCATTGGATAACCAGTTTGAGGCCCTTTCCCTGGGGAAGACTGTTTCTTCCACTCTCAGCATTCCTTAGTTCCCCTTCAATGTCAGCATGTCTATTGGTATCATCCTTGTCCAGGTCTTGTTTAGGCAGCCACATTGATAAAACATCATAGATGTAGCTTCTCTGATGTTTCTAGGAGACACAGCATCACAGTAAACTTCCTTTTCCTCTGGCTCTTACAAACTTTCTGCCTTTTTCTCCTATGATAGTTCCTGAGCCTTAGGTGCAAGACTTGAGGTATAGGTGTGTCAGCCATGGTCAGCTGTTCTGTCCACATTTTGAATAGTTTTGGTTTTCTGTAATGGTCTCCATGGGTTGCAAAGAGTTGTCTCGGTAAGAACTACACCTCTCTATGGATATAAGAATAAGTAATTAGAATGCAATTAGGGGTTATACTGGTTTAGTAAAGAGGTTGTAGATTCTCCTCCAACACCCATGACTTCACCAGTCCCAGAAATTTGGCTGGGTTTCCAGGAGCAGGAGTGAGGAACGTTTTCCCTCTTATTGAACAGGCCATAAGTCCAATTAAAGAGCTGTTGGTTACTGCCAAGGTATCTATGCCACCATTGTGTCCTTAGGATTATCATGCCACCGTGCTTGCTGTTGTGGTCACAGACACTGTAGCTGGGTAGAACTATTGGTTTGCCTTCCTACCTTGGAAGTTTACATGACATCTTCTCTCAGCTCTTGTGTCTGACTTTGGAAATTTGGGGTGCCTATTTTCTAGTCTTCTCTGCATCTCCCATTTTGTATTCTAATTTACCATAACTAACAAAAGCATCCCAGGAGCACAGGTATAATTTAGACTATCATACGCTAATATAGTTCCATGTTCACTTGTTCTATCAAATCATGGCTTCTTCCATGTCGCATGCTAGAGTATTAATATTTTAATAAATCCTAGCACAGGGTTACTACCCACCATAGACCATTTATGTTCCTGGATGAAAGACAAACACACAGCCTTTTTATTTTAATATGCTCTATGCAGCATAATAGTTGGGCAACTGCCTAACCTCCATGCTGTTAGAATCTGCTTCCCACTAATAACCCCCGAGTTACTACTTACTAATTTCTATGTTCTATCTTGGCTGCTCTTAACTCCAATTACTCAGCCCTCTGGGACACATTTTTCTGGCCCAGAGCCCAGGGCTCTCTCCTTGCTTCTCTATCTCATGGCAGCTCTTGTCTCTGTCCTGCATGCTCTGCTCCTGATGTCTCTCAGCGATGGCGTCTCTTCCCTCCTCCTGCTTCCTTGTGGTCCCAAGTCCAGGAACCCTACATCTGCCTCTCTCTCTTCTCCCCAGCTATTGGCTTCTAGCATCTTTATTTACCAATCAGAATTAACTAGGGGCAAGTTCTCAGAAGCTGTGTGCAGACTCTCTCCTGCAAAGAATTTTGGGGGACCCCAATAGCATTACAGTTACAATGTGCCTCTAGAATCCAGGTCTCACTCAGGAAATCAGTTTCCTGAATAGTTCCATCATTTTGCTATAGGAACACATTTGCCTTTAAAGAATACATCGTCCAATAACTGAAGGCCCAGATTAAGAATTCTAGCTTTAAAAGATAGTATCTCCTTGGAAGGTTTCATAGAAGAGAACTGTGAACTTGATTTTAAAGAGGGATTTGTTGTGTTTGAGTGGATGAAAACAGAAAGGAAGGCGTTTTGACCATAAGAACAGTGTAATAAAGTTATGGGATATGCAGAGAGAGAACCTGGCATTGAAGGGTGGAGATGCTCTGGGAAGAGGTCTGTTTGTTTGTTTGTTTGTTTGTTTTTCATGGAGAAGTAGCAGCAATGACCTGCTACATCTCTGACGTTACATAACTGCTTACTGGGTTCCAAAAATTCTTTCTTAATCTGTTTTGCTCCAGTTCTTCAATCTAGATCATGTTTGAGTATCCAGATTTTACATGAGTTGAAACAAGAGGAATTACATAGATTATTTTCTCAGTTAAGGGCTTTATTGCTGTGAAGACACACCATGACCATGGCAACTCTTATAAAGGAAAACAATTGGTTCTGGCTTTCAGTTCAGAGGTTTAGTTTATTATCATCATGATGGTACACAGGCAGACATGGTGCTGTAGTCTACACATTGTAAAACCAAGAGTCCTGTATCTTGATCCTCAGGCAGCAGGAGACTGAATGCCACAGTAAGCCTGGCTTGAGCTTCTGAGACCTTAAAGCCTGTCTTCACACCTACTCCACACCTAGGTTACACCTATTCCCCCAAGGCCACACCTCCTAAAGTGACACTCCCAATGGGCCAAGGATTAAAACACGAGTCTATGGGGCCATTCCTATTTAAGCCAACACAGGTAGATGGTCATCAAGGCACCCCATTTGGTCTGTAGTAGGTTTACTGCAGTGAAATTCCAATTCGTCACTAGGTAGATTAATTTGACATGTGAAATAAGGTCTACAAATTGTAAAGCCACAGGTTTAGACGTCTTAAGCTTTGAGAAGCCCTGGGAATGAAGTTGAACACTGTGACTCAGGGGTGTTTACACTTCCTGGGATTTGAGGTTTCCTGCAATCCTAAGTATTGTGATGGTAATGATTCTGACCTCTGCCAGAACTGGTTGAGGAATACTGAGACCAGCAAGTGTGTATATTAACTGGGGAGAGCTGAGTTGCCTGGTTGCTATGGCAACAAATACTGTGCAACTTCTTTTGGAGGTTTTCCATGACATGAAACAACGTGATTCTAGAAGTGTTTAGTTTAGCAACAAAGTCAGGCTTTTAATATGGGCATAGCTTTAGCCTCAAAGACTTCATCCTATGTTTAGCTTAGGGACAGATGAGGAACTGTGGAAGGCTCTGGGTCTGGTTCCTGAGTCAGAGAAATGGGCACTTTACAGGGGAGGCCCCCTCATCAGGCAGGATGTTCTGTGACAATTATGTACAAGCAATCCCAAAGCCTATCAGTTTAAAGCTACAGAGAGTATTTGTGGCTCAGGGTGTGCTTATGCCTCAGGTCATTCAAAGGACTGTGTTCTCATTTAGTCTCAAATGAGGGCACTGCTAGGTGGGAACAATCCAATTCTATGTTGCTAAGAGTCTCAAGAACACCAAAGAAGAAAGAAGGAAACACAGTGGCATGCACTGGCCTTTAGAATTTGCCTAGAAGTGACACATATCATTGCCAGTGACAATAACTGAGGAAAGCAAGACATATAACAATACCTACTCAAAGACTTGTAAAACTGGGCGTGAACATTAATGACGTAGCAGTTGTGGTCTTCTGAAGCATGTCTGCTCATCCATAGCACCACAGATATCACGGCTGTAAATTTCTTTTCATGGAGAACCATCCTAGTTATTGCAGAATATTTAGCAGCATCTTTCACTAGATCTACCCACTGTATGACTGTAGCTCGCTTCCAAAATGTGTTCCCAAGCTATGTCAACCAAAAATGTTTTCAGATGTTCCCAAAGGTCCTCTGGAGGAGGCAGGACAAATAGCCGCCAGGTGAAGACCATTGGCACAGATTTACAGTACAGTCTGTACCTTTCTAGGTGCCTGTCTTTGACTGCTGAGGATTCTACCACCAACCGTGGGTCCCTGAGTAGTTAAACGATCTTTCTGGGTCTATTGCTTCATAGATAGAAATGTGGGGCATGATAGTCCTCTCATGGCACTGTTATAAGAGACTGGTTGAGGCAATACAGTAATATGTAACATACTTTGAGAAGTACCTGACACATAATAAATATGTAAAAAATAAACTTTGGACAAACCATACCACTCTCGGAGTGGCCAGTGATTTAGTTTTAGCTCTTGTTGCAGGTGTGTTTTATGTCACATTGAATATGCTATTTAAACACACAAATCACTGATACTTTACTAATTAAACACACACTATGTTTTTAGTACCATAAGAGTTACCTTGGCTAAGAATCCCATAGGGTTAGAAATAAAAGGAGACTAGGTGACTCATGAGGGTGACTCAATAGGCCTATATTTAATGTTTTTTTTTTTTTTTTTTTCATTTGTGTACGGAAAAACGGTTTTAGAAAGCAAGGATTCAAAGTTGACTCCTTTTCATTTTGATGCTAGCTGAGAACAAAGGATTCATGAGATTTGGATCAAATGTGTCTGTTTGTCCTAAGCCCAGAATACGTCAATCACGGGCACCAAAAGGCAAAAGGTAAGGATTGCTCCGGAGGTTGGGGGTCTGGGCTGTGACAGGTCCTTTAGAATTCAGTGTGGTTATGCATGCAGCGTCAATGCAATTCTGCACATTTTCACTCAACACCTATGCATTTGGTGTCATGTTAGTGACAAAAGCAGGCTAACCCATATTAAGTGTCCAATACGTGATTGTACCACTAAGGGCCAGGTACATTGGAACCAACCACTTTTGAAGGGAAAAAGAGGAGAGGAAGCTACTTTATCATCTGCTGTTATAAAAAGTTCAAGAAACAACTGCACTCGTTTTTCTTGCTTCTCAAAAATGACAGTAAAAGAAGTTTTAAAGACATAAACCCATAGGAACAGAGACCAACGGGAAACAGACAATAGCAAGGATATTTCATGAATTAGAGAAATAGTTAGGAAGGAGTTAGCAGAGCCATCGAAACTGAAATCTAAGTGGAACTGAGAAAAATAGAGAGCTTGCTTGATTTATAACACAGGACCAAGGCCCCAAAGGAGCCAAGGTAATGACTCCAGGTGGCTTGAAATTTGAGGGGTTAAAAAGACACTGTTAGCCAGGGGGCACTTGCTTGGAAGTTTAAAGACAGGTCTGCAGGACTTCCCTTGTAATTCTTTCCCTTGAGTGGAAGATTCATGGCACTTCCTTGAAGTTAGTCTCTGCATTCAATGGACAAGTACTGACGTTGGAAGAGGAAGAATGCTGATCTCCATTGGATGCCAATCCCTTTGTCCCCTTGTTCTGTGAGAAGAAGGGGTAGCAGCCAGGCGACCAAGTAAAAAGAAATACCTTACAACACAGGTAAGCTCAAGTTTCCTCATTAAATGATTCAGCCAGGCTATTTCATGGTGAGGTGAATTGCTGACAGCCCAGGCACCTGGCCAAAGCTTTTGAAGAACATTTTATTTTCCAGATCTTACATATGAGTGACAGCCAAGGATGCGTGGCTGCCAAGGGAGGCCCCAAACAAGACAGAGAACAGAGCAAAGAAACAGGAACACAAGCTATGTAGGCAACAGGAATGGCAGACCTAAAGGAAAATGTAAAACAAACAGACCTCTAGCAAAATATTCTTAGAGATAAAGAAGTCACACCATAAATGAGGGCCAATTGTGATAAAAAGGGAACAGAGAAACGCCCTCTAGATAGTAAAAATATAAAATAATAATAAATTCAATTGAGTTGAAAAATTGCCCAGAAATGTTAATCAAAAAAAAAAAAAAAAAAAAAAAAAGAAATAGACAAAAAGGAGAGAAAAAAATAGGAAAACTAGAAAAGGGCAGGAAGTCCTTCATTTAATGTAAGTTCTCAGGGGAGGGAAGAAATAAAAACAAAGGGAAGAGATCATTGCGTTGAGGTTATTGCTCAATGATAAATGCTTGCCTGGCATGCAGAAAGCCCTGAGCACATCCATAGCACAGCATATGAACAGGAAGAAAAGCAAGTAAGAAATCATTAATAAAATAAGTTAAGAAAACTTCACAGAACTTTTGGATATGAATTTCCTGCTCAAAAGGGTTCATCAACTGTCTAAAAGAAGACAATGAATGAACATAAACCCACAGAAAAGTCACTCAGTCAGTGAATAGGAAAGTGCTTTGGGTTAAAACATCAGTTCTCAACCTGTGGGTTGTGACCTCTTTGGGGTGTGGGTGGGTGTGGGGAGCCTGAGGTGGGTGGCGGTGAAGGACCTTTTCACAGGAGTTGAATATCAGATGTCCTACATATTAGATACTTACAATATGATTGATAACAGTAGCAAATTTATGGTTATGAAGTAAAAACAAAATGATTTTATGGTTGAGGTCAACACAGCATGAGGAACTATATTAAAAGGTCACAGCATGTGGAAGGTTGAGAACTCATCGGGTTCAAAGGACAAATGCTGATCACTGTGACAAGGTCGGGAACTCCAGTGTCACCGTGGTCCTCGAATGCAGCTCTAGACATCAAAGTGATGCACACCAGCAATAGATCACTTTAAGGTAAGTTTATTTTTAACCTCGGAATTACGTTCTTAGCCAAATCATCAATTAAGTATGAGAACAAATAAAGGTACTTTTGAAGTGTAAGGGGTGAAAAACATTACAGTCCTGGAACCATTTCTCTGGAAGCAATTAGCGCCTCTTTGTATAATATGGAAGCCACATGCCATAAGTGTCTATTTAAATTTACATTTACTGTAACTGGCTTATCTGTTGTTACTGTTTTGTTGTTATTGTTGTTGTTTGTTTTAAGAGACAGGGGCTTGCTATATAGGTAGTGCTGCTTGGTGTACAATTCACTATCTAGAGTAGATGGGCCTTGAACTTGTGAGTTCTGGGATTATAAGAATGTACCACTATATCTAGCACAATTATATGAAAATTTAAAATTCAATCCTTAGTCACACAGCCCACATTTAGACACCCAAAGCCACATGTTGCTCACGAGAATCACATTGTATTATGTAAATTAAAAAACAATGCTATCATGATTGAAGAATGTCTATTGTATACCATGGTGTTATTTCCCATCAAACTAAGAGAAGATATAATTGTGACTCATTACCAGGCAATGACACAATAACGTATTACATATTTGCATCATGGTGCCTCTCATGTTTTAAAATGTAAGGCTTTGTGAATTCCAAAGCATGCTTACTCTAAGAGTTTGAGACAAAGGATTATGGACACAGGTTAATAGAAATGAGCTTCAAAAACTAAGAGCAACACAGCGATGCCAATGTTGGAGTATTACCAAGGTGTCATGTTCCCTCTAGCCAAACGATAGATCTCCACCCATTAATTCTTAAAATTTTAGTAGACTTCTTTTCTCTTTCTAGAACTTAACAGATTGGTTTTGAGTTTTATTGGGAAGATTGGGTTTCTTTTTTAAGGGTCAATTTAGAAGAGCTAATCACAGGCATTTGCCCCCTCAGTTAAGGGTGGTCTGCTGAAACAGCACAGCAGTAAAGGGAATGACAGGAGCCATAGGTAGCTGGAGAAATGGAATACAGCAACAATCTCAGAGTCAGGATCACTGTGGATGTGCAATCAAGGCAATGGGAAACTTAAAACTTAATGTTGCAGAAGCATTCAACTAACTGTTCCCCCTACCCATGTCTAGAGTTTCAGTTGCTTTGATTAAAGCGCCATGACCAAAAGCAACTTGGGAAAGATTTATTTCAGCTCACAGGTCCACATCACAGTTCATCATCAAACAAAGCTGGGGTGGGGACTCAAAGCAGGACTTGGAGGCAGGAACTAAAGCAGAAGTCATGAAGGAACACTGCTTACTAATTGTTCCTTAGGGACAGCAGCCTGCTCTCTTATACTGTTCAGAACCACCTGCCCAGGAATGGCACTGCTCGTAGTGGGTGGTGCCTTTCCACATCAACCTTAATCAAGAAAATGCCCTATAGATTTGTCTACTGGCCAATCTTATGGAAGCATTTTTTTCAGTTAAGATTCATTCCCTCTTCCCAGATACATCTAGGTTTGTATTAGGTGAACAAAAAGCCCTCAAACCCTTTCCTTCCTGGTTTCATTTGCTCTATTCGAACTCATTAAGTCCACTTGGTATTGCCCAGTGTGTGCATGGGAGTTGGGTCATCAACCAGAATGTGGCTAGTCCCTCAGGGTCTCCATCCCTGAAGGAAACTGTCTCTTCCAGAAGCCATCAGCTGCCTATAGCTTCTCAACTAGAGATAGGACTTCACTGTCTATGCTGTGACTGTGGATGGCTTGTTCTTGTGCAGGTCTTGTGCGTGTGGTCTCAGATATCGTGAGTTCATGGGTCCAACAGCTTGGAAAACATTATTTTGCCGGGCAGTGGTGGCACATGCCTTTAATCCCAGCACTTGGGAGGCAGAGGCAGGCGGATTTCTGAGTTCGAGGCCAGCCTGGTCTACAGAGTGAGTTCCAGGACAGCCAGGGCTATACAGAGAAATCCTGTCTCAAAAGAAAAAAAAACATTATTTTGCAGGAGTCATCTAATATATATGGCTCTGAAATGATTTCTTGAGGGAGGGGTGTAATATGGATGTCTAGTTTAGGCACGATTACCTCATATCTTGTTCTTTGACATTGACCAGTTTGGGTCTTTGTATTGTCATCTACTATAAAAAAAAAAAAAGGTTATGTGATGAGGGTTGAGAGATGGACTAAGCTGTAGTATGAAGATAAGTACTTCGGGACCAGTTTAATTGTATGTCCATTTATCAGAAGACTGGCAGTAGGTTCTTCTGTAGGGCCAATGACATACCCAGCCATGGTATGTCTTAGCTTAGATAACAGAACTAGGCATGGCTTCGCTCTTGGATAGTTTTTTTTTTTTCCTGTTAACTTGATACAAGCTAGAATTATTTGGAAAGAGAATGTTCAATTGAGAAAATTTCTATATCAGATTGCCTGTAGACAAGTCTGTGGAGGCATTTTCTGGATTAATTGTTTTTGTGGGTGGTGCCGCCCCAGGGAAGGTAGTCTTGGGTTGTATAAAGAAGCAGACTGAACAAGCTAGGAACTAGTCAGTCCTCAGGTTCATCCATGATTTTTGCTTCAGTTTCTGCTTCCAGTTTTGTGCTGTAAGTTCCTGCCCTGACTTCCCTTGGTAATGAGGTGTGACTTGAGAGTTTTAATTGGAAATAAACTCTTTCCTGTGTGTTGCTTTATATGTGTGTGTGATAAATATATATTTATCATATATATTTATTTCACATATATTTATCATAAATATATTATCATATATACTTATCACATATATTTATTTATCATATATATACATATATGTATATATATGATAAAACATGGTGTTTTATCACAGCAAGAGAAATCTAAGATGGGTTCCATCCTGTAGAGTAGGTGTCAAATCCAATCGAAAAGTGATTGGTTACTCCACGGTGTTTGTGCCACTACTGTTTCAGTCTTGCCAGGCCAGTTATCACTGTCGCTTGCAGAGCTCACAGCTAAGGAGGATTAACGATTACTCTGAAAGGAGTCCTCCAGGTATAATATAAGTCAAACACATATATCTAAAGTGTCAAAGCTAGCATCCACACAGGAAAGAGCATGCGAGGTTTGTCTTTCTGGGCCTGGATTCCCTCACTCAAAATGATCCATTTGTAATGCAAGTTTTATAATTTCACTTTTGTTTACAGCTGAATAACATTCTGTTGTGTTAATGTAGCACATGTTCGTTATCTGCTCATCAGCTGATGGGCAGCTAGGCTGTCTCCATCTCCTGGTTATTGTGAATAGAACAGCAGTGAATGTAGACGAGCAAGTGTCTGTGGAGCAGGCTCTAAAATCCTCTGGGTATGCACCCAGAGGTTATAGAACAGGATCACGTGCTGGACCTATTTCTAGCTTTGGAAGCGCCTTCTCACTCATTTCCATAGTGGCTGCATCAGTTTGCATTCCCACAGGCAGTGAGTAAGTCTTTCCCTTTCTCCACATCTATGCCAGGCCAGTATTTGGATTTTGGATTTTAGCTATTTTGACTAAGGTAAATTAAATTTCAAAGTGGTTTTAATTTAAAGTTTCCTGGTGGCTAATATATTTAAAAAAATATATATTTCTCAGTCATCTGCATTTCTTCTGTTAAGAATTCTGTTTGGTTTCATGCCTCATTTTTATTTAATATATATATGATATATATATATCAATATATATTTATTTGATATATATCAATATATTATATATATATATATATGTATATATGTATATATATATCTTTGTATGTTCTAGACATTAGTCTTCTATCAAATACATAGCTGGTAACTTAGTTTTTATTCTGTAGGCTGTCTCCTCACTCAAATGATGATATCCTTTGCTGTACAGAAATGTTTTAGTTTCATGAGGTTTCCTTTGTCAAATGTTGTTCTTAATTCTCGCACTACTAGGGTCCTATTCAGAAATTCTTTTCCTGTTCCTATAAGTTGACGCCTATCAGGAAAGCAGCTTTAACTTATAAGTTAACTTATAAGTGGGGTTTATATCATTGGATATATGTATGAAAAAAACAATAAAATTGAGACCCTAAGCATATAACATTCCTCAAAAAACAGTTCTAAAGATTTAACCTCACCGGCGGTGGTGGCACACGCCTTTAATCCCAGCACTTGGGAGGCAGAGGCAGGCGGATTTCTGAGTTCGAGGCCAGCCTGGTCTACAGAGTCAGTTCCAGGACAGCCAGGGCTACACAGAGAAACCCTGTCTCGAAAAACAAAAAACAAAAAAACAAAAAACAAACAAACAAACAAACAAACAAACAAAAAACAACAACAACAAAAAAGATTTAACCTCTAAATGAAAAAAACTTTAAAAATTAGAATTTTAAAATAGATTACATCAAGAAAGGCTTTCTTTAGCTCTGCAAAAACATACAGATAGGAAAAACATGGCTTAAAGTCCAACTACATAAAAGAGGTAAAACTTCTGTGCTTCAGTATGGTGCTGCATGCCTGTGATCCCAGCACTTTAGATGGCTGATATGGGAGGATATTGACTTTGAGATCTCCTGGACTGTATGGTGAGGTCTTAATTCAGAAACAAACAAACAAAACAACAAAACGCAAAACAAGTAAAAACCCTTTATGAAACAAAGAAACATAGTTAGAAGAAAAGCCTTAAATGGGGCCAAATAACTGAAATGAATATGCTAATACAGAATTGATATTCACAATATATAAAGAGCTCAAACAAAACAACAAAAGGAAGAAAGCCCAATAAGAAAAATGGCCAATGGACAAGAACACAGAGAAACCCTGACTTGAAAAAACAAAACAAAACAAAACAAACAAACAAAAAAAATATCTGTGAAGAACTACCATACAACTTTTGCTTCTTTTGAGACAGGGACTCATTGTGTCACACAGACCAGCCTCGGACTCAGCATCCCCTTGTCCAACCTTCGGATTATAGGCCTGTATTACCACTTACAAGCTGTACACCAGCTTGGCATACTATTTTTAACAGACTGACGAAGATTCAACTGCTTGCCAATATCAAGTGTTGGTGACTCAGGAGAGTACTGGTGATTATCATATATTGGGATTGCAAATGACAAGATCACATTGGAAGGAAGTCCGACAACTCCTTTAATGTTGGACACGCACACTTCCTATGACCGTGGGTGCCTGCTTCCAGGTATCTATGAGACACAAACCAGACCTCAATAGCACAAAGAGAAAGGTACCACGGGGTGGGGGTGAGACGGCACAGTGAGTGAAGGTGCCTGGTGCTAAGTCTGATGTGCTGAATTCTATTCTGGGGACTCAGAGGATGGAAGATGAGAGTCAACTCTGTACATTGTCTTCTGATCTCTATGACAGTACTGAGGGACTCCCATGCACCAAATAAATAAACATAGGAGAAAACATGCAATGGTACTCTGAAACATTCTTGACTGTGGCACAAAAGCTGGAACCCATCTAGCCCAGTGCATCTTTCCTTTAGCAGGGAAGTAGATAAACACATACACACACACACACACACACACACACACACACACACACACACACGCACATTACGATTTTTTTTCATGTAATGAAACACTGTTACTATTAAAGGTTATAAATTAGAGCCTTATAGATCTAAATTTGGGCAAATTTAAACTTTTTTTTTTTTTTTTTTTTTTTGGTTTTTCAAGACAGAGTTTCTCTGTGTAGCCTGAGCTGTCCTGGAACTCACTCTGTAGATCAGGCTGGCCTCGAATTCAGAAATCTACCTGCCTCTGCTTCCTAAGTGCTAGGATTAAAGGTGTGCGCCACCACTGCCTGGCAAATTTAAACTTTTAAATAATGAAGTTTCAGGAGAATACTCAGAATATATCACTAAAACAAAATTAGAAATTATGCCAGGTTGTAGAAAACATTAACTCTCTACAGGCACTTCCTTAGGAGATAAGATTACAAAGATGTATATTGGGAAAAATGAGCTTTGAGTTCACAACTGCAATTAGATACGGCATCACAAAAGTCACAAAGGACACTTCAGCGATCGTGTGTGTGACTGTGATTTTATTAAGGAGCTGTTTTGGAACAGTTTCAGTTTCACAGCAAAACTAAGCAGAAGTCACAGAAGTCCCCATGTACCTCCCAGGCACGCACATCTGCACGGCCTCCACTGTCATCAGTATCCCACACTATAATGGCTCATTTATTACATCTGATGATACCCACGACTCTTGTCAACTCATCAGATTCATAGCTTGCATTGGGGCTCATTTGGGGGATGTGTGTGTGTGTGTGGGGCATCTTATGGGTTTTGACAAATGTGCCATAATGTGCATCCATCATTACAGCACCACACAGTAATTTAACGACTCTGAACACCTGCAGTTGTGTTTCTCATATCACAAACAAACAAAAAGAAAAAAGAAAAAAAAAGTGATCTGGTCTTCCAGATAAGATGATAGGTTATTGGCTCTCAACCTGTGGAAGGGTTGTGTGCCCCGCGCAATCGTCTCAACGGCAAGAACGCACGCGGGCACCAGGATCCTTCTGCAGCAAGCGTTTATTGCGATGAAAGGAGGAAGAGAGAGAGAGAGAGACCCAAGATGGCGCTGCTTTATATACACCCTAGGGTGGCGTGGACATATCTGATTGGCTGCTTGCTCAAAACCCCGTATGACGCCCCGGGCTGGGCGGTGACTTGGCGCGCTTTCACCACTTGCACATGCGCAATTTACTTGTTTACCCATGGGAGTGTCGGGTGCCAGCGCCATGTTGTAATGGCGAATGCTGTCACCGCTCGCAGCGGCTCTCTACAGGGTTGCATATCAAATATCCTGCATAACAGATATTTCCATTTCTGTTGATAACAATAGCAAAATTACAGGGGCTCTGGAGTTCCAGGGATGCCTAGAAATTGTGAGACTTTGTCTCACAGCAACAACAGCAATCAAGAGAGTGATAGAGTGATGCAGAACGAGAAAAGCATGACCCTGTGGCTCACAACCATCTGTAACCTTAGTTCCAGGGAAGAGACTTAATATGCCCTGTTTTGGTCTCTGCAGGCACTGGGCATACATGTGGTAAATGCAGGCAAACACACTCATATACATTTAAACAAAGTCTTTTTTTTTTCTTTTTAAGGGTTTATTTTATTCTATTTTGTTTTTTTAAAAGCGTCTTTACCTGTCTCATTTGGTTAGGTCTTCATTTGTCTCACTGTTGACTCATAGAAGCACCCAAAGATGATGACGGTGACGGTGACGGTGACGGTGGTGATGGTGATGGTGGTGATGGTGATGATGATGATGATGATATAAAGGAGAGAGATGAAATGAAACAACTTTCTCATTTTTGTGGCAAAAGTCAATAGAAACTATTTAAAGAAACAAGCCAAGAAATAGAAAGTATGAGAGTTGTGTGTTGGGGGCATACTTTTCTATGATTTACAAAGGGAAAACTGGTAAAAGTCCCCCTCCACGTCACCCAGGAGTGGAACTGAGCTGAGAATGGAAAGCAGGCATTTTCCTTTAACTTGAGAATGCTCTGCAGTTCTCAACCTTGTGTTTTTGTGTCAACTCATTCCTTTTATAGTTGGACATATTTCTGAATAGTTACTTTTTAGTCTTTTGGGTTTAAAAAAATGTTTTTAAAAAATGTGGCTGGACCTAAGGAAGGAAAGTTGTTGGCGATGACCTGAGAGCAGAGGCCCAGGCCATGGTAAACTCGGGACCAAGGAATGAGCAAGCACTGGGTACTGGGAGTGTCACACAGTGTTCTTCAGGAGGGACATCAAGACAGCATCTTTCCTGGTGACATTTGCTTTGGAATCTAGTAGCAGACAAGAAGGGTCAGCTCCTCAGTGAGTAGAAGGGGGCGGGAGTTGGGGGAGGGGAGGATGATTATGCAGAGATCAGATCCAAGAAACCAAACCAAATCAACCAACCAACCAACCAACCAACCAACCAACCAACCAACCAACCAACTAAATCAGGCTTCAGCAGAAGCTCATCACATCTCAGCTCCATGCATTCCAGGGGAAAGATTGCTACCGTGTTGTCCCTGGAGGTCTGAAATAAAAACTGTCTGTTCTGTTTTATGGTTTTAAAACTTGTGATTATTTAAATGTCCCATTCTTTTTCCTTTTATGCTGAGTGTGGGGGTGGGATGCATGACACTGCCTACAGTTTAAAGTCTCAACTGTTCCTTGCAGTTTTGAGCTAATAATTGAGCTGGTACCAATGGCTGTAGAGAGGCAGGAGGTCACAAATGGCTGCTGTTTTATTTAAGAAGCCATTCTGGCTTGCACTTCTCCATTAGCACAAAGAAAGAACTGAGTGGAGGCATTGTTAGCTTTGAACACCCACTAAGTGGCTGCCTGACTCCACACTGCCACAGAAGCAACTATTCAAGTCGAAGCAAGGTCCCTGCTGTCCTTGTGGAACACCCAATCGTTACTACTTCAAGATAGAGGCCTTATTTTTAGCAGAGGTATAGAGCTGTCAAGGACCAGTCACTTCCAGTCCATGTGATTCATAAACTAACCTTTGGAGCTTGGGTGCTGAGCTTCCAGGCCTTCTTGCCCAGTGCAGAGGCAGGGTGTGTCTTTATTCTGTGTCCCTACTCACAGTGATGCACAGAGTATCTTTGGAGGAAACACTCTGATAAACACTCACAAACCTCTTTAATCTCCATAGCAGGGCTTCCTGAGATTCCACCTCCTGTCTCTGGAGTGCCACTTCCGACATCCTCGGCGATTGCAGGAAGTCTCTTGTAAGTAGTGCAGTAGAGAGAACGCTAGGGCAGACATTAGGAGACCTCGGTGAGGTTGCAGATATTTGGTTCTGTAAGGTAGCATTTATTTTCTCCTGAAGTTCTACCCAGACTTCCCACTCTCTCTCAGTCCCCCGTCCAGTGGTATTTAACTTTTCCAAGTCCATTTTATGGCTTCCTTAACATTGCTGAAGGCTCCTGAGAGGTAGAGAGAACAGAAAATACACACCAATAAAAGCTGAGGCTGTGCTCTGGGGAGGCTTAGGTGTGACTCCGGTGTGATTTGTAAACATATTTTTCTGCTTAGCAATAACCCTTTCATTTTGTTATATTCTCTCTGTGTATTCTTAATCTCTGGCAAATTTAAGAATCTTTCTGATGAGTCTAAACTCAATGAGAAGCCAGGATTCTTTGAAAAGCAAGAAAGCCATGGTTAATAGACTGAGACAAAGGCAGGTGGATTTTTGGAGATTGTTGGAACTCTTTAATTCATCAGTTTTACTACTGTTTATTCTCTCTCTCTCTCTCTCTCTCTCTCTCTCTCTCTCTCTCTCTCT
>JANHMN010000013.1:23457519-23528269 GCA_030674055.1 Rhabdomys pumilio
AGTATTTTAGAACTCACTGAGTTCCACTCCCAGCCCAGCTACTTTCTTCTTTTCAATTACAAATATAGAGGGGTTTGCATGGTATATAGTTGTAAGTATTTCTATAGTACTTTAAAGAAAACAAGATCTGGGCTGAAGAGATGCCTCAGTGGGTAAAGGGAACAGGGGCCAAACCTGACAAGAGTTCAATCTCTGGACCTTACATGGTAGCAGGGAAAGAACTGACTCTCAAAAGTTGTCCTCTGACCTCCACACACGTCACAATCTACATGTGTATTCTCTCTGTCTCTGTCTCTCTCTTCTCTCTCTTTCTCTGAATGAACACTCTTCATGATATCACTCCAGATGGGCAGAACCCAGTGCAAAACCACAAGTAACATGACAAAATAAGACAACTTGTCTCTTCTGAAAATTACCAACCCTATACTAATGACCTCTTAAATAAAATTTCAGATACAGAGTATGGCAAACACTCAATGAAGGCTCCGGGATCCCACTAAGAGGCAAAATCTACATAATAAGGACATGTAGGCAGGACAATAATTGTATGCAAAAGGCATAGAAAATACTTTGAGTAAGATCACAGAAGAAAATTTCCCAAATCTAGTTTTATTTTTTTTTTTTTCACCACAATTCTGACAGAGAGTTTCTGCTAGATACATTTGACTGGGTTGGCAGTTCTGTCACTTTAGAATTTGAAAGACATCAGTCCAAGCCCTTCTTGTTTTCATGGCTTGGCTTGAAAAGTCAGATGTCATTCTGCATGTCTCTATGACTTGGGTCTTCTCTTTTGCAGTTTTCAATGTACTTTTTTTTCTTGTACATCTAATATTTTGATTACGGTGATGGGGAATTTCTTTTCTCATCCTGTCTGTTCGGTGTTGTATGTGCCTCTTCTATCTGGGTGGACTCTCTGTCAGAATTGTGGTGAAAGAAAAACTGTGCACAATAAAATCAGGTTGACGTCTATAATTTAAACAGATCTTCAACAATAGAAGCAGTGTGACGAATCTCCCAAGTAACCAGGCATGGTGGTGCACGCCTTTAATCCCAGCACTTGGTAGGCAGAGCCAGGCAGATCTCTTGTGAGTTCTGGGCAGCCTGGTCTACATCCTGAGGTCCAGGACAGCCAGGGCTATATAGTGAGACACTGTCTCAAAACAAACAAACAAACCCTCTTAATAACAACAACAACAGCAACAACAATTTCCCAAATCCTAGTGGATTCAGCTCAGAATTCTATCAGACCTTCAATGAACACTAATACTACTTAAATTATTACATATGACAGAATTAGAGGAAACACTTCTAAACTCTTTTTATGAAGTCAATAATCTCTTGATACAGAAACCTGATTTAAAAAATACTATAGCAACAAAAAAAAATAGACTAACAGGACAATCTTTTTCTGATGAATATGACATAAAATTTCAGTAAAATATTTGCAAACTGCATAAAAAACATACAAAATATTGTTCACTATGCTTAAATTGGCTTCATTCCACAGATGTAGGTAGGGCTGGTTCAGTATACAGAAATCAATAAATGTAATTCACTACACAAATGGATTTTAAGACAGAAGTCACATGACCATCTCAATTGCTGTAGTAAAAGTCTTTGATACGTTCTAACATCCTTTCATGATAAAAACCCTCGAGAGACTAGGGATGGAAGAACATATGTTACCTAACAAAGGCTATCTATGACAGACTGATAGCCACCGTCATGCTTAGTGGAGGGAAAACTTAAAGCACGTTTTAAGTTCAGGAATTTAACAGGATGTCTACTTTCACCACTCTTATTCAATGTGGTGCTTGAAGCCTTAGCTAGACCAATAAGAAAAGAGAAGGAAATAAAACTGATACAAGTAGAAACAGAAGAAGTTGAAGTACCCGTTTTCAGATAACACAATTCTGTATATGAATCTGGAAGTACCACATTTCCATTATCCATTCATCACTTGATGGACATCTAGGCTGTTGCCACGCCTTGGCTATTGTGAACAGAGCATCTGTGAACATGAATGATCATGTGTCTTGGTAGTAAGAAATAGAGTCCTTTGGGTCACATGGTAGACAAAGTTCTAGTTTTCCGAGGAACTGCCACACTAGTAGCTATATACAATGGAATAATATTTATCTGTAAGGAAAACTGAAACCAGGAAAGTATTCAGTAAAAAGCATTGTCCTGATTGATGTAGCAGATTCAGAAAGACAGATATCACATGTTACCGCTCCTAGATGAACCTTATCACTGGGGCTTAGATTTGTGTTTCTAATTTAAAGTACCTATAGAGAACAGGAAGCTGGAAAGGATTTACTGCTGTGAAGAGGGAGGAACGATGTTAAAGGAGGGGGATTGCAGAGCACAGGTGAATGTGAATATGAAGGGGAGTGGAATGTAACAGGAGGGGGGATTGAGTGAAAAGAGGATGACCGAGAGGTGAGTGGATCGGATGGCAGAACGGGAGGAGGGACAGCTAAGGACACTGAAAAGTCAAATGGAAACCTACTATCTTATAAGCTACACACACACACACACACACACACACACACACACATCCTATACATTCATGTAAATGAGCTTCATTGGCGTTATCCTACACAACAAATGATGCTTATCCCAGCCATATTTTTCCAACTAAAAAGCCCAGAGCCAAGTGTCCTCTACTTCCCCTGGAAGTGTTGGTCAGAAGTGTCCCAAAGACCTCCAAAGCAGTATAGACAACTGCCATGGCTCTTGGCTCCTCACCAGAACTTGACGGTAAGACCCTATACTGAAGACACACACGGTCACAGAACACAGAAAACTCAAGTTGATGCTGACCAGGAAGCTATCTCCCTTCTAGCTTTTGTGGTCTTGGAAGGCACTAAGTAGGCTGCTGGGCAGTGGGAGAGTGTTCGGGAAGTCATCAACAGTCTTACCTAGTTGTACTTGACAACTGCAATGATAAGGACTGGTATGACAACATACACCTATTGGTATAACAGTGGCATGAATGTTTTGGGACAACTAACCACTTTCTGCTTAGGTATAAGGTCGACTCCAAAAAGGAAACATATCTGATACTGTAAGTCTGGCCAAGAACCCATAGTTGGGGAGCTCACAAGCTTCAGGGATGAACCTGTTACTAATTTCCTGCTAAAGGTATATTCAAACCACCTTCCTAATTTCTATCTGTAAAACCATAGATTAGAGCAGCTGTTAGACCTCAGCAAGGACATTTCTTTGGTGATTATGGCAAGAGTCCTGCCAGGATCAAGCCAGTCGACATTCCAGCATGAAATCAGAAGGGGTTTACAAGACCCCTCCCCAACTATTGACAGTCGATGGCTTTTGAGGGAGAATTCGTTTTCTTTAAGAGTGTGACCCTTCCTGTATAAATCAACTATGCTGCAATGGATGGCTGGACACCTAGGAGAGTGTGGGCAGCACACACTGGACTTGACGGATTGCTTTTAAAGAAGAGTACATAAAGTTGGAGAGTACATAAATGGATGTGGAATAGATCTGAGAAAAATTGGCAGAAGAATATCGGAGTGACTATGTCCAAATACATTGTAAGAAAGTATCAAAGAATAAATAAAATATTTTAAAAACTCCTTTTATGCCCCCAAACCCCTTTAAAAAAAACCAACCAAACAAAAAACCCTAAGTGCTTTGAAATCCTGCCTCCAAGTGCTGAGGATCAAATCCAGGTCCTCAAATATGCCAGGCAAATGCTTAGCCACTGAAGTATCTCGCATCTCGCTATCCCCCTGAAGCACTGGGAATTGTTGAGAAGCTGCTTCTTTTTAGGAGATAATATAACCACCTTCCCCTTTCCTGCTGTGATATTTCCCAAGTTAAACCCTACCTTTAAAACTGGTCAAGGACATTTCTGCCTAGTTGTGGTCTCAATGTAGCCAGTCTGGGCCTGTTCTTGCATGGCTTTCCCCAGGTAGAGAAAGTGGGAATATGCTTTGCCTGTCTCCTACTTCCAAAGAATAGAGGGGGGCTGAGATTGCAAGGAGAGCCAGAGAATGTCAACTCCTGCTCTCAGGTGGATCGGAACTTGTTCCTGCATGGGGACAGAGTCTACTTAGAGAAAATTGTACCTCCTGCTCTTTCCTAATTGCCTTCTTCAACAGAGTTTGTAACATGAGAGTCATTAACAAGAGCCTGGACTGACCGTTCTCCTGCAGTGGTAGAATTGGCCAAGAGGAGTCAAACTTCACTCCTAGCAAAAGTTTGCTTAGCAGATCAAATCTCATAAAACACGCTGTTCCAGGATGACGGGCACATTGGCTTTGTGGTTTGTCGGATTCTGTATGTCTCCCTTGCCAGAACAGTAGTCAATTTTTTTAGGGAACAAATGACTAAGCAGGTGACCTGACTTGAGTTTAGAAATACAAGACATTCCCCCAACAGGCTTGTTACTCGGGGTTGGGGGGGGTTGTTGCGGGGGAGGTATGTGCTGTCCTTGTTTTGTCAGATCTTAACAGTTCTCCAGTATGCATTTGTGATGAGACTTCTGGGTTGCTAGTCCTGCTCTGCTTGAACTGTTATGTTCTGTCTGAAGTAGCACCATGTAAAACAGCTTGTATTCACGTATTTTTATTTAAGTCACTGAAGACTTTTTGGAACTAGTTTGTAAAGTCCAATTTGTCAATTTTCATTCTTATTTGCATTAAAGGTTTGAGGTCCAGCTACAAATCTTGGTTCTTGATTGTTTTGTTGTTGTTGTTCAGAACTCTGAGTGTTTGTAAATAATCAAGTTGACGATGCATGAGAGAGGGGGAGGGGCGAGGGCAGATCAGATCAGATCCCCGGTGAGCTCCGTAGGCTTTGTGTAACAGACAAGGAATCCAAGGCTTCCAAAAGTGCTCTCCCATGCATTGGCTAAAAATATATTTGGTTAATTACAGCAGGATTTTGTAACTCTGTAACGCTCTGATTAATCTAAACTAGGGTTACATGTTAAATATATTTAACTTGTGTATGTTTCACTTCTGTTTATGAAACTAAAAGGTAAAAAATGTCAGGAGTGGGTAGAACTCAGAGGCACAATGTAGATGCTGGTGGTGAGGTTAAGTTCAAACCTTTGTCTTCCACGTGCACTAGAGCCTTGCTAGGCAGAAAGATTCTCTCCAGAATTTCACACTGGCCCTTGTAAAGTGGGGTTACGGTTTGTGCCCCTCCTCCATGATGAACATACCCCGAGCGAGACCTGAGCATTTTGAGACATAATGGCTATTCAAGTTTGTTTTATCTTGCTGTGATAATTATTTCATCTTATATCTAGCTTATCATTCATCACTGAAGGAAGCCAGGGCCAGGAACTTAAGGCAGGAATCTGGAAGCAGGAACTAAAGCGGAGACCACGGAAGAGTGTTGCTTGCTGGCTTGCCATGCCTGCTTTCTTATATACCCCAGGATCATCTCCCCAAGGATGGGAGAAACCATGGCGAGCCGAGTCCACCCACATCAATCAGTAATCAAGAAAATTGCTCCTCAAACATGCCCACAGTCCAATCTGAGAGAGGCATTTCCTCAGTCAAGATTCCCTTTCCAGGTAGTCTAGGTTTGCATCAAATTGGGAAAACAACAACAACAACAAAACCTAACCATCATGGTGAGCAAGTGTTGGGCAATGCTGGAAGCTGGGCTGCCTTTCTGGATTCTGGGAAGGGCAATGGCTGGAGGCTGGGCTGCCTTTCTTGGTTCTAAGAAGGTGCTACTTTAGTGACCACGTGGTTGTGGTTCTCACAAAGTCCGGGGTGAAAGGAACTGGAAGAGCAGCCAGCTCTCTTATTTTACAGAAACGTAAGACTTGCAGAGATGCATAAGCCTTGTGTGTTTGGCTAATGAAAGAGAGAGTGAAAGAGAATTTGCAGCATGAATTGTAGAGACAAAACCCAAGCAATCCAACCAAGCAAAACCTGGGGTACAGACAGGTTCCCTTTTGCCTGCTTATTCTCTGTTGGCACTTCTCAATCTAGCTGGTGTCTGGTCTCCACGCTGTTCTGGAGGCGGCCCAGATAGTGTGGACAACCTGCTATTGACTTCCAGCTGGGAAGGAGAGTGTTTATGACTGTATTCTTCCTGACACTCATTCCAAACTTCTGCAATGAGCTAAGGAGAAAAGTTTCTAGCACTCAATGGTCTGTCTCTTTAGCCTTATGCTCCAAACTCAACATCTAGAAATAAACAGTAGTATTGCTGTCTTACATTTATGTAATTAAAACAAGCACATTTAGATACAAAAATGAGGTTATTTGTAAAAAATAAAACTAACAAAAATAGTTATTTGTGGCATGAAGTTAAGACACAGTGGACACAGAAACAGGTGATGTGTTTGCATTTCGATTCAAGAAGATGCAAGGAGGGCTGAAGGCAGGGGTGGAATTTAATCCAAGTGGAGTAACAGGTGTCCGGGTAACGCCTGACTCTTGCCTTTCAGGAGCTTATTTTATTTGAGAAAACAAGTCATGGACATGTGAAAATGAATTTAAGTGATTACAAGTCTAAACAGTGAACAGTCAGGGGAAAGAACGGCTTGCTTCTCTGCCAGAGGAGACAAAAAGGTTTTAGGAACGTTTCGAGATACTTTCCTCTATACCAGGCATAAGGAAGATGAAGGCAAGGAGGGGAGACCTTATCCAAATCTTGAAGAGTCCAATTTTTGAACATTGAACAGAAGAGACCATTACCACTAAAGTTAAGGTTTCCAAGTATACTTTAAAAAATCTACATAGAAGATTATAATCCAAACTTTATCCCTGTCTATCTATCTATCTATCTATCTATCTATCTATCTATCTATCTATCTATCTATCTATCTATCATCCATCCATCTATCTACTTGGAGGGTATTCATGTGTGTGTGTGTGCTTGAGTGCACATTCACACTCTTATTGTGAGCGTGGGCACATGTGACATATATGTAAATGTATGTGTATGCTAAAGGACACTTTCTGTTGCTGTCCACATTTCTTTCATTTTGAGACAGGATCTATTATAGACCTGAAACTTGCCAGATAGGATAGGTGGGCTGCCCAGCGAGTCCCAAGGTCTGCAGGCCACTACCTCCCTGATGCTGGGATTACAAGCATAAGGCACCATACCTGGCTTCTTCACATGGGTTTTGGAGATCAGCTTAGGCCATCACACTGGCAGAGTAACCAGTTTGCTAACTGAGCTTGCTTCGCAGTCCTAAACTTTATTATTTTTGTTTGTTTGTTTGCTTGTTTTGTTTTGTTTTTTTGTTTTTTTCAAGACAGGGTTTCTCTATATAGTCCTGGCTGTCCTGGAACTCACTCTATAGTCCAGGCTGGCCTCGAACTCAGAAATCCACCTACCTCTGCCTCCCAAGTGCTGGGATTAAAGGCGTGCGCCACCACTGCCCGGCTAAGCTTTATTGTTTATACTTTTTTTTTTTCCTACGAATTTTCTTAGAGTGGCAGAAACATGCTCCACTGTGTACTCTAATGGAGTAGAATTACGTTTAAATGATAGAAAACACAGTATAATGACTAGATATTTTACAAGTTGTCTCAATTAACTTTTACTGTCTGCTTGATAAAACCTGGATTACCTGGGAAGAGAGAACCTCAATTAACACATCACCTGGACCAGTTGTTTTGGCTACTTCTTTGAGAGATTGTTTGGTTGATGATCGCTCAAAGAGGGGCCAGAGTTCAGCCCACTGTGGGCAGCACCATCCCTAGGCTGTGCTATATAGAAAAGCTAGCTGAGCAAGCCAGAGACCATGCCAGTAAACTGTGTTGCTTCATGGTTTTTGCTTCAGACTCCTGCCTTGACTTTTCCAAGTAATTCACTGTAACCTGGAAGTAAGAGGAAGCAAACCTTTTCTCCCCTAAGTTGCTATTAGTTAGAATATTTTATGACAGCAGTAGAAAAGTGAATTAGAACTAGCTCCCCTTTGAAATAACTCATATCTTTAATACCAGGCTCACAGATACTAGGGAGAAAATGAAATCTTCTATTCTTCTATTTTGGTCAAAATGTTTAAAAAATTTAAGTGAAGCTCATTTTGCCAAACAACATGAATTTTGTTGTCTTGAAAATTTGAGTAAATATTTCTGAAATGGGCCTTTTTTTTTGTTTGTTCGTTTCTTTTTATTTGGAATACTAAACACTCCATCACGTCATAAGATACATTGGGAGAATATTTTCTGTGAATAATAAAAAATTTCGAGTGGCTTTGAAAGCTGTTCATTAATATCACAAATTAAACAATTACCCATGAGACTATGATCTCTTGGTAAATATTCTGCACACTTTGGCTTTGAGGAGGAATTTCCTATTACCCACCCTCAGGCTTGTAGAAGACTTTAACTAAATGTATCCCCAGATCACAAAGCAAGTTGCAATTATAACTATTCTAAAATTTAACAAGGTCAACAGCAGTTTTTTGAGGGGGGGAGGGGGAGTACAAAATAACCAAAGACAAAAGCAAACCCCAGGGATAAATAAAATGATGAGCAGACTAGAGTCATTGTTTTAAGAGACAAAACCCAGGGTGACCATGTGTGAGAAGAGAAAAGGAAGACCTGTTGCATGAGTATTGGGAGATGTTGGGAAATCAATGATTGAATCTTGGGAAATGGTCAGAAAGCAAAGCTGTCCACTGGATGAAATGGCAAGAACAGGAGGAAAAAAATCCATTGCGTATGGTTGCCCCTGAATTTAGTTAACCACATTTTGGAAATGCTTATAATTGGCCAAAGTTAAGTTATGTGACTCTGTTTCAGTAAGGTAAAGGAGTACATGATTCCATAGGTTATGGTCATTTTTTCCCATTAACTATCGACAACGGGTATCAGTGTGGAGAAAAGAAGATTGGATTGACCCAAGAGTCTAGTCTCCATTATGGTGAGCTGATCAAAGATCACAACTGTCATTAGTCATAATGGACAGGTTCAGTCTGTGTTCATTCAGCTCATCTAAGAGTCCAAAGTAGCCTGTGGGACCATAAAATCCACTTTGAAAGATTGATTCCAGAGCTGGGGCAGAGCAGGTACAAGATGGACCAGAAGAAGGACATCCTTGTGCTTGTAGGACACTGGACAAATAGCCTAAGTTCCAGTGACTCTTGAATGGATTTAGAGTCACATGGTACACCCACCCACTTCTGGGTCCATGTGAGGGTGTTTTCAAAGGAGGTAAGAAAATCTGCCTTAGATATGATTGTGTGTCACTACGTGTTTTTTTGGGGGGGGTATTGAATAACCCTTCATAGGGGTCACCTCGGACCACTAGGAAACACAAATATTTACATTATAATTCATAACAGCAAAGTTACAGTTATGAAGTAACAACAAAAATTATTTTATGGTTGGGGGTCACCATAGCACGCGGAACTGTATTAGAGGGCCACAGCATTGAGAACCATTGGCCTCGGTGGAAGGGAGAGGGTGAGCTGAGTACTAGCACTCAGTGCTCTCTTCTTCCTGACTGTAGATACAACGCAACCAGCTGCCTCCTTCTCTCAGTCACATGACTTCCCCACCATAATGGGCTGCACCTTCAAACCATGGGACAAAATCAGCTCGCCTTTCCTAAATTTACTTTTGTGGGGGCACTTTGTCAAAACAATGAGAAAAGCAGCAAATATAATCTCCTAATTAGATAAAAGTTTGAGTTTAAGATAAACTTAAAAACTCATTCCATTGAGTTCTAACAATTTGCCAGTAAAGATTTAGACTGGGAAGAGCTTCTTCCTGACAGGTGTTGTTCAAACAAGCCCCACAAGAAGATCTCCCCATTGGCCAGGCACCATCTCTTCCTGTTCGTTTTTGCCAGGCATGGAGAATATGCATGCCTATAATCTTAGCTTTTGAGCAGTTGAGTCAAAACGATTGTGAGCATAGGGATGAGTTGGGCTACACAGTAAAACCATGTCTATAAAAAGTGAAAGAAAATAGACAGAAAAAGAAATGCTGGCTGGTCCTGGCCTAGTTCCTATCTATCCACAGGAGACGTAGCATCATTGTTACTGTTCACCGTCTGCCTTAAGACTTATACCTCATGTGTGTTTCTAGGCATTGGCTCTTGCATGTCCATGTTGGATCTATAGTTCATGGATCTTGAATATCTTTAGAGGGATCATCCCCAAGATTTCCAAGACGGAACAATATAGACGACTGCTCCTATAAACGTCAAATTTGAGTGTTTTCAAACCAATTTCAGCTTCTGCCATTCCCTAACAGGACTCAGAATACACAGAACAGCATTACACTAGCCATTAGCATGTATTACAGAGGAGGGTGCACACTGGCACCACATGCACAGAGACAACACAGCAAAGGATTTAGGAAGGGCTGGCCTCTCTCCATGGGGTCAAGGATGGCATTTGCCACACACACAGTGAGACCATACACACAACGCATTGCCAGTCAGGAAAGCTCACCCAGTATTTTTGTTTGTGTTGAAAGGAGACAAAGTCTTTTTGTCTGTTCATCTCCCTAATGTCACTCACACCTGACATTGTATCATCCCATGAGCTGTCATTGAACACTTGACTTCTAATAACTCGGTCAACTGTACTTTGATGACACTTAAAGCTTAAGGTCTCCAGACACAGGTAAACCAGAACTTGTGTCCCAGTTGTGTCACATTACCACATACATTTTACAGTCTAATTGTAAAATAACGTAATTTTCAGCCATGTGTTTTCTGGGCACTCCTGAATTATTGCTTTCCTAGAATTTACTCTCCCAGTGATTTCTGTACTTCTGCCTTGTAGACCTGACCAATGACCCAGAGAAAGCATGATGAACTCATAGGTGGAAGAAGGAGAGTGTCATTTACATGAGAAATGTTTATCTTCCTCCTGTCACTCAGAAAGCAAGAGATGACAGAATGGCAGGGCTCAATGATGTGGCCAAGTATGCAGTGGAGGATCAACTTAGCTTACATTGAGATCTAGTCTTTGTCCCCAGGCAAAGATGTGAATTGTGATGGAGGACTTGGCCATTTTATTTCTGACCTCTGGAAGAATCGAAAACTAAAAGTGTTACCCCAATCCCCAGGAAGAGTCAGAGATAAAAATCTGCCATGTAAACAAGCAACCCAAGAATTATTCTGAACACCAAATGGTCAGGGTGAGCCTTCCTCTAGATTGGCAATGCTTTGTTTTGTACAGTCCCACTCTGTGGCAAATTTTACCCCTGGCCCCATGGGGAGAGGCTGGCCAGGGCTCTGTTGTCTAGACCTTTCCTGAATCCTTTCTTGTATTCTTTGTGCATGTGGTGACAGTGTGCACCCCTCCTCTGTAATACATGCTAATGGCTAGTGTAATGGTATTCTGAGTCCTGTTAGGGAATGGCAGAAGCTGAAATTGGTTTGAAAACACTCAAATTTGACATTTATGGGAGCAGTCTTCTGTATCGTTCCCTCTTGGAAAGCTTGAAGAAGAGCCCTCTTAGGGATATTCCAGGCCCTTGAACTATAGATCCAACATGCAAGAGCCAGTACCTAGGAACACACATGAGGTGTAAATCTTAAGGCAGACAGTGAACAGTAGGTAGCCCATCTGTTTCTCAATGATTGACAATTAGCCCAGATGAGCATGTCAGCATCATTCTATGGTCCAGGCTAGAAGGATCTTACGCAAAAGATGAGGAAAGGAGAAACTAAATCTGGGAATATGAAACATAACACACAGCTAGTAACACACTTGACTGCAGTGGGTCCCAGGAGCCCAAGGAGAACTTGTACTGAAAGTGTAAGAATGATGGCTGCTCTTTAAGTACCCAGCCTCCTGAGGCTATAAAAATGAAACTTCCTGGGTGTAAGAGCATTGTTGGCCTGGAATATCTCTCAGGAAGTGTTCTGCAAGTCATGAGTTTACCATCAGGACACAGGAGTAACTTTGAGGCACTTCTCTGGCAAAATAGCACCAGAATTATCATCCCAATAATAGTTCATTAAATACAAAAATATCTGTATTAATAATTTTATACAAATGATAGGTATATAGTTGATAGAGAAAAGATAAATGATAGATAACAGATGATAGATAGATAAGTAGATGATAGGCAGCTTTTTATGTTAACTGGACACAAGCCTGTAGGCAAGTTTGTAGTGTATTTTCTTAATTAGTGATTGATGTGGGAAGATACATTCCATTGTAGGTAGCCATCCCTGGTTAGGTGATTCTGAGGTGTATAATAAAGCAAGGCACGGGGAGCAAGCCAGTAAGCAGTACCCCTCCATGACTCTGCATCAACTCCTGCAGCCAGGTTTCTGCCTTGTTTGAGATTTTGTCTTAGCTTCTTTCAATAATGGATGTGGAACTATAAGTTCAAATAAACCCTTTCTTCACCGAGTTGCTTTTGGTCACAGTATTTTGTCACAGCAATAGAGACCCTAACCAAGACAGTAATTGTTAGATTAGAAAGGATAGTTCTTGCTTATCAAGGATATAGACTCCTTGGTAATTTGTGAAGGGTGTTGGAGCTAAAGAAAATCATTATTTTGCAAACATCTAAAACAGGCAAGGATCATAAATGGGTGCTATGTCCAAGAGGCTCTGTTAACTAGGATTAGGAGGCATGCTGCTTACTGGCTTGCTCCCTTCCTCATGCTTAGCCAGCTTTCATATATAACTCAGGACCAGTTGCTCAGGGCAGTATCACCCCAGTGAGATGGGACTGCACACATCAGTGAACTAACAAGCCAATGCCCCACAGACATGTCCAGGATCGTTTGATGGGAGACAACTCTTCACTTGAGGGTTTGTCTTCTCACACCAACAACCAAGAAAAGCTATCACAGACACCTGTGCAGTATTCCAGCCTGAAGTACTTATGATCTCAATATAATTCCAAAGAAATATTACAGGTGCCAAAATGAAGGATTTTCTATTTATAAAAGGGAGGAGAGTCTGTATTCTTAAAGGCAGTCACAACCACAAGACAATGTGCAGATGCAGAGGCACTCCAGTCTGAAGGAGGCTGGAAATAACAGGGACAAGAAATAACAAACTCTAGACTTATCCTCCAGAGAAAAGGAAGGAGGAAATATCATGAAAGACGTTATTGGGTTAGCTGAAAAACTGGAACATTGGGTGGTTGGAATATTGAATCAACCCAAATATATCAATTTGATAACTGTGCTGCAGTTACATAACAGGTTGTCCTATTCCTTTGAAATATACACTCAAGTGCTGGAGAGTAATGGATAATGAGGTGTGTACCTTACAAATTCTTTAGAAAAACAGTGTGTGTGTGTGTGTGTGTGTGTGAGAGAGAGAGAGAGAGAGAGAGAGAGAGAGACAGAGAGAGAGAGAGAGAGAGAGAGAGAGACAGAGAGAGAGCTGTGGGGCACAATGTTGACAGCCAGGGATCTTAGTAACAGAGACAATAGTGTGTTCTGTGTTATTTTAGTTTATACAATGTTTAGTTCATTTGACATGATTTGCAAATAAAGAGGTAGTGTTTCCATATTCATTCAACTGGCTTTAATCATTGATTGCTTTATGTGCGTGCGTGCGTGTGTGTGTGTGTGTGTGTGTGTGTGTGTGTGTGTGTAAATCACTAAGTCTTAAGTTTATCTGTTTTATGTAGCTTGTACAAGAATTTGCTGATCTGCTTTGACACCTAAAAATTTTGGCATCAAACGATACACAGGCATGATCCTGGAGAAAGGATACTGAGGTAATTGTAGGCTGCTGCAGCAGGGATGGATTAAAAGCTCTTCCCGACACACATGCATACAAATACATGTGAAGAGGGTTTTTTTTTTTGTTTTTGTTTTTTTGTTTTGTTTTGTTTTTTCGAGACAGGGTTTCTCTGTGTAGCCCTAGATGTCCTGGAACTCACTCTGTAGACCAGGCTGGCCTCGAACTCAGAAATCCGCCTGCCTCTGCCTCCCAAGTGCTGGGATTAAAGGCGTGCGCCACCACTGCCCGGCACGAAGAGTTCTATACTCTTGAATGTGTTTTGAAGCAAAATGCAAGATCAGCAGATTTTTTTTTTTTTTTTTACAGTGTTCTTAGAATCATGGATTTGGAAAGCTTCATGGGCATATAGTTAGTTGGTCATTCCCTTTGCCCTAAATGTGGAGAGTTGAAAAGATCTCACTTGGGTCCTGTAAAATAAGCTTCATACCCTCTAACCCAGACATTTTCAACATTTAATGATCTTAATGGTCAAAGTCTTCCAAGGGTCGGTCATATTGCTCTGTTCTTGGGGTGGGCAAGGCATTTTCAGCTTGATAATCAAAATGACCTCCTAGGAGGAAAGTCACTTCATAAATCCCCAAAATAAACACTTAGATTCTCAATGTTTATCTTCTCCATGTTTAAAAAAAATGGGCAAACAGCACTGATTAGGCTTACTGTGCTGAGTAATGAGAACGAGCAATTACAGCCCTCTGTTAGGTTGGCTGTGCACTAGAAGACTGCCCCACAGCAATGCATATATATATATATATATGCAACACACACACACACACACACACACACACACACACACACACACACACATTGAAGTTTCTCACACACAACTCCAGAGCACGTGTACTCCACAGCATGGAACAGATGGGCGCCTCTGTCGGGGGTCGGGGGAAACTTCCCATGACAGACCACCTGGAATTAGCAACAGGAGAGCAGTAGTTCAAATGCTGGCCCATCATACAGAACATGTTTCTCTTCACTCTAGGAAGAGACACAGTAGCACTGTACTTGCTGAGTGTAGCAGGAGCGCTCCCTGATAGCTTCTTCGAGGTGTCTTCAAGTGGAGATGCTGATGTCACTCCCTGGTTCCACTAAATCTCAGTCAGGGTGGGGTCTGTAGGAAGGTGTATGGAAGACATGGCTGCTCACATGGTGGATGCTGCCAGTTACTGGAAAACTGTAAAAGACCCGAGCTGCCCACATTAGGGGCCAAACTGTCATGGTCCGATCTGTTCCGCAGGTCGGGGTTTAGCAAGAGAGAGAGTGGGGGGAAGAAGGGAAAGAGACATGAAGAATAGAGACAAGCCAGAGGATCTGTAGTAAAGTCTTCTTTACTGTCTCCACCATACACACACCACTACACCTACTACTACTACACCCTCACTACTAGAAAATCCTGGGTATTTATAGGCTTTTGCCACGTGCCTTGCAGGTGTAGATATGATGTAAGCCTTACAGGCGTGGACAGCACGTGCACCTTACAGGCATGTATGGCGTAGATAGCACGTGCACCGCATGCCTTGTAGGCGTGGATACCATGTGCTCCTTGCAGCTGGGGGCACTAAACAAAACAAGCTATGTGGGATATCAGAGTGTGCTTCAGCTGTTGTAGGCTGTTGAAAACCAAATCTCATGTCAGGGTATATGACTCAAGATGGCTGCAAAGCTGATAGCTGCTTTCTAGCCGCTTTTTGCTTAAAGTCAGCTCCCAACAGAAAACTATCCCCATCCTGCCTGTCTGCTGTTGGGAGGCATCTTCCCACTATTGGCTTCTTCTTTGACCAAGAGGTTTTGTAGGGAGCTGCAAAAATGAGCATCCAATCTTCGAAGGAATTTCAATGAAGGAAATTCATTATTTTGGTGCTGTCGGTTATTAATAAGTGAAGCTGGAGGGATGGGAAGTTTAAAAAGCATTATGATCAGTTTTAATTTAAATTGACACAAATTAGAATTGCTTCAGTAGGGAGCATCATCTGAGGAATTGTCCTGCCTGCCTCTGTTGACATCAGAAAGCCCACCACGGTGGTTGACAACACTGTCGGGTATCAGCCGAAATTAGAAGGTGTTCTTCAGAAGGAAGTTTATTCTCACCTTCTGCTCCCTTGACTTTCCCTCTCACCACAGGCTTGATTTACCCTGTTGTTGCTGCTACTGATGACTCCTGCCCTGAAAGCAGAGTCAACATTTCCAAGCTTTCATCCTAGAACAAGGATGAGCAGCTTTCCAGGAATATTTCCGGTCTCCAGTACTAGGTTATGACTATTGAGGCATCCCCCTCTGTGGACTGAGAGACAGCTATTCTGGGACCACTCCGACAGTTGAGGCATCCAGCCTCAAGGACCAAGCACTGGGTTCTCAGTATCTCATGAGTGGTTTGGTTGTCATTATTTTAAAGATCAACATATATTGAATATATAAAGATATATATCTTTAAATATATACATTGATCTTTAAAGATAGATAGATAGATAGATAGATAGATAGATAGATAGATAGTAGGTAGATAGATAGCCTGACTAGAACAGGAAGTGTGCTTTTGATGGGAGTGTAGAGGGCTGAAGGCAAACTTCATCTCCTGTCATTTTGCAGAACATTTTTACAAGGAGTGCTGTGGGTTTGGCAGAAGCACAGGGGAGGACAGAGATCAGGGGAGGAAAATCGGAAGTTTATTCTTGTCTTATTGATTTGTGAGAGTTAAAATACACTGAAGACTATTCCTGTACCACTTATATACATCCTGAGCCCCCTATTCCTGACAGGCTTGATTTTTTTCTATGTATGGTGACTGTGGTTTTAAGTCTTAAATCTTATTTTAGTAAGATTGACCAATTACTTCCATTCTGATTTATGCTTTATGATATCTTCAAGTTTTTGTTTGGCTTTTGAGATGGAGTCTTATGTAGCCGAGGCTGGCCTCAAATTCACCACAGGGTGGAGATAGACCTTGAATCTCCCTCTCAGGCTTGTGCCACTATGCCTAGTGGAGCTGAAATGTATTCATCTTGTGTTTCAATCTCTTAAAAATTTCTTCCTGGGGCTGGATCAGTGGCTTAGTGGTTTAGAGCATGGCTGTTGTTCCAGAAAACCAGAGTTTGATTCACAACATTCACATGGCAGCTCACAACTGTCTGTAACTCTGGTCTTAGGGATCCAGTCTTCTGGACTATTCAGGTACTAGGCATACAGATGGTGTATATACATACATGCAGGAAAATATCCATATACATAAAAATAAAAATGGAAACACTACAGAAAAGATTCTTTCTATATCTTCACCCACAATATTTAAGATGTTTTTTGTTTGTTTGTTTGTTGTTTGTCTGAGTAGTTGGCTGGTCTCCAGCTCCTACTTGATCACCTGAGTGCTGGAATTACAGGCATGCATGACTAAACTTGGCCAGATTGAAGTTTTGTCTATATTCCTAGCATTGAATTTTCTTTTTCATACATGAGGCTGTTATCCAGGCTGGCCCTAAACATCTGGACTTAAGCAGTCTTTGAAGTTTAGCTTCCTGAGCAGGTTGTATAAAAGAATGTGCCCTGCCCAACTGCTGGAATGTGTCAGAGATGGCATCTCTGTGTTTCTTCCAGGGCTGTTTAGCAAACCATTTACTTTCTCTGCGCATGTACCATTTCAGCTCCACTAAGCTCCATGTATGATGACATCGGTCTCCATCACCTTCCATTACTTCTCCGTGCCCAGACATTTCCTCTTCTCTTTATTTATTTATTTATTTATTTATTTATTTATTTATTTTTTAGAAAAGTTTGTCAAATCCAGCCAGAATTCTATGGGAATTATTGTAACTCAATTTAACTTATAAATTATTTCAGGGAGAATTTTCTTCTTCATGAAGTTCTCTCTTCTCATGAGTGATCTCGTTATGCCTAGGTGTGTGATTGTGGAATCCAGTGGTAAACCATGTTTATGCTTAGGTGCATGATTGTGGTACCCGGCTGTAACCCCAGCACTTGGCACTAATATAGAAAGCTTCTGACCAGCCCTGGGGTATGTTGTAAGATCCATGTCCATTGTAAGGTTCATTTTAGTCTTGTTCATCTTTGAGATTTAGTCTTAGATAATTTCCTGAGTTTTTTTTTTTTTTCTGGCTGTTGTAAGCCTCAGTTACTGGTATTATAGGTGTGTGATGGTCTGGATGAGCAGTCTCATTTTAAACACTGTATCCTCTAACTGACTATCATTGCTATCTGTGAATTCTATTGAGCTTTCAAATATAATGTTTAATTTTATGATAGTAGGTGGCTGAGCCCAACTTCTTATACTATAACAAATTACTCAAGACCAGGCAGTCTCTAAAGAAATATAATTTGGCTCACAGTTCTGAAATCTGGAAAGCCCAAATATGTGCCAATAGGTCTTTGGGCCTTCTTGTTGCATCATAACATGGTACAGGGCAACACGTGTCAAGACAGAACAAGAGTGCTAGCTCACATCTGCCCCCATCTTCTTGTAAAGCCATTAAGGTCATTAGGGAGCCTAACCCTCATGACCTCGTCTAGCTTTGATTATCCCCCCAAAGTCCCACCTCCAAATAGCCTTTTCGTGAATGCAGGGATTAGTTCTAATACAGGAGTTGGGGATAGATTGATAGAAGCAATCAATCTATTGAGAAACCCTGTCCTGCTATCTATTGTCCCGATGGTAGCAGTCCTTCAGCCATTCCTCTAGACAACTAAGTATTTACTCCCATATTTCAAATAATTTTTATTTATATATTTTCACACATTTATATATGTACATAATGAATTTTAGTTATGCTTACCTCCAACTCCCCTCTCATCTTCCTCACCCTCTCATGAAACCCTTCTTCTTTCTGCCAGGTCTCCCTCGAACTCGCATGACTTTTTGGGTGTGACTCATGAGTTTGGAGTTACTTGCTGAGGCGGAGGAAGGCTGTTTTCAGGAGCATATGCAACTTATCAACAGCTACACCACTGGGAAAAAATGCTAACCTCTCCCCCAGCAATCATTAGCTGGCAATAGACCCTCTGGAGGGGTGGGGCCTCATGGGGTGATGAAATGTTGACAGCTGAACTTTGTGCTAATCAGCATTGCAGTGAGTTCGTGAGTGCATGGCCTGAACAGAACACAACTTTTGTTGCTTGTCACCCAGTCTCCTGGCTCTGGTAACTTTCCCTCCCATCTTCTGTGATATTGCCTGAGTCTTGGAGGGGTTTATGTAAACGCCTCATTTAGAGCCGAGCCTTGGCACTTCAGACAGTATTAGGTTTCTTCTTCACTTTGTAGCGCGGCTCCACTGAGTCCCGTGATCTTCGCTTCTCCCATGTTGCATTGCTGCTCTCCTGGGTCCCATGATCTTTGCTTCTCCCATACTGCATTGCTGCTCTGCCGGGTCCCATGTTCTTCGCTTCTCCCACGTTGCACAGCTGCTCTGCCGAGACCCATGATCTTGGTTTCTCCCATGTTGCATTGCTGCTCTGCTGGGTCCCACAGTCTTCTCTTCTCCCATTCTGTGTTGCTGCTCTGCTGAGTCCTGTGATCTTTGCTTGTCCCATGCTGTGTTGTGGCTCTGCTGGGTTCCATGCCCCATGCTTCTTTGGGATTTTTCTTCTTTTAATCACGTTATAGTTAAGATTGATGACTTGACTGAAATAAAGTCCTGGACTGGATTAGCTTTTCTTCTCAATTCTCAGGCTTTGCTCTCTTTCCCTCAGATTTCCAGAGTTGTTCCACGGCTTGCTTGAGGAGTCTGGTGATACTGTGATATCCAGGTTTTTGTATGCTATTTTGTGTCCTCTGAGGGCTTTTTTTTTTTTTTTTTTTTTTTTTTTTTTTTTGGTGGCCAGGGGGCTTTCCTTGTCACACAGGTTCATCAACTTCATGATACTAAACTCTGATGCACTTATTTTCCTTATTGTCCTGAGCATGTGGAAGTCCCACCTGGGCCCTTCAGTTCTAGAAAATTTCCCCTTTTCATTTCTTAACCAAATTTTCTCTGATATCTTCTGTTCTCTCTAGAATGTGCAGATCAAATATTCTTGTGGGGTAACTTTTTATAGAAAGAGGGTCTTTCCATGTTGCTCACACTAGCCATGGATTCCTGAGTTTAAGCACTTGATCATCTTGACTCACACACAGGGGTGGGGTGGGTAGGAGTTATACCATTCATCACCTTGCCCGATGTCACAATATTACTTTAAAAATAAAAAAGCAAGATGTATAATACGTTTGTGAAAGAGAACATTCCTGTTGAAATGCAAGAGATGAGACATTAAGAGATGGGGCTGGATGTGGCTCATATGAGGAGTACTTGCCTAGCGTTGTGAAGCCGTGGGGTTCTATTCATGAGCTACATGAACCAGGTAGGTGTATAAGAAGATGCCTGCAATGCTGGCAGTTGGGAGATGGAAGCAGGAGGATCAGAAATTCATAGTCACCTTTGGGAACACAGTAAGTTTGTGGGCAGACTAGGCTACACGAGACTGTCTAAAAATTATCTATTATCTATCTATCTATCTATCTATCTATCATCTATCTATCATCTATCTATCTATCTATCTATCTATCTATCTATCTATCTATCTATCTCAAGACTATAGTGACTTGTGTGTGCTTAAATGATAAGGCCCAGCAGGAAGTTCAATACTTCTTGCTATAAAAATACTGCTGAGTGCTGGCTGGTAATCACTGATCTGTAGCTTAAAATATCTGTGAACTATATTAGTTAACAGTGTTGCAAATATTGTGCTTTGTGCTTATATCTTAACAGAAGCAACACTATGTATCTGTTAGAAGTTAGGAAAAACGAAAATGTACTTCTTCCTTTCCAAGTCCCGAGACCTTCTGGGAACCTCCGGGCGCCAAGAGTTCCCAACTCAATACTACATCTTTTAAATGTGTCTTCTAATTGTATGTTTCCTCCTAATTTTACATCTCATTGTTCCTTGTTCTGATTTCCAGGAAATGACCTTTGTTCTCCATTCTTTGGTTGAATTTTCTGAAGTTATCCTTTAAATGTCTACTGATTTCCTTTTGTTCTCAGAGCTTCCTTAATTTTAATGCCCCTTGATTTTGCTTCTAATCTGAAATATTCTTTCCTGTCTTCCAAAGACATAAATTAAAGGTCACTTTCTGTTTTTTCTTATATCCCCATGTCTCCATCGTCATAACTCTTTGCTATTTGGTTATTAGTGACCATGAGTTCAAAAGAATCAGCCCTGGGACCTTTATTGAGGGCACTTTTTTATCTCCACCATAATTTCTCTGTAATGGTAGAGGTTTTTGGTTTTTTTTTTTTTTTTTTTTAATTTTCGCAAAACTTTAAGGCTATAGCTCAATGAATTATAAAAGGTCAGGGTGGAACATTTGCCCTATGCATGGATCCCCTGTGACCTTTCCCAATAAATAACCCCTCTGAGGCAGAACGTACCAATGTAAAATAAGTCTTATCCATTCTTGAACTTCATATAAATGAATAAACGGAACCATACATTATTTATATTCTCTCTTGGATCTGGCATTTTTTTTTAATTCAACACACCTTTAATATTCATATGCATTAGTAAATGTTCAGTCTCCATTTTCCCTGAATAATGCCTTATGGTATGAATATATTACATTATTTGTCCGTTTACTTATTAACACCTACCTTGTTTCCAATTTTGACAACTATGAATAATGCCTTACTGAGCCTCTGCATGTATTCATATTAATAATTATATACATGTATATCACAGTGTGTGTGTGGGGGGGGGAGGGTCAAAGGTCAATCTGTGAGACTCGGTTCTTTCCTTCTACCATGTGAGTCCTGGAGACAGAACCCAGATCACATGCAGAGCTCAAGTGCCTCTATCAGCTAAGCCATCTGGTAGACTCCTCCGATCTCTAGGATTTTAATTTCATCTTTTAAAAAGTTAAAATACAAATGTAAAAACCAATGATACTTCTAGACCATATTACTGATTTCACTCACTTTTCTTACGCTATCTCTTTGGGATCCCATCATTTCTTGCTGAGGTATATCCTTCTGTCATGAACGTTGGTGGACAGTGAACTCCTGGGGCCTTGGATTGGCCTCATTTTCCCTGGTTGTCTGGATCAGCCCTGCCACTGTGAAATGAGTTCTCTGGGTCCCTTAGCATCTGTTCCTGCTTCTGGGAAGTCTGAGACTGTGGGCTTATGACTTTTTAGGTAAGGTAGCCTAATTGCTTTTTCTTGCTGGTAGCTCCCAAGATCCTTTCCTCTGGAATTCATATTCTGTTCTTTCTGTATGCTATTTTTGGTGTCGTTTCACTTCTGTTTGATCACGATTGATGGAGCAAATACTTTTGATGTAAGGTTTTATTTACAGTTGTGCAGCATTCCCAGTTATTATCTTTTTAAACACCACCTTTCATTATTTCCTCTCTCTAGTTCCTCATTATTCTTTGTTACTATTATCTGCCAAAATTTCTTAGGTATTCAAATCGTTCATCTAACATTCCACAGTTCCCAAACCTGTTTATTTTAAACATATTTTCAGAACCAGGGAGATGGTTTAGCTGGCAGAAAGAAGCACTGGCTATGTAAGCCCAACAACCTTGGTTCAGTTCCTGAGAGCCACGTAAAAATCCGGCTGTGGTGGCATGTATCTGGAATGGAGCCCATCTATAGTGAGTCAGGAACTAGAGACAGAGAATCAGCCAGAAGCTCATGGGCTATCTAAGCAGTGCTTACAAGAACTAAGAGAGACCCTGCTTCTAGGCACGTACCCAACACATACCCAAATTAAAAATCTTTAAACAATGTTTTTATAGTCTTCTGAACCATCTTGGTGGCCCATGATCAGCCCATATTTTACCAATTGCTACCAAAGAATTGGGAAAGGAAGCATTGAGTAGTTATTTAATTCTTGGATGAAATGTTTCCATTTCTTTGTAGAATTAATAAAAAGAAGCATTAAAGTGAATATTAAAGTAAATACTTACATTTGACAATAGATCCTAGTTAATTAATACCTCAGTTAAATAGTGAAGTAATTACCATTGCCCAGAGAGCTTGTGCTGAATCACACACACACACACACACACACAGAGAGAGAGAGAGAGAGAGAGAGAGAGAGAGAGAGAGAGAGAGAGAGAATTAAAGCATGATATGGGAAGAAAGGAACAATGTAACCTTCAGGGTTAAGATGGTTAGACACACTTTTAAAAAATCATTTTCCACGAATATTGATAAACTTTCAAACCACATTCATGAGCACGTTGTTCTATCCCAGGGAAGCCCGACAGCAAACACAGAGTATAAGAAAAATAACTCTCTTCCTTGCACCTCAGTTTGTAGTAGACATCAGTGGACATCAAGGGACAGCCTTCAGGCAAATCTCCATAGAAACCACTCTGACACATATTGGCAATCCACTCAGTCCATTGGGGAACTGGGATTGCTTGTTAGCGAGACTGACTTAGTCTCTTTGGTAGATATGCCTGGAACAATAAGCTCTGTTCATGAGCATGGCTGTGCCGTGCTCGATCTGCTGCTCTCTTCTGGGGTTTCAGGGTTTCATTATGATGTGTGTCATACATGTGTGTCATATGTGTGTGTGTGATATATGTTGATAATTACACATAAAGATCACATCCCTTTCGATAGGGTAGCTCTTGTTGTATTATCTGGTGTCTTAGACATTGATTTTAAAGCTCTTGGTTCACTGGCTACATCAGTGCCTGGCAAGCTGACTTCCAGTTGCCAGCACTCACCTCTCTGACCCAGGACTTCTCTGGCTGTCAGATCTACTTCACCTCAGCTTTGAACTGGAAGAAGTGCCAAGACATCAACAATTCCAGGGTCATGTTTAGAAGCTCAAATGGCTTCCCTAGCATCCTTGCTGTCTGGAGAGATCACTCTAAAGTGCACAGTCTATACTTCCTCAGTGTTCCCTAGAGGAAAGAGACTCTACTTGTCCATGCATTGGTAACTTGCTTGATAAAGTACATTCAACTGAATGTTTTCTCTGCCTTCCATTACTTCCTTGCTTTCCTTCCTGTGTTTCACTTGGATCATTGCCCAATTAATTATTACATTTGAAATTATTTTCATTAGCACCAATCAACTGTATGCAATAGTAGGTTTCACTATGGCATTTGCATGCAGCACATCCCCCGAGGTATCCAGTGAGCGAGCCTCGGATGCTGGCTCTACCCTCCTGTCAGCTAAGACTCAAAATCTGTTTTGTCCAGATAATAGGAGAAGCCATCACCCCAGTGGACCTACTAACTCATGCGGCAGGGCAGCTCCTCACTTCCCTGCAGGCACCTGTATGATGCTCATTGCAGAAGTGCTTTCCAATCTCTCCTGGCAGAGCTGGCCACCTGGACCACAGAGCCAAGGCAAGCATTACCTGCCACATGTAAGAAGCAAACATATTACTAATAACAGGGCTGGCTCTGATCCTGAAGTGCTTTCTGTAGCACTCTGAGCCTTACCACAGTGTGAAACGTTGCAGAGCACTAAGAACTTCCTTTTTTCCAACAGTATTTCTTGCTCTCAAATGAAAACTGCTTTTGTTTTCGACTGTGCTTCTGCTTACTCTGTTGCTAGGTTATTTGTGCAGTGATCTGCTTAAAGAAGGAGAGAGGTACCCTGAGGTCACTCTTCTCCACCTTCTTAGTGACTTAGCCCAAGACTTAAATCTGGAAGAGACAGGCATCCAGAAACACTCTATGGAGAAGAAGGGGACCTCACTTCTACAACCCTCTAATGACAGGTTGCAATTTGCTAAAGCCCTAGTCCAAATGATGACTCTTCATCCAAGCTGGAAGAAATATTTTTAATGGATCCATTAAAATATGTTACCTTGGAGATATATCTCTATCTCTATCTCTATCTATCTATCTATCTATCTATCTATCTATCTATCTCTATCTATCTATCTATCTATCTATCTATCTATCTATCTATCTATCTATATGGGCTGGTGACAAAAATACCACCACACTATGCAAAGCTTCTGTCCTGTCCACAGAACCTGGAATCCCTCAGTCTCAAAGTCAATCATAAAACACAGAAATGTTATTAAACTCTTCCTCTTTCTTTGTAAGTAGGACTGGCCATGAAGAAACTCTTTCCTTTATTGTGTCTTACAGTAGAATATTTGACCCTTATCACAGATGGGGTTCTGGCCCAGTCCCAGGAATAAGAAACATGCAAAATGCTAGAATGAGATGAACAGACAGGGCTGGCTGGGCTCTCTCCCTAGACCATTACCAGGCAGTCCAGACACATCACTTACAGGCATATCTATTCTTCATAAAATTGGCTACTTTCCCATTGGGTTTTGGGTCTTCATGTTGAAAGTCTTGCCTGCCATTATTTTTCAACCATACAGCTTTTTATTGAAAATATTTTTTTCATACAATATATTCAGATCATCCCTCTCCCCACTCATCCAAATCCACACTCTTTCTTTCTCTTTAGAAAGCAAACAAAACGATCAGAATTTTAAAAAAACACACACACAAGTAACACACACAAATGAGACCCATAAAAACAACCGAAAGCGAGTGCGCAGTGGCACAGCGCTTGGGCATCCGCCGGCAGAGGGCGGGGCGTGCCCCTTCCCGTGCTGGTTCGAATCCTGTGAGGACTCTATTGTGGAGTCTGATGGGGAAAAAAAAAAAAAAAAACCAACCGAAAATCATAATATACAAGCAAATGACCAATAGTAGGAAAAATGTCCAAACAAAGTAATATGAAACAAGAAGTCAACAAAAATGGCATTGAGTTTGTTGTGTTGGCCATCTTCTGCTTGGCATGGGACCTACTCTTAAGGGTGGTTACTATACCCAGTGAGACTCCAATAAGCCACCTGCCCAGGGGTAGCACCACTAACAATGGGCTGGGCATCCCACATCAATAATTAATCAAGAGAAATTCCCAATCCCCAAAGAGTTGCCTATAGCCAATCTGAAAGGCAACTCCTAAACTGAAATTTCTTCTTCCCAGGAGATGCTAGTCTATGGTAAGTTGGCGAAAACCAGCTAGTACTGATACCTTGGTGAACGTTGGTCTGTGCTCCCATTGTTTTGGGTAGTTATAGAAAAGGCTACTGTTTGAAACACCTTAGGGACTATCCGGTGGAAGGGATGATCATTCTCATCAGGTTGTCCAGAAGGCAAAGTCCTTCAACCACATCCTAGGTGAGGTCAGAATTGTGTTACTATTGATTACTTTTATAGTCCTTTTGACAAATACCTGAGAGAAGCTTCTCAAGTGGGGAAGGATTTGTACAGTTCTTGGTTTCAGGGTTCATCTCACAGTTGCTTAGTCCCATATGCTTATTAGTCCCAAAAGAACATTGCGGTGGTGTGGCCGTGTGGCTGTGTGGCCGTGTGGCCGTGTGGCTGTGTGGCTGTGTGGCTGTGTAGTCTCTTCACTTCACAGTGGACAGAATGCAGAGAGACAAACTTTTAGTTAAAAGACACCAGGGATGAGATACCCTGAAAGAGCTCATCTCAGTGAGCTACCTCCTTTAGCCTCTTTCAGTCACTGTGGTGGGGTCTGGTTACTTCATCTTTCCTCCTGTTCTGATGTTAAATACCTGATATTGTTTTATTGGCCTGACTCTCTAACAATCACGAATTTCTTATCTACAACTTTAAATTTGTTCCTTTTTTTTCCTGCATAAACTACAGTTTTCTAATCTTCATGCTCTGTGTTTTATTCCTGATTCTCACTATAAATCTGAGTAAAACCAGCCAGGAGCCATCATACCACCGTGGGAGTGCTCTGCTGTCTCGAAATTTCCTCTACCACATTAGGTTATACGTTACTTTTCATTTTAAACTCATTCAGAATTTCAGGATATGCACAATAGTCCTGAATGTAACATGAATATAGTCTCTAGTACAACTCCCAATATGGTCCTTGTTTTTATTTGTCACTTAATAAGCCGAGACTTCACTGTCCACATTCCAGTTGGTGCTTTGGTCCCTGCTTCCCTTTGTAGGAGCTAGGAATTAACCTTGAGGATTTACATATGGTAGGCAAGTACTCTACTACAAATACATATTCCAACCCCTGTTGTGAACCTTTGGGATCACATGTGAATCATTCATTTAGCCCTGATTACAACAATCTCAACATTCTCCAACCTCTGTCTTCACATTCTTTCAAATTCCTACACAAATCAGTTCAAAGGCTTAAGAATTCTGTGATCAGATTTAGTCAAAGCAAGGATCTCATTTCTTTGGTCCTGATTTTTCATGCCAGCTACTGTTTTTGTAGCTGTAATAAAATACTGCACAGAAATAACACACAGAGAGGAATTTATTTTGGCTTATGGTTTCAGAATTTGCAGTCCATGGTTACTCAGCTCTGTAGTTCTGGGATCATGACAAAACACAACATCATGGTGGTGCCAGTGTGGGAAGAATAAGGGTATTTATTTCATGGTGGGTAGGAAACACTTACCCCCATACATGCTGTCTCAGTTTGGGTTTCATTGTTGTGAAGAGACAATGACCATGGCAATTCTTATAATAGACACCATTTAATTGGGACTCACAGTTTCAGAGGTTTAGTCCATTATTGTCATGGTGGGAAGCCTGGTGGCACACAGGCTGGCATGGTGCTGGAGATGGAGCTGAGCTTTCTACATCTTGATCTATAGGCCACAGAAGGAGACTATGTTGGCAGAACTTGAGAATAGGGGACCCCAAAGCCTGCCTCCACAGTGATGCACTTCCTTCAACAAGGCCACAACTCCTATTAGTGCCCCATGGGCCAAGCATTCAAACACATGAGTCTATGGGAGCTGTTCCTATTCAAATCACTACACACACACACACACACACACACACACACACACACACACACACAGAGGTGGGGGAGAGAAAGAGAGAGAGAGAGAGAGAGAGAGAGAGAGAGAGAGAGAGTCAGACAGACAGACACAGGAGTGGCACAAACAGGACAGCTCTAAAGATCTACCCTTAGTGTCTTAGTTAGGGTTTTACTGTGGTGAACAGACACCATGACCAAAACAACTATTGTAAAAACAACATGTAATTGGGGCTGGCTTACAGGTTCAGAGTTTCAGTTCATTATCATCAAGGCAGGAACACAGCACCATCCAGGCAGGCATGGTGCTGGAGAAGCTGAGAGTTCTATGTCTTCATCTGAAGGCTGCTAGCAGAATACTGGCTTCCAGGGAGCTAGGATGAGGGTCTTAAAGCCCACACCCACAGTGACACACCTACTCCAACAGGGCCTTACCTTCTAATAGTGCTACTCCCTGGGCAGAGCATATACAAACCATCACCCTCAGCAACCTAGTAATTCCAGCAACATCCCATTTTAATAGTTTCTCCCAAACAACACAAGCAGCTGAGGACCAAACATTTAACACATGAGCCTCCATGGGACATCTCATTTTTAAATCATAATAATACTGATAGTGTTAAAATAGTCATAGCATTTAAAAAAATTACATCAATCAGAGCCAACATAAAATATAGACAATATAGAGAAATATGGGGATACCTTGCCCATCTGGATCCAGTATCATCCTGAGAATGCTTATTGATCGAATACTAAGCAAGAATTCTCTGTTTATGAATATATGATGTGTTCAGGCATCTGTGATTTCCTTTATCACCGAGGGTTACAGGTTGAGATGACAGAGATCATCAGACCTTGTGCTCAGTTAGTTATGAGGTCAGCTTTCAAACTTAAACTCATCCTTCTGGGACTCAAGGCCTCCTGGTCTAAGGACTGGCCTAAGGACTGGCCATTGTAGAAATGGGTTTATCAAGGTGATGTTCCTGTGAAGTCTTCTTGCATGACTAGCCTCCAAATAAACTTTATAGATGCCTTCTTATAGACAGAGAAACTGAGGCAATGAGGTATTAATAACTACCATACATTATATCATACTAAGTGCCAAGCATGGAATCAGATATTATCAGTTTTCAATAGCTGGGCCCCTTGCAATATAATAGTCCCATACTCTTTGCAGCCCTGGTGGTCCCTCCAAATGGGCCTGATTCATTTTCTCACCTTTATGTGAGGTATGGCCCATGGAGAGTGGCACTATTAGGAGGTGTGGCCTTGTTGGAATAGGTGTGGCCTTGTTGGAGGAAATGTGTCACTGTAGGAGTGGGCTTTGAGGTCTCCAATGAACTTTGCCCAGGGTGGAAGAGACCCTTCTCCTGGCTGCCTTCAGATCTAGACATAGAATGCTTGGATCCTCAAGCATCATGTCTTCCTGGATGCTGCCATGTGTCTTGCCATGGTGACAATGGACTGAACCCCTAAACTGTATGTAAACCAGCCCCAATTAAATGATTTCTTTTATACGAGTTGCCTTGGTCATAGTGCCTTTTCACAGCAATAAAACTCAGACTCAGACACACAGTATCTAATACAGAATGTGTCCTCAAGTGGTTTGTAAAAACTAGGTGGTGTGCTTAAATTCTGGCTCCACAGCTTCCGTTCATCTGACCCTGGCTGCCACCCTGAGGCTTGGCTCTCTTCCCTATATAACAGAGAAGCTAATGGCTGCCTACAGTAACAGAGTGATGTTCAGAAATCAAATGCATTTGTGAACAGGCTTCTATAAGTGGGGAAATATTTGCTAAGTGTTTAAAGTAAGTTCAACCCTTAAAAATCCACCCACAATGACGTGTGTGACCTCACTGCCCTGCTGGAGGGCACAAATTCCACTCTGTGTAGACACTGTAATGGGTTTAAGCTCTCTTAGCTCTTAGCCGTTTCAGGCTGTGGTTGGCAATCTTAGCTCCGTTTTATAAGAAGGAAATTCAAACTTAGAGAGTCTAAAGAACTGGTCCAAGACACATAGACATGGAGAGAAAGGTCAACATTTGAACATACTCAATACATATCTGCTAGCCTGACTAAATCATCTTTCCTATGGCCTTGTAGGAGAAAAAAATTCCTCAAAGATCACAAGGTATCAGAGCGAGAGGTGATCTCCCAGAAACCTCCTTACTGAAGTGATGAGACTGGGTACCAGAAAGACTGGCCTTGCAATGTAGGAGCCTGGCTGGGGCTGCCCTCGAGAAGTGGCCGTCTGAAGATAGAGCAAATTCACTCCTCCTTCTGATCTGAAAGGTATCCAGGTCACCCCAAATGCTCTAGGTTAGATATAAACTGAAATTCATGCGCCTGCCATATAGACGTGGGCCTTTTTAAAGAATGAAACAAAATAGAAGGGAATTAAAAAGCAGGTTCTAGTTCACATGTAACTTAGCTGTGCGCGGTTCATTCCTCAGCCTGTTAACATGTATGCATTCCTGTCAAATCCCTCTAACGAATTGTGTATAACTCAACCTACACCATTTGTATGTCATATATACTGCTATGGCTTAAGCTTTCCTTTTTAAATAAAAGAGGTGACTATGAGTATCATTTTGTAAGGTTTTTTTTTCCTTATCCATATTGGAAATCTTTATTAATCAGAACATGTATCATTATATTATTACTAACACTCTCTCCTTTTAAACTTCATTTTATTTTTCAACATGTAGCATTACCACATTTCTCTCTTTCTCTTTTAGAGTTTATTTTATATTTTTTATGGTGTGTGTATACACACACAGATATGTAGATACTCACAGAGGCTAGAAGAAGACATCTAAAGACATCTGAAGCTGGATTTACAGGTGGTTGTAATCTATTTGATGTGGATGCTGGGAGCTGAATTGTTTTTCTGGTAGGGCGGTAATCACTCTTAATGGCTAGACCATGTCTCTAGCTCACATTAAGACATCTTTGTAAATGTTGGGTGTTACTCTACGGCTCATCATCCTTACTTGCTTGACCAGTTTCTTAACAGTGGGCATGCATGCCCTTTTAGCTCTGCTGGTTTTGCAAACCGTGCCAGAATATATATATATCCCTCAATATGTATCTTTGTGCACTTGTACAGCCATGTACTGAAAGTTTCTAAGTGTGAAATCACTAGGCCAGAAAATAGGTTCATTTAAAAATGTATGAAGATTTTCAAAATTGTTCTCCAAAAATGCCTGCTCAGTTTTGACAGTTCTCTGTTCAAGATGACATCGTGGGATATCACGACTTATTTTTGCAGTGTTAGAGGATTGACCCCATGGCCTCATGAGTGCTAGGGTGCTGTTCTACTGCTGAACCACACCCCAGATCCTGACACAGGATGTTATGAAAAGCTCACTGGGGTGATGACTGAGACAAGCGCATCTTGGCCACTTGCTCTTCTGAGTCCTGTAACCTAAAGCTTCTCTTCACACAGTAATCATCATCATCAACACTATTCTCTTGTCTTGAGATTTTACAAAGAAACCAAACACATCTCTGATCCGTGAGATTATCATGGACCAAATGTCTGTATAATGTCAAATTCACATGTTGAGATCCTATCCTGCAAGGGGGTGCTATTACTGGATGGCTGCTGCTTGGGAGTAAAACCCTTGTAGTGTGCTTAGTGTTCCTGTGAACACTGTCTTATTGTATCACCCCATCCTCTTTCCCATGATGCAAAAGCACAATGAGAAAGCAGCAGTCTTTAATCTAGAGAGGACTCATACCAGAACCTCACGATGTTGATACCCTGATCTTGAAATTCACCTTCCACAACAGTGAGAAGTATATCTGTTGTTTATAAGCCATTCAACTGACGGTTCATCATTTTGGTAGCACGCAGTGACTAAGGTAGATAGTTTTACTTTGTAAAGTATGGGTAAATGACCAGATGAAGCTAGAATTCTTGGTGGGTTGGACTTATCTTGATGGATTTGGTGACTTGTCTTAGAAGTGACATTTTTGAGGTTGCATGGATACAGAGGAATTCTAATTTGAACAGAGGATAAATTTGTAGAGAGCAGAGAACAGAATATGAAAGTCCAGATTTAGAGATAGACATGTTTAGTAAATGCTCACTGTAAGGAAGGGTTTTTCCACACAGGACTTCTTTCTATGCCTAGCTCTCTATGTGTATTTAAAAACAAAATATCTTCTGATCAATTATTTCTATCATTGCTATTACAAGTCACTCGACAAGAGCTACTTAAGGAAGGAGATGCTAATTTTGCCTCCAGAGTTCAAGAGGGACGTAGTCCATCATGGTAGGAAAGCATGGCAGCAGGAGCTTGAGGAATCTGGTCACATCATGCCCACAGTCAAGATGCAGTGAGAAATGAAGGTTTGTGCTCAGCTTGATTTCCCTTCTTCAGTTTGATAGCCTCCAGGGGGTGGTCTGCCCACACTCACGGTAGGCCGTCCTTCCACAGTTAAACTACTCTGCATCAACAGATACACCCAAAGTCTTATCTGCCAGGTGATTCTAACTCCTACTGCGGTAATGATGACCAAGATGAACTGGTGTACCCTCATAAAGACCTACACAGAGCATCAGGAATATCTCTCATAAGAAAAGAAACGGACATCTCCTGAAATATGCAGCTAAAGCTCTTCTTTAGAGGGGACAAACACCCAACAGTTTGTTTAGAAATGTCCTTTTCTTGGCAGGAACTTACATTGCTCAAAAAAATATGTATAGGTCACTTGCTTTATTTATCTCTTTCTGTAGTCTATTTTATTCACCTTTATAAATTAAAAAGTATTTAATTCAGTTACATCACCCATGAGAAGCATGAGTTCAGATTAACATTTCTTCTTAGCCAGTCACAGAGACCCTACCTTAGGAGGAACTGACTACCTAGCCCCTTCATTTGCTTGGTTTCTTACAAATCATATCTTTGCACACAGGTTGAGAACCTGTTACGTGTCCGTTCTGCTCTGTTCTATGCTTGTATTTTAAAGCAAATTCAAGTGTGCCTACTAAAATAATGTTGATTTTTCAGGTAGAGCTGTCTCTCTTGGTTCTTTTTATGAGTGCTCTCTTACTTTTCTGAAGGGAGGCTAGTCTAGTGTTATGTTTCATAAAGTAAGTGATAATAAGAATTTTAGCCTCAACAAAGCTAATAAAGCTCTGCTTTCCAATCCACGAGAATTATTACTTTGATTGTGTTTCTCTTCTTTAAAATATGGCATTTTAAAATAAAATAATATAAAAATCATGATATTTTCTGAAATTCTGTTAGGTAAACTTCTATTTTTAAAATAGGATTAAAATATTATATTTTCTTTTTATATATAATGCTGAAATGAGAAGATGATATTAGATATTTTATTGACCTTTTAGACAACCTTTACTAGGTTTGCACAAGTCAATCTATATTTGAGTAGGGAAATACCTGAGTTTACTCAAACAATATTGACATAAATAACATATAGATATTTATTTACTTTTAGTTACATATTTTATGTATGTTTAAAACTTTTTAACTAAAATTATCTTTAAAATTGAAAAAAAAAGTCTTTTATTAATTTTTGTGTCTACTTCCTTGGGTTCATTAGGAATATTATTTATTCTTTAAATTAATATTTTCATTTTCCTAGAACTTTACACACTTCTAGCCCATCTTCCCCAGGCTGTATGACTTTAATAACCATCTTCATACAGAACAAAGGAAAAAGGGTCATGTTAAGAACCAATTATGTGAACAACAATAAGATCCTAGATATAAGAGCGACTCACATGTTAAAGGAAGAAATAACCCAAGATACAGAGTGTTACCTGAGACTCCTTAGGAATTCTACTTATTAGAATCTTTCTTAACATAATAATAGATCTAGGGGCACATTTTGATATATGAGAATGCTCAGATCCTTATTTACCAAAGGCAAGCAACCTGAATGCATATACGGTGGTTTATGGCCCTGGGTGTGATAGCACAGTAGATAAGCATTAAAGACTAAAGCTCATGTCATGAAGGAGATTTGATAACTGGAGAAAATGGCTGTGAGATGTTTATTGAAGAGGCGAGAGAGAGAGAGAGAGAGAGAGAGAGAGAGAGAGAGAGAGAGAGAGGTGATATAAGTACTCACATGTGAAATTCTTAAGTCAATAAATACAAAGAACAAAGGAGAAGCAGGATAAGAATCAAACACACACATACGCCAGAAAGTAGTTTGTGGTTTCTCTCTGCCCACATTCACAGCTGAAGCCTTGCCTCAGTGTGAAGGTATTTATTGGGAGGCGGGGACTTTGAGGACAATTAGTTCATGAGGATGGAGCCCCTGTGATCAAATTAATGTCTTAAAAGAATACACAGTAAACAGATGCTCACTCTTTCTCCTCTGTAAGCCATGTGGACAGAAGCCAGGAAGGAAACCTCCACTAGAAACTGGATTTGCTGGCACCTTGGTCTTGCACATGGTGACCTCTGGAACCACGAGAGGTGCTTATTGTTCAAGTTCAAGTGTCTTCTATGTTGCTATTATCAAACAGCCTAGATAATGGGCAATTTATAAAGAAAAAAGCAACTTATTCCTTAAAGTTCTTGATTCTTAGAAGTCCAAGGCTCAGGGTTCTGTATCTAGAGAGAGGTCTTCACCCAGGACCATCCCATGCAGAAGGGCAAAAGGACACAAGCAACCCTCAGAGATGCCTCTGCTTGAGCACTCCTCTGTGGGTGCTTCAGTGAATAGCCCCAGTTACGCCTAGTCTAGTGGCCACCGGGATGAAGTGTAGGCCACATCTCAGGCCAGTCAGAAATGTGTAATTGTGTAAGCTCTCCATAGTGGTCCATCCAACTGTCACTAAGTGACATCCAAGGATGCCCTGTGGAATGGAAGGATCACTCAGCCACACCCTTCCCTGGTGCCTGAGCCACATAATGGAGAAATCCCATTGTTGTTTGAAGTCAGCACTCTTCAGCAGGGGATGATGGGAGCAGTGAAAGATGGTTCTCTGTGTTTGGGAAGGGGAGTGCCTGAAACTCCTGGTTGGTTTTCACACTGGCATCTGTGAGAATACAGGGAAAGTTCCAAGAAGTTTATGAGCATCCATGAATTGGAGAATTCCATCCAGAAAATTCTGTGTGCCAAAAGCCTTCTTCTCTTACCTCAGTTTTTTTCTGAATTACCCCTGGGACATTGCCTCTCCCCCAGCAACAATCCAGTTACTTCATCTGGTCTCAGATGCACAGCATAGGCACTGGGGTCTGGAGTTTCACTCTGCCCAGGAAGTGTCTTTTGAAAATGCCAATGGACACTCCTGACTGATGACTATGTGCTATTCTCAGTGGAAAGATGACAGTTCAACAATGGAGTAGATCTTGTCCTGAATAAACATCTTCATTGGTTCCCCTTTGTGGAGTCCCTGAGTGTATGTGTAGTTCCTGAGTGTGTGTGTGGAGCCCCTGTGTGTGTGTGTGTGTGTGTGTGTGTGTTTATATGTCTCTATGTGTGTGGTTACTGTGTGTGGAGCCCCTGTGTGTGTATCCTCTGTGTGTGTGTCTATATGTATGTGTGTGTGTGTGTGTGTGTGTGTGTGTGTAGTCCCTGTGTGTATGTGTATATAACCCCTGTGTGTGTCATCCCTGTGTGTGTGTGTGTTTGTGTAGCCCGTGTGTGTGTGTAACTCCCATGTTGTAGACCCTGTGTATGTATGTGTGTAGCCTCTGTGTGTGTTCATTTGTGTGTGTGTGTGTGTGTGTGTGTGTGTGTGTGTAGCCCCTGTGTGTATGTGTAGGCCCTGTGTGTGTGTGGAGCCTCTGGTTTTGGGGGTAGTAGTGGAGGGGGCTGGTTTTAATCCCCTTAAAACAATTCTCTGACATGCAAGAGTCAGACTTGTTACAGCTAGGATTGTCTCCAGGGACCATCTAATCCTTCCCTCTCGTTTTGTAAAAGTAGAAACCCACATCTCATATGTATGGGCGTGTTCTAAATTAGAGAGTTTATAACTGTCAGAGGAGAGGCAGAAAGCCCAGTCTCCCCACTCCAGGCCCATATTGTGTGTGGGGGCATGTAAGTACACATGTGCATGCCTCCCATGCCCTTACATAATTCTAGGCTATGATAAGAAATGGATAAGCATCTGAGTAAGGTAGGGTAGCATGCACTTAAAGGTTTAGCATTTGGAAGGCTGAGGTAGGAAGATAATGAGTTCGAAGCCAGTCATAGCAAGCTTTTGCCTCAAACCAAAAAAAAAAAAAAAAAAAAAAAAAAAAAAGAGAGAAACAAACTAAAACAACAGAAACTCTAGATATTTAGCACTTCATCCCCTGGTCTTTTTCCTAGTGGTTTATCACCAACAAAAGTGAAAGAAATCCCCACTCAGAAGACCGGTGAGTGGGTGGTGCCCGACAAGTGTTAGCTGGTCCTGAGGTTGGCCTCATCTATGCTGAGGAGAGCTGAGGTTGAAAGGAAGCCAGGGAGACTTCAGGGCCCTGCAGAAACATCTCTGGTTTCCCAGTCTACAGATCTGGGCAGGTGCTGACCACCCTGCAACTTGCTGGTCTCAAGAATGCCTGTTATTTTAGGGCTTTGGAAGGGCTCACGGGACATTGTGTTTGCAGGAAACAGGCTCTCTGCAAATGCTCACACTGGGTACATGCCTTGCATCAGCCTTATGTTGCTTTCTCTTCTTGGCATCTGAATACGAGTGTGTGGATCTTTGTGTGGCTAATGAGAAGTTACACAAGGAAGGATTTGTTAGGTAATTATTTACAACCAGGCTAATTTTCTCAATGAAAATTATTTTATGGATTTCCTTTTTAAGAAAATATTGTTCTCCTGGGCATTGATCTTAATGTTTGTTATATATTTAGAGATGTGTTCACTTTAACTCTGCTACTAAGTTCAGGGGAAAACTAGCTCCAAGTTACCTTCCTTCCTAATTTCTAAGTTCTCTAAGAAACCTTGAATGGAAGAAGGGAGACAGAATTTTATCTGCCAAGGAAGTTAGGATGCAGCTATGGTTCCAGTGTGTTTCTAAGAGCTTGTGTGTGGGAAGTGTATATAGAGAGTGGAGCACTTAGTGGAATCTCTGCCCTCAGACAGGAATAAGGGAATTCTTACGGAACTCAGAGATACTCACCAGAAGGTGCGTATGATAGAAGGAGAGCTGGGTCCTACCTTCTTTTTGATGATGTGATCTTGCTGTCCTTCCAGGGGTTCCTGTCATTGTTGAGACTCAGAGCTGAGCTGATGCCAGCTCTGCTCTTAAGTCCCCAGAACTGTGAGATTTAAAATAAAAATTACAACAACAACAAAACAAAACAAAACAAAAACCCAGACAAACAAAACCTCTTTTGTTTCTAAAGTTACCCAACCTCAAGAATTTCATGGTAAGGATGGATAATGGACTAACAGAAGGTGTCTCTAAGGAATGTGCATTTATTTAAGATGCTTAATTGTGTCCTCTGGTTACTCTCCTGGATGGATCGAACACACTGTTTTAAAAAAATGATTCCGAGTTCGTGTGCTAATTTCAGTCACTTATGGCCCTAATGCTGAATGCATTCTGCCTCTGTCTTCCATGCTTTTCAGACGGTGAAAATAATAAGCTGTTCTGTGTGCTCAGACCTTATGCTGGTTTTGCTACATTTGCATTTTGTTCTTGTTCCAGACAGCATCTGCCTGGTGCAAAACCTCAGCCAGTTCCTGTAGTACCCGACTGAGCAAAGGAAACTATTCTGAGGCTCTCAGGGGCTCATAAATTAATTCTGAAAACACCAACATAGTCATTTCTCTGGAGCTTACCACAGGGATGCAGGATTCTGTAAATGAATCCCTGTAGAAAGAAGAAAATAGAGCCCAGAGCTGTCTAAGGCAATGCTTTTGCTATGTTTAATGCCAGAGAACAGGCCACTGAATAACAACTCATTATCTCCACCTGCCTTTCTGGTTTCCCTGGATATCTTCACTTTGATTGGCAGGGAAGTTATGTCTGGCAAAGGCCTGCTGAGACCACTGTAGGAATGAGTTGACAAAGCCATGCTAGCTCAGTAAGAATCAGCAGGTATTTGTTCATGTGGGCTGAGCAGACCCTGTTCACTCCCACATACAAAGTCATCCTCAATTGCTTAGGATGCAGCCTTTTCAACAAGTTAAAGTGTCAACAGGAGATTTTCCAGAGCTACAGAATGTGCACTTGGCAACTTCTTCCCAGAGCGGGGATAAAACCAAACAAACCCCAAACTGCAAAGTGTAGAATTATTTCAGATTTCATCAAGGATTTGAGTCTGGTAGGGAGATAGCTGAATCTTAGGAGAGCTCTCTTAGCAGTGATGGGAAAATAGCCAGAAACCTGAGGGACACTGGGGCCCAGTCCAACTGGGGAAGGATGCTGTGCAGAGCCAAGGCTTGCTTATGGCCTGTCGCCAAACGTACTGACCTTGACATTGAAGTGTAGGCCTTAGGCAGGGCCTAGAGTACCAGATGTGACCAGGACTGAGGAGGAAACCTAGACAGTAATTCATTTCATGGGAAAGGCAGCATAGTGTGGGGGTAGCTGTGTGCTGGGAATTGCTCAGTAGAGATCTCACAAATCATAAGTGTCTCTTGTAAGTTTTTCTGTTCTAATGAGTGTTTAGAGCAGTTTATAATAAACTAATACTCTATTATAAAATCCAAACTGTAGTGGTCCTTAACCTGTGGTCATGACCCTTTGGGGGTTACAGATCAGATATCCTGAATATCAGATATTTATATTATGGTTCATAATGGTAGGAAAATTACAGTTATAGAGTAGCAATGAAATAATTTTATGGTTGGGAGTCAGCACAACATGAGGAACTGTAGTAAAAGATCACAGCATTAGGTCGAGAACATATTGTATTCATTAATTGTCACTAATTGTATTCATTAATGATGTTCAGTTTTCTGTTAAGAAACTGTCAAGAAGCATAAGGGAAGCTGCCTTAGTTAGGGTTTTAGTTAGGTTTGCTGTGAGGAGACACCATGACCAAGGCACAACATTTAATTGGGGCTGGCTTACAGGTTTAGAGGTACAATCCATTATCATCATGGCAGGAATTCTGGCAGCCTCCAGGCAGGTATGGCACTGGAGGAACTGAGAGTTCTACATCTTCATCTGATTGTAACCAGGAGAAACTGACTCTTCTTCATTGGGCAGAGCTTCAAAGCTCACCCTGACAGTGATACACTTCCTCCAACAAGGGCACATCTCCTAACAGTAATACTTCCTATGGGCCAAACATATTCAAACCATCACAGAGGAAGACTTTGTTGTTGTTGTTGTTGTTGTTGTTATTATTATTGATTATTTTCTGATTATTATTCATTGTTTGTGAGAATATCTATCCATCATGGTGGGCAAAACTTAGCAGTTGGTTACAAATGAGTCAAGTATCAGAGAAATCAGACTAAAGTGGACTCAGCCTATAGCCCTCAAGTCCCACACTCCTGAGCCATGTCTGTTAGCTGTGCCCACCACTTGCATGTTGATACCAGATTTTTCATTATATTTTCTTTTACATGATTTTTGGTTTCCAATTTACACCTCTACATCAATATGACTTGCAGTTTCTTCAAAATCTACTATCAGTTTCAATCATTCTATCATGACTAACATTTCATAAAATTAGACTATTGGTAAGTGTTTGGTCGCTGTCCAAATCCACAAAGCAGTTGCAGTGAAGTTGAATGAAGTTGGTGAAGAGAATGCTGGTTGGACTTGACATCATAATGACATCGGTGAATGCAGGAGCATCACCTCTTTGTCATCTTTTCTGAGCTGAGTAACAGTTTTAGTGCTAGAACACTGTTCCTCACTGACTTTGTAACTTAGGAATGTAATAGCTACACACATTATGCACTACTAACTTTAATCCACATTAGCCAAGCTACAAATACAGCCCTTGAGTAGAGTGCTTGCCCAGCAGGTGTGAGGTCCTGGGCTTGATCCTTACCAACATAGACAACTTAAAATAACATTTATTAAAAATGTTTTGTCATTTTCCTGTTTAATTTTTATTTCTTGAGTCAGGGTCTCATGTAGCCCAGATCTGCTTCAAACTTGCTATGTAGCCAAGGCTAGCCTTGAACTCCTGATCCTCCTCTCTCCACATTCCAAGGGCTGAGATTATAGGAATACACCACAGTGACTAGATAAAATTGCTTTTTTTTTCCTTGTGGTATCTGGGATTGAACTAGGGCCTCTTACACATGCTAAGCAGATGCTCTACCACTGAGCTTTATTCTAGCACTCTATCATTTTTATAAGTTTAAACATCAACAAGATGTTTAGTCAAGCCCCATTTTAAAGCATAGGCCAACTTCTTGGTGTCACCATGTTTATGAGCTGATTTTAAGCTACTACTGTGGTGACATCATTGAACGCAGAGCTGAAAGGGATATGCAGTGGTGTGACATTTTTATCTCTATATTTATTTTATAGTTTTATTTCCTATATAGAGTGGCTGTAAAAAGATTGAAATATAAGTATAACATAACATAAATATAATATAAAATACTGAAATGGAGCAATATTACCAAATGGTGAGTCTTGATTGTTTATTATCTGTGCTTGTAATAATTTATTTACTGGCGAGTTTACAACATTTAATTGTTTAATAACTATTATATTTAACAGTTGTTGGTCAATATTTGTACTAGTTAGATTTTTGTCAACAAACCTAGACAAGTCTGAGAGAAGGGAATTTCAGTTGAGGAATTATCTCCATCAGACTGTAGGCAAGTTTGTCCAGTATTTTCTTGATTGGTGATTAATGTGGCAGGGGCCAACCCACTGTGGGCGGTTCCATTCCTAGGCTGTTGGTCCTGAGTTATGTAAGAATGCATACTGAGCAAGCCATGGGATGGTGTTCTATTACTGACCATCCCTCAATATTAAACCTCTTTTCCATATCTCAAGGCCCCGTTCAAGGTCTCATTTCGTGACCTATGCCCACACTTAATCCTCCACAAATTCACATACATAAAAACAGGAAGCTAGTATCTCATATGAGAGAAAACGTGTAGTATTTGTGGCTTTGTGTCTATTCGACCGTCACCAGTTCCATTCAGTTCCTTCTGAGTTTTATTTTTCTTTATGGCTGAATAAATTGTCACTGTATTCTTGTAAAACATTTTTCATTATCCACTCATCTGTTGAGGAACATCTATGCTGATTCCATTTCCTTGATCTTGTGAATGGGGCAACAATAAGCACATATGTGCATGTATCTCTGTGGAGAATATAAAGCTAAGAGTCTTTAGTGTGTCTATAATTTTTGACCCTATTATCCAACTTCTAGAAATATGTACCCTAGAAATACTCAGAGTAATAACGAATGCCTATGGTCCATGAGTTAATTACGATGAATGTCTATAGTCCTTGTATTATGGTGAATGCCTACAGTCCACGAGTTAGTTACAGGTAATGCCTACAGTCCATGAGTTATGGTAAATGCCTATAGTCCATGAGTTAGTTGTGAATGCCTATAGTTCAGGTGCTCAGGAGGATGAGAAAGAAGACTGGACTTTGAGATCAGACTAAGCTACAGCCAGGCAGTGGTGGCGCATGCCTTTAATCCCAGCACTTGGGAGGCAGAGGCAGGTGAATTTCTGAGTTCGAGGCCAGCCTGGTCTACAGAGTGAATTACAGGACAGCCAGGGCTACACAGAGAAACCCTGTCTCAAAAAACAAAACAAAACAAACAAAAAAGACTAAGCTACAGAGTGAGTTCCAGGCCAGATAGAGTAAGACCCAAAACAAACAGACAAAAACAAAACACAACACATGACAGCACATATCATAAAATTGAAAGGAGACAGAAAAAGTTAGCCTGGCCTCTGTGCAAAGATGACATGCAAATTTGTGAAGTGGCCCACGGTTTTTGGAGAGATCTCTCTGTGGTTAGGAATGGGTACTACTTTTTTAAAGGACTTGAGTCTGTTGCCTAGTACTGGGTGGCTTACACTGCCTGTAACTCTAGCTCCAGGGAATCTAATACCAATGGATTCTCCAGACACCCACACACACATGTGCATGCCTGCACACAAATACATATATAAATTTAAATATATATATATTTCAAATTATATGTGCATAATTTTAAAAATAAAGTAAATCTTTAAAATTCATTACATACATTCAAAGATGCTACAAAAGATATTTATATAAAGGCTATAGCTGGAGAGACAGATCAGTTGTCTAGAGTTATTTCTGCTCTTCCAGAGGGTAAGAATTTGGTTCTCAGCAGACTTGTCAGAAGGTTTACAAACACTTGCAACTTCAGCTCTAGGGAATCTGAAACCCTTCTGGCTTTGTCAGTGCCTGCACTCAAGTGCATATACTCATACACACACAGACACATAACTAAAAATAAAATAAACATTAGTCTTAAAAAAATTTGCCTTGAATGATGTACCAAACAACTAGAAGCAAGTTTAGACACGGATGATGGTACATGCCTTTAATTCCAGTATTTGGAAGGCAAAGAAAGGCAGATCTTTGTAAATTTAAGGCCAATCTGGTCTGTATAGACAGTTCAGGTTACTAAAGCTATATAGTGAGACCTAGTCTCAAAAAAGGAGCAAGTTTAGTATTCTATGATATAACTGTGTAGAAGAATTTTAATCTAGCAATGTGGCTGCTCTGGCAGGGATCATATCCAAAGACCTCCTAGGTCTATATTACCCAGCGGAAATGCAGACATGCCCTGGATTATAGTATAATCATGCTGACATACAGGTGTGCCATCAGTATGCACCTTTATTTCTTAACAGTGAAGGTAAGAAGGTAAGGCTAATTTGTGGAGGAAACAGCCGTATTTGAAAGTGATGTCTAACTGAGGAACAAGGTGATGAATCAGAAAAAAGGATTTGACAGAATGAGTCAGAGATACACCCAACTCACATATAAAGAGGAAAGAGAGGCTACTTAAGAACAGCAGGAGAGAGAGAGAGAGAGAGAGAGAGAGAGAGAGAACTATGGTGGTGGTGTGTGGTATGAATAATTCAATCAGAATCCAAGAGACACAGAAATGAATCAGTCAGCTTGGAAGATTAGATTGTACAGAGGCTAGAAACATCCATACCTAGGCCTGTGTTGAGTTTGAACACAGAAAGAAATGGTCTGGGCTCTTTTTTTTTTTCATCCCATCATCTGAGAAAATAAAGCTACATTTACACAGTTGTATCTAAAGTTATATTTCTGGTATGGACATATTGCTATTACCTCTATTACTAGATCCTTCTATATTATCAAATATTTCTAGTATGAAATTGTTTCTTAAAATCTAGTAATATGCCGGGCAGTGCATGCCTTTGATCCCAGCACTTGGGAGGCAGAGGCAGGAAGATTTCTGAGTTCGAGGCCAGTCTGGTCTACAGAGTGAGTTCCAGGACAGCCAGGCTACACAGAGAAACCCTTTCTTGAAAAACCAAAAACAAAACAAAACAAAAATCTAGTAATATATGATTATTACATAGTAAACAGGAAAAATAGAACAAAATTGTACATGCAACGTGACCCCACTATTTTACCAAGTGTACACATGTAAAGTTGAAGTAAGTATGCTCAAATTAGATTAATGATTAGCTGTGTTTGTCATGAGCGATTTCTTGTTTTCTTTAAATAATTTATCAACTTTGTAAGTATTTACTTAAAAAATTATTTTATGTGTATTCGTGTTTTACTAGCCTGTATGTCTGTATACCACATGCATGCCTGATATCCGCAGAGGCCAAAAGAGGGCTTTAGATTCCTGGAATTACAGCTTGTTGTAAGTTGTCATGTGGGATGCCGGGAACCAAACCTGGGTCCTCTGGAAGAGTAGTAAGCGGTTTTAATTGCTGAGCCATTTCATTTCTCTAGACCCTGTCAGTCCATCTTGAATCACCGTGTTAGCCCCTCTGTTCCCCACCTCTGCTGTCTGTAGGGACTCAGTCACAGCCCACCCCTCACCCGGGATACTAAAATCTGCATATGCTGAAGTCTGTGTATAAAATGGAGCATTGCTTGCATAGAACTCACACTCATTCTCTGCTTTAGGTCATCTCTAAATTACTCAGAATACCTCACACCAGTGATTCTCAACCTGTGGTTCACAACCCTTCTGGGAGCTGCATATCATATATCCTGGATATCAGATGTTTACATTACAATTCATAACAGTAGCAAAATTACAGTTATAAAGTAGCAATGAAAATGATTGTATGGCTCGGGGTCACCACAACAGGAACAACTGTATTAAAGGGTCACAGCATTAGGAAGGATGAGAACCACTGCCTTATGTTGTGCAAAATCTCATGTCAATAACAGTGTCAGAAATTAAGCCAATCAAAAACAATATTCACAGGGTCAATAAAGATGTACTGTTTTCAAATATTCCCTTTCCTTCTTCTTGCTCGCTTATTTGTTTTGAGTCAGGGTCTCATGCAATTCAGGCTGGCTTTGACTCTACTTTGTGGCTGAGAATGATCTTGAACTCTCGATCTTTCTGACTCTAGTTCCCAAGTGCTGGGCTTACTGGAGTGCTCTCAGTGCTTGGCTCCAATATTTCCAATCTGTAGTCCACTGAACCTGCAGCAGTTGAGCACACAGGGACAGAGGGCAGACTGTATAACTTAAATGTATTTATTATTATATATGTGCATTTCCACGGGAGAGCACATGTGAGTGTGTGTGGGTCAGAGGCCAACTTTACGGATCCTGATTTTACTTTTCACCTTTATGTGTTTGCTGGAGCTCATCAGGATTGTATAGCCAGTGCCCTTACCACTGAACCATCTCACCAGTCCTGGCTGCAGCGTTTTAAATATTAGATACATTTAATATTAGACACATCAGGTGCTAATTTTAAAGAGGTTGACTTATGAATATGTAGCTAGCTAGCTTATGGAACACAAAGCATTTACAAATATATAATGAAAACATTTTTTTCCAATTTTTTTTTTTTTTTTTTTTTGGTTTTTCGAGACAGGGTTTCTCTGTGTAGCCCTGGATGTCCTGGAACTCACTCTGTAGACCAGGCTGGCCTCGATCTCAGAAATCCACCTGCCTTTGCCTCCCAAGTGCTGGGATTAAAGGCGTGCGCCACCACTGCCCGACTTCCAATATTTTTTACCAAATAAATAATAAATAAAATTGAGTTTACTGGAATTTCTTTGATAGTCATTTGCGAATGAATATAAACAAACAAAAATAGCTACACATGAATTAGTCACAGCAAAAGAAGCTGCTAATGGGAAATGGTTAAAAAAAAATGAATAGGTTTATATTTGGATTCTCATGGAGAGAGGGTCGGGGAGACTATGTGTGCGCATGCAGATGCACAGATGCATTGTGGAGAGAAATAGAGCAGTTTGCTCACTCAGTGGCTGGACCTTACAAGGCACTGTTTGTTCTGTTGTTGAAAGATTTGCTCTACCATCCTGAAGTTCACGACCAACAATCTGCCAAATGGTATCAGCAAGTGAGGATCAACTTCTTACACATAAGAGTGCTTTAATTTTTAATTACCTTTTCTGACATTACAATCAATATTTATTAAGCAGGCATAAAAACAAAAAATGACACCCTGCTGAGTGCTGTGTGAATTATTCAAAGGAAAGTTCTTAGAACAATGAAGCCAGGCCTCCAGGATGGCCTGGAGAAGCCTCTGCTGCTGTGTTTCCACTATGGTGTTCCTGACTCTGGCTTCCTCCCATTTCACGCCTTCTGTCCTACCTTTGGCTCTCAGAGTCTCTTTCCCAGTAGGACCACAAGCTTGACTGCAGCCTGGCTCTATCTTTCTCTAGCTAAGGGGTTTTCATCCTAACTGATGTGACAGTTGTCAAAAGGAGAGGCTCTGCTGATGCCTGGCGTCTCCAAGCAGTTACACCTTGCTGAACAAAAATTTTACACTGAAAAATAAGTCTTGTGGGATTAAATTGATCTGACTCTCTTTCTCTTTGGGGCGGGGGGAAATGTAGGATTATAAATATAATCTTTTGACCTTAGGTAAAATAAATAATATTCTGGGGTCCAATGGATCTGTCAAAAAACAAAAACAAAACAACAACAACAAAAAAACCAACCCTCTTCTATATTGTTGGGGAGTTTTTGTTGTTGCTGTGTGCGCACACATGCGTGTGCGTGTGCGTGTGCATGTGTGATCAAATTTAAGATTGAAGAGATTTGTTAAAGTGTACATGCTGCTTTTTCAGAGAACCCGAGTTCAAGTCCCAGCATACACACACGCACGCACGCGCACACAGGGAGTATTAAACTTCTTAAAGTAAAATCAATTTTAACATCATGAACAAAGACACTTGGGTCTCTTTGCTTCCACTTAGGAGTGTAACCTGAGCATCCCTCTGGATGTGACTCTGTGTTCCCAGACCAGTCACCAGGATGCCTTATCTGGGGAAGACACAGAACCTGGAGGGATGGAAGGTCTGAGGCGGCAGCATCTAAAGAAACCAGGGTGAGGTGTTAACTTACATTAGACTGGGTGAGAGTTGCCAAGGCACCTGCCACATAAATTAGTGAACTTTTAACTAAGAAGAGGAAGGGGAGCCCATCCAAATGCTTATATTTGGTCAATGATCATCCTGTATCTTCCCCATGAATATATACATGTGTTTTAGATTAGACCCTGGATTCCATTTAGGCACAGGATAAATGCAGATGTTGAGAAGTGTGGTGCTAATCTGTGGGGTACGGGCTGAGCCCAGCTCTTCCCTGTGGACTAGTGACAAAGGTGAGACACTGTGCTGTTTCCAACAGGAATGCCCCCCATAGGCTCATATATTTGAATGCTTGGTCACAGGGACTCGTGCTACTTAACAGGGATTAGAATGTATGGCCTTGTTGGAGGAAATGTGTCACTGGCAGTAGTGTTGGGGTTTCAGAAACTAACGCCAAACCCAGAGTCACTCTCTCTTCCTGCTGCCTGAGATCCAGATGTAGAATTCTCAGCTCCTTCTCCAGCAGCATGTCTACTTGCTCGCTGCCACGTTTCCTGCCATGATGGTAGTGAACTGAACCTCTGAAACTGTAAGCCTGCCCCAATTAAATGACTTCCTTTATATGTGCTTCCGTGGTCATGATTTCTCTTCCCAGCAACAGAGCCCTGGCTAAGATAGACACCTAGATAGCAAAGGTGACACACTTATTGCATCTACGAGACAACTCATCAGGCAGACTTATAAAGGAGCTTTTATTAAGTGCACAAAATAGACAGTGGGAAAGTATATTCCATTGGAGAAGTACAATAAACAACTTCAAGCTAAAAGAAGCTAAAAAATAGCACAGGACAGCTCTTCGTCTTATGGAACCGACAACTGGGCAGGAGCAGCACGCATGACAGTCCAAAGAACGCTGAACTGGACATTAGCTGAAGATAGCGGTGCTCACCTGTAACCCCAGAATTTAGAAGACAGAACCAGAGAGTGCGTTTAAAGACAGAACAGAAATCTGATTCACCAGAAAAGCATTGTCCCCAAGGTCATACAGGTGGGAAGAGACAACCAGAACCTAGGCTCTTCTCCAGTTGCTGGCACGACAGTAATCTTACTTATCCTCTACGTTTAGTTAACTTAAGGTTCCTCTTCTGGCTGGTGGTGGCACATGCCTTTGGTCCCAGCACTTGGGAGGCAGGGGCTGGTGGATCTCTGACTTCTAGGTCAAACTGGTCTATAGAGTGAGTTCCAGGACATTCAGAGCTACACAGAGAAACCCTGTCTTGAAAGACCAAACAACCCAAACCCAAAAGAAACAAAGGAAAAAACCCCCAAACAAACAAGCAAACAAACCATCTTCTGTAAAAAGCTAACACGTGTGTATGTGTGCGTGTGTGCGTGCGTGCGTGCGTGCGTGCGTGCGGGCGGGCGGGCGTGTATGCATGTGTGTGCCATATATGTGTGAGTGCCTGTGGATGACATGAAAGAACATCAGATTCCCTATAGCTAATTTATAGACAGTTGAAAGCCACTAGATGTGGGTGCTGGGATCCAAACTCAGGCTCTACAGAAGAGCAACAAGTGCTTTTAACCACTGAGTCATCTTTCCAACTCACAATTCAGGCTTGCTTTCATCTCTTTGTCTCCCAAATAGTGCCAATCATACCACTGCTTCATCTTACCTTCACATTATTATTAATAATAATGTAGTAATAATAATAATGTAATCACAAGAGTATTATTACATCTTAGCATTACTCACACCATTACATTATTACACATTAATATTATTAGATAATATTATGAGTCTCCTTGGGTCTTTGTAGAATAGCAGGGTTGAGAATGACAACAATTGATTCTCTCACAGCTCTGAAGGCCAAAGACTGAGATCAGAGTCTTGCCTGGACCCCCCTCTTGAATGTACAGGTGGGAATCCTTCCTTATTTTTCTTTTTTTAAGTTTTTGGTTCCCTCTTTGATATTTCATGACTAGCTGCCACATCTGTCCAGTTTTTGTTCCCATGTCCCTTGACTTTCTTCCCCTGTAATAACATCAGCCATCGGACTTACAGCTCATTTAAATGCTAGTGTTCCCTCACTGTAGCTCGATGCCAAGCTAGCCCTTGTGCTGAGCTCTATCCTGGTTGCTGTGGACAGCTTTCAAGTTCTATCTGCCTATCAGATGGGAATTGCTGGAACTTATGCCAGCCAGGGCTGTAATCAGGTACTGTCAAGCCACTGTGTCCCCTGCTTAGCTATCTTTCTGCTGTCACTTGAATGATTTCTGCATCTCTTCAGGATCCACAGCACAAGTCCCAGGTCCCACTGAGGAGGACACAAGGTCCTTTTCCCTTTCTATCAGCCCTGTATCACTGAGGTTCCAAGAGGCCCTGGGTCCAGAGCACTACAGCTACAGTACCTTACAGATGTAAAACTATCTCCCAGGATTCAACACTGATGAAGCCACAGCTGAAGAAAAGCCATAGATCACAAACACTTTCAGTGGGTGCCTCTGACGGAGGGCAAATTGGTGCTCACCTCACCATGTCAGAACTTTCTTCCTTCCTGAAGTAAATAGCATGTTCCCCTCATTTGCCTGCTCCAGAGATGTCTCAGTCTTACCTAGGAGCAGAGGCTCCCCAAAAGAACTTCAGTCACAAAATTAGCTCAGTCTCTCACATAAATAGTTCCATACTCTCAGTGGGCTCGTATATACTTGACAAGTGATTTCTTTTCACTAAGAATGTCTTGATCCATCATCCACATCTGTATATAAATTGTCCTATGCCATGTGTATGGGGATAATGTCCCTATTGAATCCACAGGGCAGGCTACAGCACCCCTTAGCCTTTGATTGTACTTGCACATTTTCGGTTTTTGTACAACTACAATCCATCCTGCAATATGCACTTCTACACATACACCTTCGCACAATTGTGCAAGTATTTCAACATGATGAATTCCTGCAAACAAAATCACTGAATCAAAGATGATGCATTCCTGGGACTCAATGGAGGGAGGTCGGTGATAAAGGACCTAATCAGCCTATTCAAGGCCCTTCGTTTGATCCTCAGAACCACTAACAAAACAAAACAATGACCTGGCATGGTGGCATCTACCTATGTCAGCACTTGGGGGGCTGGGTGGGAAGGAGCAGGAGCTCTGTGCCATCATTGGCTGCATTGCATAGTGAGATCGAGGCTAGCCTGGGCTATGTGAGATCTTATCTCTGGGTTAAAAAAAACATACCAGCAACAAAAATAAAATAAAATAAAAATTTAGAATCAATAAGAATATAGTTCAAAAGCATTAAATAAACACATATAAAAAGTCTAACTTCGTGAATTTTATCATATGTATGTATATATGTATATTCTGTGAATAAATGTGTTTGTGTTCAGAGCCTATTTCAAACCAGGATGACCTCACCTTAATTCAGTCATACTTGCAAAGATCTCAGCCCAAGTCTTGAATCAAAGAAAGGGGATAAATTGAACATTTACCTGCCCATTTCCATCCACAATCTTGACTAAGGTTGCTCCTTGGAAAGAGTCCCCTAGTTTTCTGGGCTGACCGGTTTTATGGCTTTGAATCTTGGCACAGAGACCAGGAGCTTGAGATGGAATGGTGTTGGTATACAGGAATCAGATATGTTAGTTTGGTATGGTGGAAGAAAACTGTAGAAAGAGGTGAAACAGTTGGCACTCAGTTCTGGTTCTACTGAGTGGGCAAGCCAGGTCTTATTCTTATGGGCCCCATGCCCCATCTGTGACAAGAAAAGCTTGGATGGCTCTGAATTCCTTCGACTCTCCATGTCCTATTCCAATTTGTCTCCATAACAAAGAATTTTGAGCTTTGGAGAGGAAGAATGCCAACCCATCAAACAAATAACTCATTAAAATAGAAGCATCTCATTAATGTGTTTCTGGAGAACTGAATTCTTAAAAATAGGGAGGCATATGGAGGAAGGGAGGGGCAGCTGCTGTGTTCTCCTCTGGAGAGAGAATGAAAGGGCTTAAATTATGCCAAAAGGGATTTATTTAAATTAGACATTAAGAAAGTTGTGAGACAATGCAGTGTGCTATCCAGGATTTTGGAGACTGCTATATAAAGACATTTTTTTTAAAGCATGTGTTTTATTTTGATTCTTTTGAATATATGTATGTGTGTGTATGTGTGTGTATGTGTGTGTGTGTGTGTTATGTGTGTACATACACTATACTTCAGCATAAAATGAAGAAGTATAGTTAGGTCTTTCTAGGAGAAAATGAAAGAAAAGGAACTGGCATTCAACACCATTCACCATCTCTAACTTTGGCCATGGCAGACATCACTAATTTACTATGGCTTTATTCCCATGAGGCCGAGGAAAGTCCTCATCATTCACGTCAATATCACAACCCAGGCAGCTACTGCCAACCAATCACAATTGGCCAATGAAGTTGAAGCTTATCTGCCTTCTTAGACTGCACTCACTTGAGTGACTCAAAGTGATCTGCACAGAATTCTATGCACTGATGATTCTGATTCTCCTCAGCTACCATGTCCCTTCCTGTAAGGATTATCTGCTTTTATAAAAATTCAGATGCCAGGTCCCTCTCCCAAAGACTCTAGCAATTATGGGCCCATGTTGTACATTTTACCAAGCCAACCCTGGATGACTATCTAGGTGATATTGCCAGGGCCACAGAGAAGGTCCAGAGACCTGGATGAAAGAAAGGCATTGCATATATTTGTGTGTGTTTAACCCATTCTAGAGTCCAACTTCCAAGCTAGCCAAGACTCTGCTCAACTGATCGATTGATTACAGAAAATAGCCCTTTTGGAGGGTGTTCCAAGCTGGCTCCCTATCTGAAGTTCAGGTCAGAGTGAAACCCAGGAATCTACCCTCAAAATGCTTAGTACCTGCTCAGTGTTAGGAATCTTGCTGTTCATTTACCTGCAACTTCTCTTAGCTGTCTCTGATATTTTACATTCATAGCCATCACTGGACTTTTCTAGTTGAAAAAAAAATCTTTTCATCTTCTTGCATCTGACTTTTTTTTTTCTCTCTGTAGTTATCTACTTCAGCCCCATTTAGGGAACTGGTAATCAAGGAGTTGGTTCCATCCACATTTTGCTTAGTAAACCAATGAATTTACTGAGGTGCCTTACAGAAGTAGAGATGACACAAGAGACTTGTGTCAATGAAAGCCCACCCCAAATACTCATACACTGTTGTTGTTTGAAATAAAATCTTGATTCTTAGAGGGAAATTCCTCGAGGCATAAGATGTTAAAGGGGAAGTGAAATGTCAGGATATTTTAAGACTGATGTTAAAAGGGTGGTGGACCAACAGAATGTTTCTAAGGGGGAAGCTAATTAGGACCCAGGATATTTACAGGGTGATAAAACAATAGAATGTTTTAAGGAAAGTTGAAAGCTCTCATCCTACAGGGAAGCTTCTTAAGCTCAGGAACTAAACAACTCAGTGCACTTCAGGAAGTTCCTGAAACAAACTAGAGTCTCTAATCCCTTCTTCCCCAAGCATACACAAGCAGTCAAGACAACTGAGAGACACTTTTTAGACAAGCAGGGCTGCCCAGAAGAAGCAAAGACCACTTGAGCTACCTGGAAGAGGCTCAGACCAGCTGAGCCACCTGGAAAGGACATTTTCCAACCTTCTGAGCTGCCTGTGGGTTTTGCAATGGCGCCAGGCTTTCAGCTTTCACAAACTATCACCAATAGGCTTTGGTGATACATCTATCTTTGAGTTATTTCTGCTTTTACAAGTAACTCATACTCCTCACTCATATTCTGGTAAATAGACTCAATAAAAACCACTGGTTCACCAAGTTGGCTTTGATGGTATCCTTACTTTGGTCTACATTTGGTTCTCTACCTGGGGTAAGAAAACGTTTGTTCATGTCTCCCTGTAAATAGTACCACACATCAATCATCTCTACAAATTTTTATTTACTCAACAACCTAATAAAGAGATTAGTTAATTACAAGGATAGCAATATAATATTTCAAAACTGATCACAACCAAACCAAAGTTAGGATACAAATAAATAATAGCCTTCAACTGGCCACAGTCTCTCATTAGCCACATAAGTCATAGGGGGTTCAGGAGGCTAAATACAGATCCCATGGAGATGTTCATTATATGGCAAAAGAGATCTCTTAGATGTGATTAAGGATCTTATGACATAAAAATCATCCTGGTTCCTCCAGGCTTTCTCTAAATAAAATCACAGGTGTTCTCACAACAGGAAGCAGAGGGGAATTTGACCATAGCAAATGGAAGGCAATGTAACCATGGAAGCAAGATGCTAGGCTGCTGGCATTGGCGGTAGAAGGGAAGGGTGTGAGCCAAAGAATGCATGTGCGTCTAGAAGCAGAAGTAAGGTACAAATTCTACCTGGAGCTCCCAGAAAGGCCACAGCCTGGTTGACAGTTTGGTTTTTAGTATAGTGAAATTAATTTAGAGCTCTAACTTGTAGAGCCACACAGGGCTACATCTGTGTCATTCCAAACCATAGAATTCACAGTAATTTTCTATAGCAGCCACAGGAAGCCAGCACAGCTGGGAATATCAGACTGCAGATGGCTGGGGGGAGAGCCTGAGGTATGAGGAGAATTAGGCACCACATACGCTGATGGAGCTGGGCTGTGCACCCAACTTAGAGAAGCTGGGATTGAATGTCTGAGATCTGCTTGAAGACAGGGATAGGACAGAGAAGTAAGGTAAATACATCTGACCAGAGTTAAAAAACAAAATGAATTACAGTCAGAGCCTATGTGTCTCCGGAGGACTTCACACACTGTTGTAAAGTATGTATAATATATATACCACGCATGCTATGCATTCTGTGTGTAACCAAACCATTCTTGCTCTGTGCTTAGGAGGCAATATATAGTGGGCAGACTAAACTACTGAGGGAAATGCATCCCTGCCTATTGGAACAGAACACTGCCAAAATAAATGGACTCCATTTCCTTCCAAGTCTCCCATCCCTTTCCTATCAGAAATCCCCTGGGAGCTTGCATATGCATGCATGCATGATCTCTCTCTGTCTTTCTCTGTCTCTCTGTCTCTGTGTCTCTCTGTCTCTGTGTCTCTCTGTCTTTGTGTCTCTCTGTCTCTGTGTCTCTCTGTCTCTGTGTCTCTCTGTCTCTGTGTCTCTCTGTCTCTGTGTCTCTCTCTCTCTCTCTCTCTCTCTCTCTCTTCCTCCTTCTCCTTCCCCCCTCCCTCCCTTCTTCCCTCCCTTCATCCATCTTGTCTCAAACCATCTTTCAGCCTCAGCACCACACCTGGCTCCATCAGGCTCATGCACTGACACTGAAGAACTCTGGTTTGTAAAGATAAAACTGTATGATTCTTGATAGGTCCCTTGTAAGAACCAAACTGCTGATCTCTGTGTCAAGAAGATACCGGCATAAGGACAGACACATAGATCAATGGAATAGAACTGAGATTACAGAAATAAAACACTGTAGATATGGTTCATTTACTTTTGGCCAGGTTATAAAAACAATTCCATGAGTAAGGACTGGTCCATTTGTTGGTTAGCACTTGGACAACTGGATAGCAATGCACAAAAGAATGAAGGAGAATTCTTATCTCAGATTATATACAACTCAAACTGGTCCACAGACCTAGGTGGAAAATATAAATCTAGGTAACCCTTAGAACAAAGCATAAGATTACATTTTTGTGGCTTTGGGTTAGGCAATGACTTTTTTACATAAGATATCTAAAATGCAAGCAGCTCAAGGAAACAGAGTTGAAAATATGTGTGCTTCAAAGGATGTTGTTATGAAAAGACAGACAACAGGGAGAACATATTTGCAAATAATGCACAAGAGACTTGCGACCACCATATGTAATTAATGAATTTTTAAAAAAAAATTATGTATTTATTTACTGATTGATCATTGATTATATACGAGCATGCTAAGAGGGCATCAGATCCCATCACAGATGGTTTTGAGCCACCATGTGGTTCCTGGGAATTGAACTCAGGACCTGGAAGAGCAGTTGGTGATCTTCACGGCTGAGCCATCTCTCCAGCCCTATAGTGAATTCTTATAACTCAAGAATCAAAAATTATTTCTACATGGGCAAATGATTTAAACATGTGTTTCCTCAAACCTCAAATAAAATAAACAAATGGCCAATAAGCCTATAAAATATTAATTATCATTAATCATTAGAGAAATATAAGTACATAAGTTCATGCTCACAGTGATGAATAACATTTTTTTAAAGTTAAAATGCAAACAGTGTTGGTGAGGACACACACTGGCAGGGATATAAGATGGTCCAGCCTCTATGTTAAACAGCTTGATAATTTCCTCAAAAGTTGTATAAAGGTGTGTTAGTTACTTTTCTTTTTATTCTCATCAAACTACTTGACAAGCAGTTTAAATTTGGTCTTACAGCTGGAGAGGGGGGGAGGATACAGCCCACTGTGGTGAGGAAGGCTGGTGCAGGAATGTGAGCCACTGGCTTACTTTGTATCCGCAGGGGAGCAGGGAGTGTACTAGGAATGAAGCCAGGCTATATAATACTTAAGGCCTGCCCCCAGTGGCTCACTTCCTCTAGTAAGGCTCCTTCTAAAAGTTTCACAGCCTTCCAAAATAGCTGGGGATCAAACACAAGAGCCTAGGAAAAACATTTCATGTTCGAATCCCAGTGCCAAATAATTCTGTGATTTCCCTCATACTTGATAGACAGTCCAGAGAACTGAAAACCATGACCACAGAATGACTTGTTCACAAACATTCACGGCAGCACTATATGTTTCTGTCATGAAGTGTCAATATTCTGAATGTCAATCAAGAGGTGAGCTGAGAAACATATTGTAGCTTACCAATACAATGCTATGTCACATGGCCAGGAAATGCCACAAAATGCTAGTCACTGTCACAGTCACTACACTTTATAATACTATGCTAAGTGAAAAGAAATAAAATACAAAGGCCATATAGTGTATAAATCTATTCACACACTAAGATATCTAGAATAGGCTGATCCATAGAAACAGACACTAGATTAGTGATTTCCACAGAGTGAGCCGGAAGTGGTGAGAACAGTATGGGAAGTGTCTGTGAATGGATTCTGTAAATGGACAGGAAGTGATAATTCATATCTTTGTAACTAGAGCTCGAGAGATGCCCCAGCTATTAAAGGCCCAGATTCACATTTAATATCTTCATAACTAGATGTTTTTGATGGTTGTGGAATGCTGAAAATATCTCAAGAAACTCTGCATGGTTTACCTTTAAAGACTAGGTTCTGTGAGGGTATGAATTATATCTCATACAGCTATTATTTTAAGATTTGCTTTAGTTTTGAAATTATGCATGAGTGTGTATCTGTGACTGGATAGATTCATGCAAGGACAGGTACCAATGGAGACTAGGAGAGGGATCGTCATGTAGCCTGGAGCTGATGTTATAGGTGGTTGTGAGCTTCCCAACATCACTGTTGAGAACTGAACTCCGATTCTCTGCAAGAGCAGTAAGTGTTCTTAGCTACTAAGCCCTTTCTCAGCCCCCATAGTTGTTATTTTTAAATGAGAGGGGGAGGTTGGGCAGTTCGTAGATTTCTGAGGGGGATTGAAGAGCCCTGTTCAGAGTAAAGAAGGCCAGAAGAGTGCCCTAGAACATTCTGCAGAAGTGTCCTCTGAGACAACCTGTTCTGGCCAGCATGCACCAGGGCCTGTATATAAGATTGTCTCAAGCACACTGTTACCCTTGGCCTAGATAGCCTTGATGCCACTAGAATTTCTCCCTTCAGTCTTGGAAGGGATACTTGGCTGGAAGTTTGCAGAACAAATGATTATTCTTAGCTCTAAGTCCAGCTTGTGGGGTGAGGGCTTCATTAGCTATCCCGGAGCTAGGGTTACACACAGGTGAAAGTTCTACAACATGAGTTCTGTGAGTTCAACTTGGATTCTCTGTAAGGGCAGTTAGTGCTCTTAACCACCAAGCCATTTCTCAGCCCCCAAAGTTGTTATTTTTAAAAGAGAAGGAGAAGTTGAGAGGTTCGTCTTACCTTGGAAATTAGAGCACTTAACTCAGGAATACCAAACGCAAGAGGTGGGTCAGGTACTAAGCTACAAAAATGAAAACGAATGGCCTTCCTGACATCACATTTATTCTGGTTTTCTTTTTTTCTCCTCAGATTTCCGCAGAGTAGAATCAAACAGTCTCATCACTGTTCCTCTTCTTCCTCTTGGTTGTCGCTTGTAGATCCCTCTGCTATCCATGGGTAACTGTCTATCAAATCTCTGTTGCTACCTACCTGCATTTCAATAACAAAAGCAAGATGTTAGCCATTAATTCTGCTTCACCTGGTTTTCCTTTATTGAGAAACTACCAGGATCATAAAAGCTTTAGTAAATGAAAAGAACAGGCTTTGGAACAGGGCATATTTTAATAAGAATCTTAGTTCGGATGCCTTCTGAGTCTCAAGTTCCTGTATCTGAAAACTGGGGTTAACATTAACCTCTAGGGTCACTGTAAGTGCCATCAAAAGCTTGTCTACTCTTACTACAGCAGAATTTAGGAGATGGTCAGTGAAGGGAGACTGGCATGGGAGGTTCTCATTGGCCCCGGAGGTCTTTGAGACAAGGAGATGTGTGCTTGCTTGAAAGTGCTCGTTCACTGCCCTTGACAGGTATCTTCAGAAGAACCAGGTCCAGGCACCATGACAGTGCTTGGGGCCAGAGAGGAATGCATGACTCTGTAACCACTTTTGAAAATGGCCATGCTTAAATGCAAAAGCTCTTGCATCTTCTGCCTTTGTAGACTTGTTAATCAATGCCGGGTTCCAGTGTTTTACCTGAAGCTGGTAGACTCACCCTGTTTTCACGACCAATACATTAACTATAAAGCCGTGGGAAATTCTGTGAAGGGAGTCAAAGTATGGCATTTTCTGATGCCTCGGAGAAGCGGATGGAGGCTTATAAATGTTACAAACCACCATAATGAGGGACTGTGAGATGATTCCGTGGGTAAAGTGGATGCTATGCAATCATGTATGTCTGAATTGGGTCCCCAACACCCATTTAAAAGCCAGATGTGATGGCACATACCTACAACTCCAGACTGGGGATGGGATCCTAAGGGGTTGTTATCCAGTCTAGGCAACATGGCAAGCTCTAAGTTCAGAGAAAGCGATCAAACCACAAGGTGAAGAGCTGTAGAAAAAGACAGCCAAACTCAACCTCGGGTCTTCATACACATGTGCACACACACACACACACACACACACACACACACATCTGTGCACACAGTTGCTTATAACACATACACTCATAATAAGAAACAGAAGGTTATATGTGTTATAAACCATGTAACTATGAAGAGTGGTTACAGAAAAACAAAACACTGATTGTTCTAAATTTCACATTCATTCACCAGAATATACATTAGTACATATTGAAAACCTACTATTAGGTGTTTCTGGAACTATTTTTCTCCTTACCCCATGTTTCCAAATGTGGGGACAACCATTAGTGTAACACTTGTGGTTTACTTCTGTACTTACTGGTGTTTCCTTCTCTGGACACACGAAGGTAGGGGGTGGGGTATACTTGTCTTCTGTATGTGTGTGAAATTGTTTATGGAGGTTGAGCTTGGCCTAAGAAGACATGGGCTGTAATGGGAGGTCAAAAAGGGAATGCAATTACAAACTGCCTGAGTTTCCTGCCCAGGCCTGCCTAAGCACTCACCTTCTACCTACAGGCATCTCTATCCCTGGTCTCAGTATTTCACAAATGGGCTAGGGCCTCCTATCAATATCAGGGATCTCAAAGTCTCCCAGGGAACCCCACTTCCTGTCTCCTAGTCTGCTCTGAGAGCAGGGTGTTTCATTCGCTACCTCAAACCTTTTCCCTTCAGAATGGAGTGTTTGACGGAACAGGCGTGGAAACTGTTCTCCTGACTTATTAGTTTCCAGCTTTTTAGAACCCAGTGTCTTATTGGGTTAAAGTTCCTACCCTCCTCTCATTCCTTCCTCATACAAGATTCTGCCTTGGTCCTGGCACCCCCCTTTCCCCCACTTCCCACCCCTGTGTCTCTCTACTCCCCTTCTCTCTAAAATCCTGGCAGGGATAACTATGACAAAGGGAGTCAATGGAAAGGCTGAGAACTCATAGACAAAGGGAGCCTTTGTTTTTCCCGGTGCTTTCTCTCCTGGCTCCAGCCTCTTTGAAGAGCTGTACCCACACACTCTAATGTTAACATTCACCCATTGATCTGCAGCACATGGCCTTCTCTTCTCTACCATCTGTCAGCAACATAACGGCCTGACTGGTCTCATTGCAGACTGTAAATAAACCAATAGTCCCAACTTCTGAGGGAAAACCAAAGCACAGGAATTATGTTAATTCCATCCTAGCCCATTTGCATGCATATATTAATATGAATCATGTTACCGCTCCAGCTGCTTCCGTGTTACAAGTGATCCTTGGTAGTAGAAATATCAGGTTGAAATAAACTCCTCTCCTTCTAACCCATGGTCCCTGAAACTACAAACACAACCTTGCTTATCTATAGCTGAAAATCAGCTATAGGGATGGAAATGTAAAGTCCCAGGCAACTCAGTTCCCTTAAAATGGATATTACCTGTGATTTTCCCCCCTCAGACAATGTCAAAAACATAGGGCTATTGAAAGTTATTTAGAAGAACTTAAAACCTAAGTGCACAAGTTCACATGCCACACTCCAACGAGTGAGTGTTCGTTCTTACACCATCCTTGAGCAGGTGGGCTGCAGCCTCAATTTTATGCAAATATAGATGGTCTTCTAAATACAATATGCTCATAGAAAATGCATCATCTTCAGGGCTCCAGACAGTGGGGGAGGGGTGCCCGCAGAAGTCCCATGATTTATTCAGTTGGTTTTAAATACAAATCTCCTAGCCAAGGTTTTGGAAGAATCTATTGCATAAGCGCAGGAACAGAGAAGAATCAAGAGCTCTGCAGGCTGCCTCTCTCCTCCACTCCACGGTCACAGCATCTGCAGAAAGGGAGGAACTTCACTATGTATGGGAAGGGTCACAGTCGTCAGATATTTTATTTATTTACATTTCAGATGCTATCCCCTTTCCTCATTTGCCCTCCCTAGAAAACCCCTATCCCATCCCCCCCTCCTCTTTGCTTTTATACCATTTTAATTACATGTAAGTATTAAGGTCAGTTCTAGGTTGGGGAACTAGCAATACAATATACAATAGATGCAAACAGTCAAGGAATATCCTTTAAAATATATTTTTTAAACTGAGGTGTAAGTAGCATAAAATTGAATGTGCAGCTTTTGGCTGTCCAGACGAATGGGATTTGGTAATTGTATGTATTTGTGTAAAAGGAAGGCTGTGGTGTAGGACAGTGGTGGGGTGCTTACTCAGCATGTGAGAAGCCTTGGGTTCAACCCCAGTACTGCCAAAAAAAAAAAAAAATGTAATAAGTTAAATTTTTTTAATGAAAAATATAATGAAGGTATTTTATTAAGAAAATAAATAAAAGCTGGGCATCATGGCTCATGTCTTTAATCCCAGAACTAAGGAGGCTGAGTTAGGTGGACTTTTATGAGTTTGAGGGCAGTCTAGCTACATAGCAAGTTCCAGGACAGTCAGGGCTACATAATAGAGAAACCCTGTCAAAAGAAGGAAGATGAGGAGGAAGATGAGGAGGAAAACAAGGACAAGGAGGAAGAAAGAAGGGAAGAGAAAAGAAAAGAGAAGAAAAGAACCATAGAGAGTAGCCAAGCATGGTGATCTATGTCTAGAATCCCAGGACTCAGGAGTTGAGGCAGATTACTGTGAGTACCAGGCTAGTCTAGACTTCAGCATGAGATCTTGTCTCAAAAATAAAGAAATGTTCTTTTTAAAGAACTAGACAAATTGTAAAGTGGGGGTTGGGAGGACATATGCTATAGTTAACATTTAATCTCAGTTGGGGCTTTCTACCCCACCTATGATCATTTAGTTCCCAGATAAAAGATGCAAAACTTCTATATTTATAATAAGTCTTGGACAGCATTAAAGCTGAGTAGGTATCTACCCGCTATGTATTATGTCTACTTCCCAGCCAATAACCCCGAGATGTGACTAGCCAAGTTCTGCCTGGGCTGCTCTTACTCTACTTGGCTAGCCCTCATGTCCTGTTTTTATGATTCATCTACCCCATGTCATCTTCTCCTCTCTCCACCTTCTTCCTCATCTCTTGTGGACTCCTGCCTCAGATATCCAAGCCTGGGAACTGAAATTCCTCCTACTTCTATAACTATAGGCTGTTGGCAAACATTTTAAATTAAGGAGCAAGATCACATAGAATCACTTTGTGCACATGAGGATTCTCTTATTTCTGAGGCAACCAGTGCCAGTATTTAGCATTACAACATATATAGCAACAGACCACCCCTCAACAATTCCCCTTTTTTGCCTAACTAAAAAGACTCTTTATCTTACAATAATAAACAACATACAGTAGGAATAATTATGAAAATTATTAGGTAAGTGTTGACATTCAAAAGTCCAGTTTGTTTACATTCAGTAACTCAGGAGAAAGTATTTACTAATTATCCTGGTGAGTTCAGAATTTGTATCTAAATCAGTTTCTATCCCAATATGCATTATCAACCTAAAAGTATCTTCTTAGACAAACATCTTAAATTCTAAACTACTTAAGCCTGTGGTAAGACTATGCCTATCTAGTCTTCAACCCATCAGAGACCTGAGAAGGAATAACCATATATCGAACAAATACTGTAAAAATGCTTATAAATAAAGAATAAAAATGAGAGAACCTAACAGTTAGAGAACTTGAACAAACAGTTTATAAGAGATGTCACCAGTTAGCCAAACATTCACTTAAAGAAAATACTCAGAATATTTAGCTATTCTACTGTTTTGATATTCTTGTCTGTAATGCATTTACTGCATCACACCTACACCACCCCAGTGACCAGACTAGATGTAAGATGCTAAGTGGAAGTGTATTTTGTACTTTCAGACCTAGCCTTCTCAAGCTACACGTTTTCTGCTTAATAATTACAGAGAGTGAGCATGCCTGCAGTTGCTGGATCCCTGCTTTGTATGGTTCAGTGTTGCAAAAGGGAGAAACTCCAAGAGAGCTCACAGGCCAGGGCCATGCACACAAAAGAAGTAGTGTGAGATATTTAAATCTCCAACCCAAATATGACCAGTCAATGAAAACACAACCCAGTCATTATGAATATATTCTGTAAGCCTAGATTAGGCAGAAACCCCTACACTACTCTGTTCCCCAGCTATGAAACCCTTATAACTTGAGGATTTTTCCAGACCCTGCGTCTGTCCTTCTACCTCCTGCTTCCCAGTCGTCCTCTCCGTCCTCTCCTTCGTCATCTTCCTCCTCCATTGTCTTCCTCCAGTCCTCTCCTCTGCTCTCTTCCACCAACCTTTATTTCTCCACCTCCCCTTCTGCCCAATCACTGGCTCCAGCCTTTATTTTACAAATTAAGATGGGCGGAAAGTTCACTAGAATTCACCTGTGTAATGACTCACACCTCCTCTGCAGCCCTTCACAGGAAAGAGGAATTAGTATCAAAATACAAGGCCAGGGCTATCCACAACAGGGGTACTGCAGACAAAGCTGCTTAATCCACAGAGTTTGTGGTTTGAATATGAAATACTCCCTACAGGCTCACATTTGAATGCTTGGCTCCCAGCTAGTGGTGAAGCTTGGGAAGGTTCTGGATCCTTTAGGAATCAGGACTTGGCTGGAGGAAGTGGGTCACTGGAGAGAGAGAGAGGCAGGACTTGAGGCTCTGTAGCCTGGCCTCACTTCCTGAGTCTTCTACACTCTCTGCCCCAAGAATGTAGATTCAACATGTGCAGTCATATTCCATTCCCATGCCTCCCCCAACCCCAGTATTTTAATTTAGTACAACACATAAATATATAAACTTTAATAATTAGCTCTCTCTCCCAAGCATTTGACATCTAGGTGTGTATTTACAGGCATGCAGCATGTATAAGTTACTTTTTCATTGCTACGATCAAATGTTTGAGAAAGACACTCTGAAAGAAGAAGTGTTTTATTTTGGCTCACAGTTTCAGAAACTTTGGTACACAGTCCTTGGCTCCACTGATTCTGCATCTGTAGTGAGAAAGACCAGCAGGGTGACAGGAACATGTGACAGACATTACTCATGGCAGACAGCTAGCAGGGAGAGCTGGAAGGAACCTGGGACAAGGTACAGTTTGAGGGGTTTGTTTGCAGTGAATGTCTTCTCCCTCTAGACCTCCCTTTCCACAGTTACACCACTTCCTCCTGTCTAGTCAAATTCTGATGGATGATACCACTCTTTAGGCCAGAAACCTCATGACTTAGCTGTCTCTGGAACACCCTCAGTGATTCATCCATGGGTGTATTATAGGTGTATTTAACCTTCTAAGCATTTCTTAGTTTAGTTACATTCATAGCCAACATTGGCCATAAAGTGACTCCTCTCATTGTGCCCACAATCTGAGGGCTCAGCTGTCACACATAGCTCAGGGCCACCAGTCATACTGGTCACTAGAGTAGCTACTGATGTCTACCCTATCATATACACCTTTCACATAGGTACATGCCTTCTCTCATGAGTGGGGGTGCTTAAGGGTAAGGCAGACAACTGGTTGACCTTCTAACTTCCAAAGTGCCTCCTCTAAAAGAGCTGCTGGCTAATTCTTGCCCAATTCAAGTAAATCGAAGGCTGGTAATTCTGTCATAGGACACTTGTCTAGATTGTATAAGACCTGGGCTTGATCTCTAGTACCACAATACATACATACATACATACATCTGATTAAATAAGAATTTGTTGATTAAACAATTGATTTTCTTCTAAAAATGTTGAAATAGAAGTTGACATTCTGGTACTTAATATTTTCTTCTGCTTGGTTAACTTGGGTGTGTAGGTGCTGAGTTATTTCTTCCATACTTACTGGCTTTAGAAGGAGCTTCTGTTCTTCCTGTCAACCAGGGATGACTATGGCACCTAACTTCATTGTTCCCCCATCTGACCCTTCCTAGGATTCGTCCTTCCCACAGAGGAAGGACAGTGGAACTGACAGCCAGGATAGACACCATCTGTGGTCCCCACACCTGCTGGGTAGAATCCCCTGGTGTGCTTGTTAAAAACACACACTTGCAAAAGCAAAAAAAATATGTTCAGATGTGCTTCATCATTTCAGCTGGAAAACTTTCAAAGATTAAATAACTCTTCAGGTCAACATACTTACCATTTGTAAGGCATATTTGAATGTTACTTGCTTTGATCCTAAAAAACAACCTTCAGAGGTCTGTCTGACTGCCAGTTATGACTTGATGTTGTCCCACAAGAAAGCAGGCATCAGTAGGCTACCTGGAGTCACAGAACTCGTAAATGACCATCAGTTTTCTAGATGTTAAAGGACCAATGATTTGTGGACATTGTTTTCACAAAATACTAAAATTGAGCTGGCTCCAGTCCTGACTTGATGATTATCAGGAGTTAACACCCTTCCATTTGTCCTTTGTAGAGTTCTGGGGGGGTCTATTGCCTTAGCTTTTGCTTTGTAGGATCATGTACACACACACACACACACACACACACACACACACACACACACAGAGAGAGAGAGAGAGATAAGCACCCACACATGTACCCATGCATGCACCCATGCACCCACCCACAGAGAAGAGACAGGGGTAGGGAGGGGAGAGAGAGAGAGAGAGAGAGAGAGAGAGAGAGAGAGAGAGAGAGAGATCATTCTTATGATGCCATCCTCTTCTTTCTCTCTTAGAGGACCAATGAGCCTTCATTGCTCTTTTGAGCACCGCTGCCCTCTGCAGGTGAGCTCCCATCCTGCCATCCATTACCTTGAGATTCAGACTCATAAAGAGGAAGGGAAAAGAAATTTTCTTCTTCTTCCTTCTTTAAGCTAAAGTTGACCAGTTGACCTTTCAAGTGTTTACTTCCTGACTGATTAGATTCCTGACTGGCCCATAGGAATAGCCATTGTGCTCAGAAAACCCCCTTCCCTGCAAAGAACTTGCAGTAAGGACCTGCGTAGGTGGAGAGCTCTGTGGTGGGAAGTGGCTAAGTTGTCCCTGCATTCTGGGGTATTCAGGTCTCAATGACTCTGCGTCTGAGATAAGTCCACTTCCTTTATACAATCCTTCCTCAGTGTGAGGTCAACTTAAAGTCTGTAGAACCCTCCCTGGCCCACCCCTGTTCCCATGGAAATTCAAGTCTAGATCTGCTTTTCCCAAAACAAGCACAGACCTCAAGAACAAAGCAACACCATACAGCTTGAAAGCAATCTAACTCCCTCTAGGAAAGCAACAAACCTTTTCCAAATAAAAGGTACTTCCTTTGACGTTTTGTAAGAAAGGAGAAAAGCCAGCCTCTTCAAAGGACCTGCTGGCATACCACTTTGCCCAATCTGGATGTTCTCTCCAGAGGGGTCTGTTGACTAGTAGCTCCCTCTTTGCTCTGCCCCATAGGAGGCCTTTCCAGAGCACAAAAACAGGAGGGACAGCCTGTTCCCTGTGACAATTCCCATGAACCTTTAGGAAGTACATTTAGGGTACAGTTGATGTTTTTCTCTGTTATCTCTAAGGTAGTGAGTGCTTCTGCCAACTACTAAACCCAACAGTGTTTCCAAAGATAAAGCCTGTGATACCCTCATTACGTAGGCCTAGTGCTTTGCTTAGACTCTTGTGGCTCATTAGATGGTGTAAGGAGCAGAATGTCACCTTGATAGTGTCTTATTACTGACAACAGTTATGCTGTTCAGGGAAGCAGGTCTGGATGGACCAAATTGGCCTGGTATGAGATAGACCCTGAGAATTCCTGGAGTTGTCTCTGCTTTATAGGGTTTCTGCTAACTTTCAAAGTTTTCCACTTTTGCCTTCTGTGGTGGTTTGAATACGCTTGGTCCAGGGAGTAGCACTATTAGGAGGTACGGCCTTGTTGTAGTAGGGGTGGCCTTGTTGGAGAAAGTGTGTCACTATAGGGGTGGGTTTCGAGACCCTTCTCCTAGCTGCCAGGAAGCTAGTCTGCTCCTGGTTTCCTTTGGATGAAGATGTAGAACTCTCAGCTCCTCTAGCACCATAACTGCCTGGTCATTGCCATGCTTCCCTCCATGATGATAAAGAACTGAATCTCAGAACCTGTGAGCCAGCCCCAATTAAATGTCGTCCTTTCTGAGAGTTGCCTTGGTCATGGTGTCTTTTCACAGCAATGGAAACACTAAGACACCTTCCTAGTGCTGTCTTTAAACCCTCCTCTCTGGTTTAAAAATGATAAAACCAGGTAGGTGCAGTCTGCCCTCTATGTCTTTATTGTGGCTGAGAATCTTGACACACAAACTTTGCATACCAGTTTAGAGATGAATGTTGTGGACTCTAAGTAAGGCTCTCTGGATCTTGGTGTGGCGTATTCATATGGTATATTCACCTGTGCTGTGTGACTGCTTGTACTTGTGTAGACAAGGGGCCAGAAGAGGAATGTCGGGTGTCTTCCTCTGTCACGTTCTACCTTATTCTTTTGAGAGTCTCCTACTGAACCTGGAGCTAGGCTGGTGGCCAGCAAGTCCCAGAAATATATCTGTCTCTACTCCCATCTGTCTCTAAATCCCTTAGGGGATACAGACTTCCTGACTTTATACTCTGTGTGTGTGTGTGTGTGTGTGTGTGTGTGTGTGTGTGTGTGTGAGAGAGAGAGAGAGAGAGAGAGAGAGAGAGAGAGCGCTAGGATACACACACGGGTCCTCCAGTTTGCTCTAACCGACATAGTCTGTTTCCAGCTTCCTCCTCTAGATCGTATATCCTCCTTTTGCATTTCTGTTGCAGATATATACTCATCCATCTAGTCATTCAATAAATATTTGTGCTTCTGATAGGCACTAGCACCGAGCTTTATAACCTTCAATGAATGGTGGAAAGTTTGGAAGACTCTTGCAATAAAGGACCTGGCAGAAGCAAGTTAAGGGAGATTCTTTTGGCTCACAGTTTCCAAGGGAACAAGTCCATCAAACGGGAAGGCATAGTGGAGCAGCTCTGTGGTATCAGGAACATGTGGTGGGACTCCTCACAGCTCAATGCATTGGGACGCAGTATGTGACTAGAAGGCCAGGTTATAGCGTGTCAGCCCTGTTCCCAGAGGCCTACTGTGCAAAGCTAGTTCCTACCATCTAAGGGATTCACAACCTTCCCATATGGTGCCACCAGTTGGGATCTAGGTGGTCAAATGGGAAGAGAGACATTTCAGCTTTGAATCATATCAGCTCTCAATGCCAAGTATCTATTTCCAGGTGATTCTCCCATAACTGGCCCTGAGTAATGGTTTTGATGTTGAAATCTCCAAGAGTTTCCCAGATGATTCTACTAGGTAGCCAGAGATGACAATGCCCAACTCAAAGGCAAAATCACATCGTCAGTTGCCTGTCTACCTTTGTTAGGGATGCACCAGCCCTGTCCCCAAGGCATGGGACAACCATGTCCTTCTCCAGCAATCATTAGAGCTTGGCCTTACCTATGTGTTTGCATTGAGGGATATTTGAATCTTTAAGGATGTTCTGGGCTTATCATTTGAACAATGCATTGAATGTGTGACTAAGAAGAGAGACCCTTGGACAAGAGGTTTATGCTGTTGCAGACAACAAATTATCATTGGTCAGGGACTTGTGATGAAATCTTTATAGAGTGGCAGGAGTACAGTGACAGAGATCTTGTCTCTCAGGTCTGCCTGAGCTGTCTTCGGAAGCACATGTTCTAAGAAATGGGCTGGCCCAGGCTGCTTGCCTCTGGTCTAGTAGTTGATTTTACAAAGCCTCACAGATCCTCAGCGTCTTTCTTAAGCATTTGACATGTGACACCAAGTGATAAAATTTAGCAGCCACACCTAGTTCTGGGAAAGGCCACACAAGAAAGGTGTGTCTTTCTCCAGGCTGATGCTCTACAACTGGCTTGCTATTTTCCTACCTCTCCTATAACAAACAGCACAGCACACGCTGGGTGACTCAACAACAGAACTGTATTCTGTCACAATTCTGCAGGTAGGAACTGAAATCAGTGTCCAAGCTGACATCAAGGTTTGGCCTGCTTGCTCCTGTATGAGAGTCCACTCTTGCTTCCTCCAGCTTCCAGTGGCTGCAGAGCTTCATTGACTTCCAGCCATATCACCCCCATCTCTGCTTCTCCTCTCTATCACCTTCCCTTATGTGTCAAATTGTCCTCTGCTTCCCCTTTGAAGGATGAATGTGATTGCTTTGAGGGCCCAGGATAATTACCTCATCTTAATATGTTTACTGTCCTCTCATCTGTGATATGTGATATTCTCCCACAAACTTACATTTATAAATTCTGTGATTTCGATATGTCTTCTTCCAGAGAGTGTGTTGAAAAAATAATCTCCAATGAATGATATTGGGATATGGGATTATGGTAAGGTGTTTAGGGCATAATGGTGAGACGTTTCCTAATCAATCTTGATTGTCAACTCAACAAGTCATCTAAGAAGAGAAATCTGGGTTGGAAAATTACCTGGATTAGATTGGGTTATAGACTTGTGTGTTACGGGCTATTTTGATTGTTAATTATATAGGAGGGCCTAGCCCACTGAGGGTGGCACAATCCCTAGGCAGTAAAGCCTGGGCTGTGTAAGAAAAGTATCTAAACATGAGCCAGTGACTGAGTACGCAGGCAATATCACTACATGATTTCTGCATTAAATTCCTGCTTGAGTTACTGCTCTGACTTCTTTCAATAGCAAACTATAACTTGTGGTCTGGATATTCCTCCCTAGACTGCTTTCAGTCTGAAAATTTTATCACAGCAACAGGAAGGAAACTAGAACAGTACCCTAGTGATCGGGTCAGAGTTTATATAACAATATCTCTTTCCCCTGTTGTTTCTCCACATGAGGTCTTTTGCTGAGTTATGACAGGGAGAGAGTCCTCACCGGAAGCAGCCCTCATTAGTTTGGAACTTGGAAGTCTCGTAAGTGAAGTAAACTCACACTATTTATAAACTACCCAGTCCTTAGTGCTCTATTACAGCAGGAGGATTAAGACTGCCATCTTTTGGAGCTGTTATTCAGTTCACTGTACCAGATGAAGTGATATTGCCTTGGTTATAATGAGCTTCTCATCAGTAACAGAATTTATCTACATGTGTTGTCTGGCTCATGTTGTCTCCTAAATGTGTAGAACCACCACAACTACCAATAGTACTCACCCCATGGCCTCTTCAACTCTAGATGTTTGAGACAGAACTTTGGAGAAAACTGTCTCAAATCCCTGCTCTAGACTTTCGTTTCTGGTGCTGTGCTAATACATTCTAACCAAAGTAACTTAGAAGAGGAGAGGGTCTACTGGCCTTACATTCATGGGTCACAGTCTATCATTAAAGAAACTCAAGGTAGTAACTTGAAGCAGAAACCTTGGAGGAACATTGCTTTCTGGTGCTTTCTCTTTTGGTCCCAGTCTCCTGCTTAATCAACCTTCTTTTTACATAACCCAGGACCATCTGCCCAGAGGATGGTGCTGCCCACAGTGGGCTGAGTCCTCCTGTGTCAAGTATAATCAAGAGAACTCCCCACAGACAGACCCACAGGTCAATCTGACCTGTCTAATTCTAAAGCAGGGCCTTCCTCTCAGCTGACTTTAGGCTGTGTCCCATTGAAAGTTAATGCTTATTATCACAAAGAAATATAGACCTAAGAATAGGACCTTGGGTTCCAGAACTTACCCTGGAGAAGGATGCTGAAAATCTGTGGAAAGCAAATGAGAGCTTTTCAGTGACTTCTTTCTCCTTGTCATGAGCTCTAAGGTAATCCCTAGGCTCCTCTGTATTCTCAGACAACTTTTAGAAGGACAGTTTTTTAGACTGCAAGGTCTTAAAGGGTACCAAAAGCTGGGCATGGGGGTACACACCTTTTAATCCTAGAGGCAGACTAATCTCTGAGTTCAAAGGGAGCCTAGTTTACAGAGTGAGTTCCAGGAAAGCCAGGGCTACACAGAGAAAACCTGTGGTGGTTTGGCTCAGGGAGTGGCAGTATTAGGTGGTGTGGCAAGGTTGGAGTAGGTGTGGCCTTGTTGAAGGATGTGTGTCACTGTGAAGGTGGGCTTTGAGACCCTATGCTCAAGCTCTATCCAGAGTTGAAGGGAGAGCCTCTTCCCGGCTGCCCATGGAAGCCAGTTTTATCTTGGCTGCCTTTGGATTGAGATGTAGAACTCTTGGCTCCTCCAGCACTGTGTCTGCCTGGATGCTGCCATGTTCCCACCATGATGATAATGGACTGAACCTCTGAACCTGTAAACCAGCCCCAATTAAATGTTGTCCTTTCTTAGAGTTGACTTGGTTGTGGTGTCTGTTTTCAGCAATGGAAATTGTAACTAAGACAAACCCTGTCTAAAAATAAATAAATAAGTAAAGTAAAATCTGGGAATCTGGAGCTGTTTCTCTTAAACCCGAATAGCAATAAGATAAAGAAGGTAGAAGCAAAGAACTGGGATGTTTCCATGCTCTTGAAAAAAGGAAAAGAGAGACAAGTAACAGGAAGGCAGGGCTGTGAGATCTGGATAAAACCTGCACCCACCCAGTTCTTTTACTCAAGAAATGGACTAAAGGCACAAGAGCTAGATGTGAAGGCATCTTTCAGGACTAACTGCTATTTAAAAAAAAAAAAGAAATTACATAAAAAAAATTTTTTTGGAAGGAGGAAATATGCCACAGTAAACATGCGAAGGGTCAAGGAAACTTGTTGGGGTCAGTTCTCCCTTTTCCAATGTGGGTCTCCAGGATGGAGCACAGGCCATCGGCTCCTTAACCTATAGAGCCATCTCAGCAGCCTGCCTGGCATGTAGTGAATTCTGTTCTAACTTTCTTTCTTTTTCTAATTATGTGCATGCATGTGTGTGCTGTACCTGCATTGGTCAGAAGAGAGCGCTGGATCTCTCTGGAACTGGAAGGAGAGGCAGTTGTAAGCCGCCTGATAAGGGTGCTGGGAACAGAACTAAGGTCTTCTGCAAGAGCAGCCAGCACTGATCTTAGGCCTCTGAGTCATTGCCCAGCTCCGTTCATTCAAACTGGCGTAATGCAATTGTACTTCCACTCAGGGGAGAAGGGCTTCGTCCACACAAGACAAGTCTTAGATGAAGTGAGGGTATTCATTGCTTTCTTCTGTCCTTACCTTTTCCTATGCAAATTCTTTAGTTCCGATTTAGGCACTTTAGCATGAATTCTGAACTTCAATGAGCCAGCACTGGTGGCAGATAAAGGGGTTTCTTCTGGACTTCAGAGTCATCAACTGTATCCATTTGTGGTGTTTAGTCCTCTCTGAGTCAACCACATCATGCAAATAGATGATTAGTGACTTTCTTCTTTACTCTTGCTTCTGAGCCATTCAGAATTTTCTGGTCTATCCTTATGATCCCATGGAGAAATGCGCACAAAGAATGTGTGCCATCTCTCCTGTTTGGGCGGCAGCTGCAACTGGACTGTGCCATTCCTCCTGATTGGGCTACAGCTGCCACATGACTACGTGCTGTCTCTCCTGATTGGGCGGCAGCTGCAACGTGACTAAAAGGCAGTTCTACCTTTCTCTTGAGTCTCACTGGAATTTTCCACATCAGGAGTCCCCTGACAGGAGGCACAATATGAATGACGATTATAACCATGTTGTATTTGAAAAATCGTCAATCTTTGTAGAACAGAACCAAACCTGGTTGTCTGCTGTGACAAAAAAGAGAGAGAAAGAGAGAGAGAAAGAGAGAGAGAAAGAGAGAGAGAGAGAGAGAGAGAGAGAGAGAGAGAGAGAGAGAGAGAGAGAGAGAGAGAGAGA
>JANHMN010000013.1:23528279-23564799 GCA_030674055.1 Rhabdomys pumilio
AGAGAGAGAGAGAGAGAGAGAGAGAGAGAGAGAGAGAGAGAGAGAGACAAGTTCTAGACCTGGCTCAGCCAGAAGTTTCTTATGTGACTCCTCTGCCCTGGGGACTTACTTCAGCTGTTCCTTCTTCTCAGTGATTTTGTGCCTACCTTTCTATCACATGATTCTCACCTAAGCAAGACTCAGGTTCTAGTCATTCCCGAAGGAAGGATGCCTTCACTCTGAGTGTTGTTCGTATCTTCTCTGATATATTCCACCAGGCCCTGGCCACTCCTATCCCGTACATTTAATCCTTCATTGTGCTAGATGCTGGAAAAGAGAATTACCCCGAGAAGCTCGCACAGCAAGTAGAGAAGAGAGAGTGGACAGTCAAAATAACTCTGCACAACCAAGCTCAAGTGTGACTAATGATTCTATTTTTAAAGTTATGATAGGAAAACTTACCAAGAGAACAAAGGTCCAATTGTAGAAATGAGATTCTGGATCGCTCTTGCCCAGAGCCTGATGCTCTCACAAAACACTGTGTGTACTGGGGCCAGCTGAGCACAGGCTCTCCAAATCTTATAACGTGCAAATCCTTGATTCTGTTTCACTGTGGTAGGCTCAAACTCAGATCTGCAGAAAGTGGTCAGACTTTAAAGAACCTGACACTTCCAGGAGTCGAGGAAATTTCTTAGCAAGGGTCAGAATAATCAAAGAGGCTGGTTATAGACCGATATGTGTCAAAGCCGATCACACAACTAGTATGAAGCTGGAACAAGGATCTCAGAAGCATCACATCAATCCTGTTGAGAAACTGAAAAGTTGCTCTTACAATGCACTGGTGCTTGGTAGGCATGTCTGTGCCATACAACTGAACCCCTGACCAAGATTAAGCAGTAGTATTTGGTGTTGGGGCCACAGCTGACTAAGCAAAGGAACATCTGTCCCAATTCAAAAATGCTTCTTTGAGGGTTTTCAAATAGGATCGTAGGAAAGGCCCCAACAGATAGGTTCCAAGATGCTGAGGATGCCAGCGTGCACCAGAAGACTGCAGGGGTTGCTATGGAGAAAGGAAGAAGTAGATGAGAGAGGAGAGGAAAAAAGAGAAGAGACAGAGGAACAGAGAGAGGCAGAAAGAGAAAGACAGATTATTTTATTTGAAGAACTATTTCATTCAGTCTGTTCAAACCTCTGGTTCCAGTTGTTTCTGTGGCTGAAACCTGGTTATTTAACTTTCTTTAAAAAGGAAAACAAAACAGCAACTTTCTATTTCTAAACTAGTTTGGGCTAGGTTTTGATACTTTATCTCTCAGGAGTCCTGACAAGGATAGATGATCTGCTTCTTGACAGGGGCAGAGCCAACAACACACTCAGCTCCCAAGTGTCAGAGCCACCAGGGAGCAGTTTCCCACATCTGCAGTGATTCTTTCAGAGAAATTGCTTAAAGATATTATTTTTGAAGAAACTCATAACTCACAGCTATTCAGTGTCAACCTTAACTTTATTATCCCACGACCCCAACATAAATTATCAAATGTACTTCAGCACATGTTAAGTATCTACCACACTATCTTGTTCTGACCAAACCTAACACAATCCTCTAGCCTCCACTCTAGCAAGATCGTTTGTCAGGGCTGTGATGACTTGGTACCACAGACCACAGGCTTCTGTGATAGACTTGGTTTTTTTCACAAAGGTCTGGAAGTTGGAAGTCAGATCAGAATGTTGACAGCTCTGGTTCCCCCTCAGACTGTGATAGGGGCCTCTTCCTTGAGCTTGTAAGATGAGATGACTGGAGAACCTCTCTGTGCATGTCTTCTCCTCCCTGACCTGGTATGTCTACTCACAAGGACACCAGTTCTACAGTAGAAGGGCCCAGCCTTAATTTTCATTTAATTACCTCTTAAAAGTCTGTTTCCACATAGACAGGCATTCTGTCATACTGTAGAGTTAAGATTTCCACACATGAATTTTGAGGGGACGTAGATCAGTCGACTACAAACTTTGGTACTGAAAGCCACTGAGATTTGAATGCTGTTTATCCCTATAGCATAAACCAGGCTACCTTGATGGATACAAAGAAACAATCAAATCAAGGCTCAAAATGACTGCTTTTTTGAGGTGTCTGTGCATATTTATGGCTCTAATAAAATCACATCAAAGATTGTATTTAAGAGAAAAGAAAAGAGAGTTATGCATGACACAGCCATGACTAAATTAGCATGCACTAGTCTCCTTAGAATTAGAACATCATTATTTTCTCTAAAATAAGAAGCTAGGCTTCTTAAGAAGTGGGCTGGGAAAGATAAATGTCTCCTTCTGGGCTGACAAGAAAGCTCAGTCAACCACCACAGCTGTTTCCCACAATGGGTGCCGCCTTCTACCTCATAAGGATCCAAGACTACACCAGGTACTCAGACTGCCTCCCCTTGGGCTTCTGCATGGGTTCGGCCTCCCTGAGTGTCATGAACTCAGATACTTCTCACTTACCATGGTATATCTGGTGACAGATTAATTCCTTAATAGCTTGTCCAGTTTCTTCTACTGCCTGTCACCCTTGCTCCTATGATGTCACAGGTGCACTCATTGTCTGCCAGTCTTGCTCCTGTGATGTCACAGGCTCATTCACTGCCTTCTACCCTTGCTCCTGTGATGTCACAGGTTCTTCCCCTGCTTGACATCACAGGTCTGAGAGAGTCAGAAAACTGAGAGTAGTTTCAGGTTGCTGGGTAAGTCCTTCAGACTCTAAAGAGCAGAGATCCTCAGGAAAGGAAAGACCATCAGTGTTTGTCTGGGGTTACTGTAACAGATAAGCACAGACAGTGACTTAAGACAAAGGAAAGAAATTCTCTCACATTTCTGGAAGCCTGAAGTCCTGCATCCAAGTTTTTGCTACCAGATGTGTCCAAACCCCAGGCTGAATGAGGCCAAGGACAGATATGAATGTGGCCCAATTCCAGTCAGCATTCTTAGAACATGGGAGTTAAGTATTGCTTCTTTTCTAGATAGGTAGTTCCCACAGAAACTTGGTATATGACAACACTGTCATAGTATCTGTAAAGGCTTCAGACCCAAAGAAAGAACTCTTCCTTGCTTTCTAGCATCTGGGAGAGGAACCCTAAAGCTTCTCAGGTGTCCTGGCTGTGATACCCCATCTCCGTCCTCATAGGACCTTCTCATTCCTGTGTCTTAAATCCCCGTCTATTTTTCTCTGATAAAAACATTTTTCATTGGATTAGTGGCTTACCTGTACCATGTGGGAAAATCTCATATCAGATCCTTTATTTATAACAACTTTTCCCTAAGAAGGTCACAAAAATGCTTCTAGGAATTAGGATGTATACATTGGAGGAGGTGGCCACCACTCAGTACGCTGTTTTGCATAGCTTCATTAAAAACACCTGCCCGCTGAATGTGGTTGCACGCCCCTGCAATCCTAGTTCTCAGGAGGATGTGGCTTGTGAACAGCAAATTGGAGACCAGCTCAGCCTGAAAACAGAGGCTGTATCAAAGCAACAAAAAACAAGTGTTTTCCATGACAAATGTGGGCTGTAAATGAAATTTGTGTGTCCTATTCTTTACTGATTGGTCTCTTCATAATCCATAAATATGCATATATCTCTATATCTGTCTATCTATCTATCTATCTATCTATCTATCTATCTATCTATCTATCTATCTATCTATCTATGTATCTATCTACCTACCCACCTATCTAATCTATCTATCTATCCACCCACCTATCTAATCTATCTATCTAATCTATCTATCTATCTATCTATCTATCTATCTATCTATCTATCTATCTATCCACTCACCCATCCACCCATCCATCCATCCATCCATCCATCCATCCATCCATCCATCTACCTACCCACCTACCTACCTACCTACCTACCTATCTACCTACCTACCTACCTATGGCACTTAGTCTTTCTGTACTATACCACAGCCGACATCAGCTGTGTAGGAGCTGTGTAGGAGTTTTCCCCACACCTAAACCTCTCAAGTTCCCTCTCAATTCCCACAGTGTATCCTTTGATTTGATTCTGACTCCATCTACATGAAATTGGCCACAGGGATGACTCTAAGAAAGAACCTCCAATATACACTATTTTCATAAATCTACAGGGCCCAGATTAAGAGAGAAAATTAAATATGACTCAGCAAGAAGCTCCTTCTCATATACCAGCAACTGAACACAAATACAGGAGGCGACTTCAAACGTCAAAGCTTCTTACTTAGAGGTGGAGTATTGGTTGATGCCAGCTGACTTCTTGTTCCTTACAGATGACTTGAGCAGTTTGGGAGGAAAAGCTTAATTCTCTCTGTTAGTTTTCTCCTCTTTAGTGATCAGCCAGTTGTGGCCATTTTTGAGTCACCCTAGAATGAAAACCAATGCAGATGGGCAAGTGGACTGTTTTCGAGGGAGACAAGCAGAGTGGGCTGGGGCTGGCCACCAGGCCAGGGAACATTTGGAGGAGACTCATGGGGCACTTGAGTGACAGAGGCATAGGGTGAGGAACACTGTCAATGAATCACTAGCATTGATCGGGTAAATAGTTCCAAGTTCTGTCTTCGATATTTCATGAACGTTATGGTTAGTTAACTTTCGAAAGACTCTTAGGAAAATTAAAGCAATCCTCTTAAAAGCTAAGCAAATAAAGAGGAAACCATAAATAACTTGGCTGAGGTTTGAGAACTAAATAGATATAAATAGTTAAATAGACATTCCTTCTAAGAAGGCCTAGTGCTATTTTTTTTTCTCCCATTGTCCATCAACAACAAGATGGAGAAAACAAGAAGATAAATTATACCTCACACCAGGAAATAAATGTAAGGGACAATAGACCAACATTCCAGGAAGACAGATTGTTGGTTCAGTTAAGGGAAGGATTCTATAATAGTCAAAGCTGCCCAGCATGAGTGGGAGGCAAGCAAGTGTCCAAGCAGAAGTTAAGGACCATCTGCTGTGGCTATATTAAGGAATTCTGCCCTGAAATGGTTAGGCCAGGAGGACCTGATGGAAGGATATATGTGCTTTGTTCAGCAAAATCTCAACTGACTCCAGCAAACCAGTTCAAGCAAACTTGGCCCTCCAGAGCTCCCTAACAAGCCCCTCTGTGATGCTGACTCCTCATAGTCAAGGTCTTTTGATTACACCGAAGACAAGTAGCACCAGGCTCCTTTCTGATTTGATCCTCCTGGTCCATCCTCTCTCTCAGACAGACTGAGTTTGTATCACTTGCATTCTCCTTTCTTTACACGAGAAAGAACAATGGTGTGCTTACGCTCCACTAGAGTGTTCCTGAGGCATGAATAAATCCCGAATTCCTCCTCTCTTAATGAATTAATCTCTGTGTGCCAGATAGCCATTCACACTTGATTTAGGAGGCAGCTTTAGTTTCTTAGGCTTTGCATTCTGAGAATCTGGGATAAGAACTTCCTGGCACACTCTGACTCATTATGCCTCTCCACTCTCTCTGTGTTTGATGTCTTCATTCTGGGAAGCTTGAGGATGCTGACATGTAAAGATGAGCTCAAAAATAATGTACACAACTACAATGGTTAATACTTTCCTGGTGCTTCCTGCACAGCGGGGCTCATCCAGAGCGCTGTGAGTATCATTTGTGGCAGACTCACAAAGCAGGTTCTATTCTAATTCTCTTCATTTTAAAGATGAAGAAGAGAGGCAGGGAAGAATTCCCTTGCTCTACCCTTGGCCCTGCCATTCTGCCTTAGGTGTAAGCAGCTGATGTCCAAGGGACTCTGGGTGTCATCTACCTCCCTGGTCTTAGATTTATTTGTCTGTGAATTGAAGAACAGGCTTAATAGTGCCATCTCCAGTCTCCAAGAGACAGCATGCCATGGCAGTAATACAAACGATACAGCATACAAAATCCAGTGGAGATCCCTAACTCATCTCATAGAAGAGGCAGGTCACTGTGCCTCCTGTACAATATATCCATGAAGACAACCTGATTTGATTAAAGAAAGTCAGACCCTCATCTGCCTATCTCTTTCTGCAGCGACTACAACCCTTTTCCCTCCATTTATTCTTGAGTTTAGCTGGAGACAACGGCAACAACCACCAACACCACCACCAAGATTCAGCATATGGGAAAACATGCTTGTCACTCTTATTAGCCTTCTTTAACACCCCTTCACTAAGCTATAATATCTTTAACTCATTTATATACCCAAAGTGCACAGCGTGCAGTACACCGATGGACTATGTATCAGCGTGTCTATATTCTGGTGGAATCATATTAAGCTAGTGCTGTGACAGATAGCTCTTCAAAAATGGGAGATAAAAGTGTTATGTTCGGGTAACACATCACTTCCTGCCACTGAAGGATATCTGAGCTTATTGATTTGTGAAGAAGAAAGGTTGATTCACACTTACACGTTTCAGTTCACAGTCACTTGGCCCTATTTCTTTGAGCCCATGGTGGCAGGATACATCATGATGGGTGTGTGTACCCTTCCCCCAGCCATGAGCAGGCCTGAGAGACCTTGCTTACCACAACAGACCAAGTGATAGGATCCAGGTGGAGTTACCCACCTTGGCTGCACAGAACACAGAAGCAGAACTGCCCCTGGGCTTGCCTTGAGATATCTCCCGTGACCTAGAAGGATTATGGATTATCCTACCAATCTCCAGCTGAAACCAGGAGGGGTTTTTGGTTGGGCCTTCCCATTTAAGTTGAGAGATGAACATTAAAGCTTTGAGCCTTGATGAGAGAACTTTGTCTTGGCTTCATCTCTTCTCACCCTCCGTCCCCTTTCATTCCCAGCCCCACTTTCAGGTGAACTCAGTTGATTGGCGGCTACAGGTGTGGGGTAAAGGAGACCTGTCCACTCCATTCATGGAGGCTAGAAAGTGAAAAAGAAAGTACCAGAGTCTCAGGACCCTTCAAGGTTATACTCCCAATGATACAACTTCTCCTCACTAGGCCCTACCTTTAAAGACTCTCCCAGTTCCCAATAATAACAGCCTTTAAGTATTGGCTTTGGGGGGGATATTCTGTATCCAAACAATGGCCTAAAGGTAAACAAACCTATCCTGACCCAGGTTCTTCCCTCTTGTGGCTTCCACAGGAGTCATTCGTATCCGGGTGCCTGGGAAGAAATTATCAAGTCAAAAGAGTGCTCGTCTGCCTCCTGATCCTCTTTGCTCAGAAGACCTACATGTCCCTCTCTTCCTATTTACTGATGACAACTTAAATGTTTGGTCTGGGATAGATGGATAGGCATGACATTGCTGAGAATGTCATTCCAGTGGAGCAGCCTCTTTTGAAGGAGATGTTTCTGGTTTGGAGGCAGCTAGCATAGAGACATTTTGGTAGGTACCTGTGGTGAACAGACCAGACTGAGTTCATCTAGAACTGCTGAGCTGGCCCTGGGTTTTCCCTGAGTAGTTATGCCAAAGGGACTAACACCATTTAGCATAGCTTTGGCAACATCTCACTGGAAATTCCTTTCAAAGAAAAGTGGAAGCAAAGACTCTTTTTTTATGCGATCCCTTGATGGTGACAGTGCACATTCTTTATGGACTAAGTTAGCTCTTACAAAGTCAAGAGTCCCACAGAGTTGAGCGTGGGGTGTGTGACTCAAGTGCAGAGGCTTAGTCATGCTGTTTTGAATCCAAGTCAAGATGTATCAATGAAATGAATGGGGTTCATTTTCACACGTGTCTGTGGAGTTTGTTCTGAATGTAGTTGCGTGTGGTGGGCTATACACTGAGCAGGGAGAAGAGTGGTTAAAGCAGCTAGACCAAGAATGAGGTTTTCTGGATATTAAACATGTAACCCAGGATGCCTCCTGACCTTCTCCTCAGTTTCTTCATTGACATGTTGGGAAAGAACATGGACTAGATTGGCCCCTGTTGTCTTGAAGCCTTGCCCTTGAGACTCCAAAGAGAAAGTTACTAAGGTGACTCATTTGAGAATAACCCCTCCTCTACATAGCCTAGTGCTGTAGGGTTTGTTTAAAATAGAACCTCCTTATTCCCCATACAGCCTCAGTTCTAATAATTTGTAACCCTAGTGTCAGAGGCGCTCAAGCAGAAGACCATGTACCTGGTGTTCCTGGGCCCTGTTACATGTGACACTGAGCAAACCTTAGCGATCCTAGTTCCTCAAACACGAATTGGAAAAGTAACTTCCCCTCCTGTGGGCATGGTGTCAGCCCCCATGAATGATGGTGATCTTAGCACAGTGCCTGCTACAACAAATCACAGTAACTGCTTGTGTGGGATTTGATTATATGGCTGTTTCAGTTTGCTCTCTAACATGGATCAGGGACCAACGGATGGGATCCCTCAAAAGGAGATATCCTTTCCCTCAGCATCATTTTGGGGATGATGCTAAAGATAATAATAGGAGCTAGGAACTTCTTTCCCCTATTTGTTGCTCTCCTTGCTGGGGCTCACCACACAGACATCTGACCAGCTTGCAGGAGACAGCCTTCAAATGCTCAGTGTGGGTTATAAGCATCCTACAGATCCTCGTGCTTGTGCCTTCTGCAATTGGTCTACTTATCAAAAGGAGGTCTTGTTCTCTCACAGTCTACACGCTTCCTTGAATACAAATCAACTTATCTTCAGATCCCCAAGTATGGGATACATGGAGTGAGGCTCTAGATTTGGATAGGCCTGCAATCAGCATAGGAATAGGAATGTCATACCTGTATGTTGCAGTCACCTGGGGAGCTCTGAAATCCATACACCTACACAGGTTCAACAGACTCCCCAAGGACTTGTCATTGGTATCTCTAAGTGTTGAGGGGATTCCCCTGGGTAGCTGAGGTTGAACGCCAGTGTTCAGGATGCTGTTCTCTGGTCGTGGTGTCTCACATCGCAATCAGCTTCTGCTCATCTCATTCATCACAATGCTGAGTCATATTTACATCACTGCAAAGAAAGTAAATCTCTGTCTTTTTCAAGTGGAAAAAGACCATGCATCCCCAATTTCTTGCTGTATACTTGGTTTGATAATTGCTTAGATGCAAATAATATCTTATACTTCTATACACTAAATATTTGATTATTAATTTGTCTCCTTCCCATAACCCAGGAAGTAGAAAATTTCTCCTGAAAAGAGCAAGAGAGTAACTATTTCAGACTTTGCGGGTCATTTGTCTGTCACAAGTAATCACCTTTTTCATTATATTGTGAAGTATCCATAGACACACATAAACAAATGGATGTAATCGAATTGCCTTATTTGCAATAGGCAATGGGATAGATTCGCTTACATGACGGAGTCTGGCAACCCCTCTGTAAACAGTCAAGGTAATTTTGTTTCTCAGTTGTGCCACGTAGTACCTCAGTTATGGTTTCCTTCTTCCTTTGATCAACAAATCTGTTCTTTGTCTCTGCCTAAACCATTGATAAAACTGTTGAACAGGCCCAAAATGTCTACTAACACCACAGTGAGAAGTTGAGGTCATGAACAAACGGGTAAGGTGTTTGCCATACAAGCTGAGAACCCATATAAACACCCCCCCAGGGAACAAATATTGATCAACTAGTCTAGCCAACTCAGTGAGACTCATGTTCAGTGAGAGACCCTATCTCAAAAACAGAGAGCAAACAAGGATCACACCCAGCATTGACCTCTGGTCTCCACATCCATGTGTCATGACATGTATCTGCATGTGTCTGTGTAACTCATCCGCTCCTTGCCCCTCTACAGAGAGATGCCACTTCATACCCATCTGCTGGGCATTGTTAAAAACACATGAAATGATGAACTGGAAGGAAAAGTGCTAACTGTGCAAGACTGAATATCCCAGGAACCCATGTTAGAAGCCAGAGTAAGTGACATTCCCGTCTGTAATCTCAGCACTCCTATCCAGAGATGGGAAACTGAGGCAGGAGCTGGCTGCGAGCTTTCGCCTCTAGTTTACCCAGCAACAGAAACAAGAGAGCTCTTGTCTTAACAAGATAGAAGATAAAAACAAATTTATGAAAGGTATCCTCTCTCTTCATATACATACTATACCACCCACACCAAATAATATGTACTCTCTCTCTCACATACAATAATAATAATAATGATAATAAACAGGAAATAAAAATTTTAGCAAAGATATGAAAGAATTGAAACATCTGTGCCTTGTTAGAAGGAAAAGAAATTGTATGGATTGCTATAAAGACAGCTGGCAATTTCTCAAGAAACTGAAGATAGAATTACTTACAATCTGCTTTTGAACATCTATGCTATGCTTCCACTCATTGTTCATCATCAGAGGAAGTCAGGGCAGGAACTCAGGCAGGGCTGGAACCTGGAGGGAGGAACTCACGCAGAGGTCATAGAAAGGTGTTGCCTACTGGCTTACTTCTCTTGGCTTGCTCAACCTGCCAAGATCAAATCCGTGACCACCAGCCCGGAGGTGGCACTACCCACAATGGACTGGGCATTCCCCTACCAAACCTTAATTAAATACCCTAGAGTCCTGACTGGTCTCCAGAGTGAGTTCTAAGACAGCCAAGTCTACACAGAGAAACCCTTTCTCAAAAAAAAAAAAAAAAAAAAAAAAAAAAGATAAATACACCTATAGGCCTGCCTACAGCCTGATCTTCTGGGGGCATTTTCTCAGTTGTGGTTCCCTCCTCTCAGATGATTTTAGTTTGTAACAACTAAAATTACCAGCACAGTGGTGATGGTTATACAAGATGTAGTTGATGACATTGAATTATTTATTTTAAAATAGTTAAAATGGCAGACATTATATGATATTTGGCCACAGGGCCAACCCCTAAGAACCACTATTGAATGTTTATCAATGCTTGTTAGTTGTTTTTTTTTTTTTTTAATTTTTTGGTTTTTCGAGACAAGGTTTCTCTGTAAAGCCTGGGCTGTCCTGGAACTCACTCTGTAGACTAGGCTGGCCTCGAACTCAGAGATCCGCCTGCCTCTGCCTCCTAAGTGCTGGGATTAAAGGTGTGCGCCACCACCGCCCGGCGTTAGTTGGGTTTTTGTTGTTGTTGTTGTTTATCACAAAATACTGAGAACATAGCTTCAGTGATAAAGGATTTATTTTATCTCATGGTTTTAAAGGTCCCATTCCATGATCATTTGCCTCCATTGCTTCTGGGTCCAGATGAGGTGAAGTACAGCATCATGGCAGGAAGCCATTGCTGTAATGGGGCAAAGTTGCTCACTTCAAGGTAACCAGAGGTAGAGAAAGACATCCAGAGCCAGTGCAAGACTCAAACTAAAACTCATGCCCCAGCAACACACGTCTTAGTCAAGCCCCACTTCCAGTTTCCACCATCATCCAGGTGTCCATTCCATTATGAATTCGTCATATGTAAACACATTCATCAAGCCAGAGCCCTCCTGGTCCAATCCCGTCTCAAAGCCTTTAACACTAAAGAGATATTTCACAGCTACACCACAGTTGCTGCCGTCAGTCCACCATGAGATAAGCATCCTGAAGGCAATGGAAAGCCAGTAGGTAAGTCAACTTTCTATCACTCTGGTGAAATAAAAAGGAACTTATGGGATGGAGGGGGTGGGAGGAGCCATGGGTTTATTTTAGATCACAGTTCCAGAGAGTTCAGCCTGGGGTTGGCTCATTCCATTGTTTCTGAGCCTGTGGTGTGGCAGTCTGTCATGACAGAACAGTGTGGTGGAGCAAAAAGTGCCCACCTCATTGTGGACAGAAGGGGGCTGTGTGTGTGTGCGCGCGCATGCGTGTGCGCGTGCGTGTGCGCGTGCGTGAGAGAGAGACCACAGAGCTGAAATGCACACCCCAGAGACCTACTTCCTGTAAGTAGACCCCACATTCTACTGTTTCTAACAAATGCTAACAGTCATTTCAGCTTGGACTTCATCAGTGAAGGAATCCATTCACAAGGACAGAATCCTCACAATCTACTTACCGCTCAGTGGCCCTGTCTCTAAACATTACCACACCAGGGCCAAATGTTTAACACAAGAATCTTGAGAGGACATTCCTGATGTAAAGTATAATATTGGTGTTAGAAAACTGAAACTAACTCTGCTGTCATGATATTTTTGGTGGCTGAGGGGAAGGGTCACTCATAGATAAACATAATAAATCTGAAGCATTTCAGTTATGTCTACCGTTAGCATTCATTGATCTACCAGCTTGGTCTTCTGTCAATAAATGAACTGCAGTTGAGATTCCATTCTACAATAGACCATTTGATAGAGGCCTCCAGCATCTGCTGCAGAGAAGCATGCAAGCTGTCCCATAGGGGTGCTTTGTCTGGGGTTCCCGTAGCCATTCAAATTGAACTCGTCACACTTGAAGTCTTAACAACAACAACAACAATAACAATTTGATCCCCTTTCTTCTGTTTATTTCCTGATCTCTGTGAAATTTATGCAACTTTTAATCCAAATTTACCTACAGGCTATCTCAGCCAATTCTGACAGAAGAGAGCAGGCTGTGTGGTGTGTAGCTCCCTCTAGTGTTGGTTTGAACAAAAAGTCAGACTCTGCTGTATTTGGCATTTTTGTAACATAATTTTTGTTTGTTTGTTTGTTTGTTTGTTTTTCGAGACAGGGTTTCTCTGTATAGCTCGGGCTGTCCTGGAACTCACTCTGTAGACCAGGCTGGCCTCGAACTCAGAGATCCGCCTGCCTCTGCCTCCCAAGTGCTGGGATTAAAGGCGTGCACCACCACAGCCCGGCCATAATGTTTAAGTTTATGTCATTTCCATGATGTACCTACACTTCTAATAAAAATATTCATATGTTAATTTGAAACACTTAATACTAAGGAACGGGAGAAGGTGGAAGTGGCAAAGAAAGAAGATAAAAGAAAAAAGCCTTTTGGTTTTCCAAGACAGTATTTAATAGAGTAAAAGACCCTTATTAAGGAGCAAATTTCCAATTGTCTGAAGGTCTTAATAAGATACCTATGGCAGGTTCTACCCCCAACTACTCCCTAGATAGAACATAATTACAGTGAGACATAATTCCTTCCTTTCTTCCTCCCCCCCCCCCTTTTTTTGTTTATTTTTGTTTGTTTTATGTGTAGCCCTGGGTGTCCTGGAACTTCCTCTATAGAACAATCTCTGTAGCCTCAAACTCAGAGATCTGCCTCCCAAGTCTGAGAAACAAAGGTCATTAAAAAAAAACAAACAAAATCAACCAAACAAAAAGTTCCCAGGTGATACAGATAATATAAAAATCACATTTTGAGAGTCACTGATGTAAACCCACTGTACTAACTCTCTAACTCCCACAAACTGACTCAGAAGACCCGAATGGAGTCAGTCAGTACATAGTGTTGAAATGACAGGATCTCTATTCTGTGTCTGATGAAAAATTCTCTACTCAAGTCATGTCTCAGCAGCAAGGAGCAAGCTTTCAGGAGACACATGGATTGAAACAGAGTGGGGATTTAAAAAGAACCCAGATAAACTCATGAAGCCACCGAATCAGCCAGCCCCAGAGCTTGACCCCCACTCTGAACCTCTAATTCAGTCATTTATCTTCTTATTGACTGGAGAAAGAGGTTCTGTTCCTTACAATCAAAGCATCCTAAGTTGTACGATGTGCAGCACCAAACCGTGACTGACTTACCTGCTCCTTGTCTGAACTCCTCTGTGTAAATAATTATTTTCCACAGGCATGCCAGTGGAAAATAATCACACATATCACAGTGAACTAATTTTTATTCTTATTCTCATTAATTATTGGCTCCCTCAAGACCCTGCCTATCCTCTTACAATTTTGTTGCTTTCCTTCCGTGAAGGTTGTTTCACACTTTGTCTTCTCTTCCCAAACCATCTTCACCCAGGCCTCTATGTTCTCAGTAAATAGTATTGCCAAACACATCACAGGAGAATTGGGTGAGCTGGAAAATAACCATCCCATGTATACCAGAGAGTCTATCAACATGGCTACGCGACTATCTACATCCTGTAACCATTTTTACATTGAGGATCAAGGAAAACCACCCTTCTACTTGGATTTTAGGTTTGCGTTTCCTTTTGCTCTCTATGTTGTTTGATTTGTTCCCACCATCAGATTATTCCAATTATCAAACAAGTAAGATCAGATGTGATGTGTCTTAAAATATTCTGTCTTGACCTGGTTAAAAGCCCAGGGCTGGAGAGGTCATAGGCACTACTGGGAAGGCTATTATTGATTATTGTTTGTTGTGCCTATCAAACTGTCTTCTAAATATTTATGTTTATGTACAGAGATCAGTGCTGCTCTCCGTTTGGGCCAGAGAAGCTTCTTTTGCAGTGAGCAGTGGCATTTTCCCTCTATTTCACCTCTGCAAAGGCTTAGGCAGCACTACAGAAGAAGGGAAAAGCCCAAGAAGAGGGGCAGCATGGTGGAGAGTTGTCGTCTGGGAATGAGAAGGCCCTTGTGCTTATGTGTTCAGAGTGGCTGTGATTAATAGCACAAGACTTCCAAAAGATTGAATTTGTCAACATTCCTTCATGGATGGAGGAGGAGCCAGCTAGGTCCCATCTCTATCTAGTGAGCTGCTAATGGTTGGGGTTCAGGAATGCCACTTTCTTCAATGGTATAGCCACTGGGAAAATGCCTATGCTCCTATAATTAACCCTTTATATAGCTCATGTAAGCAACTCTAATTCAATTCACTCTGTCAGGGAAAGAGAGATGTAGACATGGAGATAGATAGATAGATAGATAGATAGATAGATAGATAGATAGATAGATAGATAGATAGATAAACAGCACAAAACTGCTGTTGATAGTTTGATAGTCATGGTTGTTAACTACCATGTACATTATATATGTACATAGTACATATATAATAAATAGGTCACCTTAATACTTTATTATACTTTTAGTTGTTTACTAAAAATACATGCTTCACCATCAACATTTCACCATAGATGGGGGAGGGGCTTATGAGAATCCACACCTCCCTAAGGGACTATTGGCAATTAATAGTTGCTGGGATAGCAAGGTCACTTTCTTCAGTGGTGTAGCCATGGTTAAGTTGTTGGTGTGCCTGTGCATAACCTCCCACTAAGACTCATGCAAACAAGTGTAATTACTCTCAGTGAGTCACATTGGCACAAAAGTCAAGAGAGTAGCACGGGACCTGTTGAGAAGAGGGTTCCTTTGAGAGGTGGACCAGACAGGGTGACTGAGATGAGGCTGAATAAAATTTGTCATGTACATCTATGATGCTATCAAAAAAAGTAAAACAGTATATTCGTAAGATTCTCTCTTGGCACTACAGCTGCTCTCATTTGCCTTCTCTCCCCACACTGCGTATCCCCGATCTCCTTCTGTTTCCCTGTCTTTTGCGTGCATGGCCCACTGAGTTTAACTGTGGCTGTTTTCAGGAGCTCTTAAACTCGTCCCATTCGAAGTTCCCACAATGTCTAGCACTAGCTAATAGAGTACTTTTCAAGGTCACTGTCAAGCCATATGGTGACTCGTTTCCAAGCGTACCGTCATAACATATGGTGACTCATGTCCAAGACAGCTCTCAATTCTCTCTAGCCATGTCGTTCAGCAACAGCCGACACTTCCCGTCACACTCCAAACAATTTAGATTGATCCTGCCTTTCCCAGATATCTGTGAACTGGCTTCTCAGTCTCCCAGCATCAAAAGAGTGATGCTCTTGGGGCTTTTGTTCTTACTCCTCTCCTCTGTCGCTGTAACACATTCCTCCTCCAAGTAACCCTCCCAGTCCCAGGGACACAGATGGACAACTGACCGCTGGTAGACTAACAGTTCTCCCGCTGAGAAGCTCTGGGTTCACATCTAACTTTCAAGCTGACACCACCACTTGAATGTTTCTGAAATTTGGAGTCACGTGTGTATGAGTGAAAGACTCTCCCACCCCCACCGGGCAGTGGTGGCGCACGCCTTTAATCCCAGCACTTAGAAAGCAGAGGCAGGTGGATTTCTGAGTTCAAGGCCAGCCTGGTCTACAGAGTGAGTTCCAAGACAGCCAGGGCTATACAGAGAAACCCTGTCTCGAAAAACCAAAAAAAAAAAAAAAAAGACCTCCAAACCACAAGTGATTATGTAAATTGCAGAGTAGACTCCAAATCACACTAAACAAATAGCAATCACTAAACAATACATAGTCATGGTTATATTGTCTATAAAAATGTGATTATCATAATACTATTTGAACAAGATCCACATATTATATATGTGTTAAACAGAATTGTGTCATGGTCTACCTACACTCCCTTCTACCCAGGAGCATAGTTCCTTCAAGTTACAAGAGGCAAAAAATAAAATAAAATAAAAAATAAAAATAAAAAAACTCAAAAAAAATTTTTCTTTGGCATTAGTTTGGACATATGCTGGATGGTTTACTTGTCATAGGCAGGAAGTTCCAGTTTTCCACCCTGCTGAAGGCCCAGCTCAGCCTTGATGTAGCTGACAGCCATTGCCATAGCAACTGACATCGTTATTTGTGGCAAGAATAAATATATACAGTCGGCAGCACAGGTCAGCTTTGCCATCTTCTTTAAAATTAGCTACTTGTTTTGAAAGAATTTTAGCTTTACAAGACACGATCATTGAACTTTCTTCTGTGTGCATGTAAAGTAAATGTTTGTAAGCCTTCAAAATACCCAAACTAAAAACAAATCATAGTTAATGATATTTGTATAATGCTTGATTAATCTACCTAAGAGTCCAAAATGTCTCAACACTTAATCGAGATCCTCTTCGTGCGAGCTGTCAACATTTATCTTGTCACTCATAGAAGTCCAAGCCCTTGTCTCAGCTCTTGACTGTGCTTGCTTCTGCTGCAGTTCTAATGGTGTATTTTAAAGGCTGCATTTTTCTCTTGTTTTCTCGTGGGTAATCACTAAGTAGAAAACTGCTAATGATTTTGGATGGCTGACCCATGGCAGACAATTCTATTTCACTCGATATTTCGGGTAACCTTGCTGCTGTGCAGTTTCTTCCCCGTGTAACAAATCACATCAAGCAAATGATGGCAGTTTTAGCTCCTTGTTCTAATAACCCCATTCTCTTAAGGTGTATATGGGGGTGGGGGTTGCCATGTAACTCAAAATGGCCTCAAATGCACAATCTTCCTGCTCAGTCTCCTGAGCGTTGGGGTTACAGGTGTGTGCCACCTTGTTTGGCTTCAATTTTCATCTTCTTGGGAATGTTATTTGAATCACAATCACGAGGGATTCTTTTGTTGGTGTTGTTTTTTGCTTGTTTTGTTTTGAAGAAAATCTCCTTTTTTTTTCCCTGTTATGACTTAGGTTATCATATCTAGAAAATCAATTCCTATTTCATGATTACCAGGTATGTTGGCAGAGGCAGAAGGGGGGGGTGGATTTCAAAACCATTCTCAGCTATAAGGAATTAATTCAAAGATAGCCTTGAATACATAAGATGCTGTCTCTGGCTTCTGTCTAAATAAATGCCTGTCTTAGAGTTTTACTGACTTAGCTTCCACATCAAATTCTACAATATTGTGAGTGCATGAAATGACTTGAGACAAGGGTCCCACCCCATTATATGCATGCTAACACTGTTTGTTAAAAGACTATCAGTTTCGACTATGTGTCATGGCAGAAATCAAAAGTTGTGTGTTGTGTGTGTGCCTATATGTGTCTATGTGTGCATGTGTATATATGTGTGTGTATGTGTGTGTGTGTATATGTGTGTGTGTATGTGTGCATGTGTATATGTGTGTGTGAGTGTGTGTATGTGAGTGTATGTGTGTGTGTGTGCATGTGTCTATGTGTGTGTGTGTGAGTGTATGTGTGTGTGTGTATATGTGTATGTGTGTATGTGTGCATGTGTATATATGTGTGTGTGAGTGTGTGTGTGTGAGTATGTGTGTGTGTGTGTGTGTGTGTGTGCATGTGTATATGTGTGTTTGGGTGTGTGTATGTTTCTGGAATCTCTCTTCTATTCTATTATCATGCTTTTCTGCTGTTATTTCAATACCTGCTGGAACACAAGGCCTTTTCCATCAATGTGCATGTCTGTCCTTAGGGTGGAATCACAATATGTTGTTGGTTGTTATAAGAATTAAGATTTACTTTAGGCTAGAACAAAGAAGTAATTTCAGACAGGAATCTAAACTTTATGCTAGAACAAGGAAGTAGGCTTCAGATATGAAAATGACTTTTGGCTAGGACAGGGAAGGCTCAGATATTTTGGTCATCCCGAGAAGCCCTTAGAGACAGTGATCATGGGAGTGTTCATGGAAATTTTGTTTATTGCCTTGTTTGTTCTTTGACTTTCCTTGACTATTTGCATCTATTGTATTGTTAGTTCCTCAAACTAGAACTGACCTTAATACTTGCATGTAATTAAAATGGTATAAAAGCAAAAAGGAGGAGGGGGGGTGGGATAGGGGTTTTCTAGGGATGGGAGATGGGGAAAAGAAATGGAATCTAAAATGTAAATAAATAAAATATCCAACAAAAAAGAAAAGCAATATACAGCACAAACCAAAATAATAATAATAATAATAATAATAATAATAATATCTAAAAGTATCAAATTCTGCAATGGTGCTCCCTTTGCATATCACTTTGATCATTCTAGAACCTTTGCATTCCCATATCCAACTTAACATTTTTATTTATTGCTATTACTATTATTATTGTGTGCATGTGCACACACACACACAGGAGGCCAGAAGGCAGCACTGGATCCCTAGAGCTGAAGTTAAAGAAGGTTGTGAGCTATCCAATGACATGGGTCCTGGGAACTGAGAGCTGAACTCCAGTCTACTGACACAGTAGCAAGTGCTCTTAACCACCAAAGTGTCTCTCTGCCTTCCACTTTTACTTCTGAATTATCTCAATCAAGGATCTTTTTTATTGAGTGCTTGGACTGTGTCACCCACTGTTCTCAGTGCTCCTGAAAAGCTAACTGTTAATCTTACTGCTAATTCCTTGTATATGAGAAGTTTCTCTCTTGTCCCTTTTAAAATTCTTTGGTTGCATTTGGTTTCCAACAATTTGGTGGGGCTGTGAGGATTTCTTTGAATGTATTCTACCCAGAGTTTGAGTTTCTTAGATGTGAAGATTTGTGTGGCACTGTCAAATTCAGGAATTTCTTTTCTATCAAATTAAAAGATTTCTTTTCTAGTGTCAAGAGGGTTTGGATTTTATTGCTATGATTTCCTTCAATGTACCATCAGCCTCAAATTCTATCTACTCTGCCTCATGCTCAAGTTGGAGTTTAGGGCGTAGACTTTATCCCACCCTCTGCTTTGACCTGCTCACTGAGCCTCAAATGTTTCCCCATGTTTTACCTGGAATCCTGCTAAACTGTTGATCAGTTCCCCTCCCCATCTCTGTGACAGGATGTCTGCAGAAACTGCTTTAGGGATGAAGAACTTGTTTTGGCTAACAGTTCCAGTCCCTCATTGCAGGAAAGGTGTTTGTGGTACTTCTCTGTTACTGTGATAAAGCACTGACCAAATGCAATTTGAGGGAAAAGGGGGCTTTGTTTTGAGAATTTTGATTTAAAAAACAAAACAAAACAAAAACTCAGAAAGATTATAAGAATAGGTTTTCATTTTAATCCAGGTTTTGGATACGGGGCTGCTTCAGATTTTCCACAACAGTTGACTATGATTTGCCTCATGCTCTAGTAGGGGCATGGTTTCGTCAGCTGTAGGTAGTTTCTGCTTTTAAATGACATGGAATTCTGGGTGTGCTTCAAAGGTTATATAAATGCTAGGGCCCAAAGAGTTGGGGAGTTCTTGGTCATGGTTTGTTAAATAGTCATATACAAAGTAAAAACAAGAGGAAATTAGATATCCTGACAACCAAGATCAAACTTTTCCCCCAAGGAACTTGATGTCCCTAATCAGCAGGAAGTAGTCTAATGATAATGTCACCTTTTCCTTCTATCCTATTAGGGAGTTGGAAGGGTGGAATAAGAGTAAAGAAGGGTGGGAGAAAGAAGAACCCACAAAGTAGCCAAAAGTCTGGCTACAGGGTTTGCTTTAGCAGATCACAACCCCTCACTGAGGTAAGTCAAGGCAGGAATTCGAGTCAGGAACTTGGGGTAGAAACCACGGAGGAGTACCCTCATGCTTTCTCTCTGTTAGCTTTCTTACGCTCCAGGATGGTCTGCCTCTGGGTGGTGCTGCCCATTTACATCAAGACAACCCCCCAACAGACCAATCAATTAAGGCAATTTTTCCATTTGATTTTCCCTTTTCCCGAGTGACACTAGTTGGGCTGTATAAAGTTGACAATAAAATCTAGCCAGGATCAAATGCATGGTGGCTGGAGTGGACTGAGGCTATGGCAGTGGAAGCTTCTGGCATGGCTAACTCTGATCTCTATTAACTGAAAGCAGGAAGAGCTTGGGAAGTAAGGATGCCTACAATCTTCAAGTCCTACCCTCTAGCAATCCACATCCTCTAGCTGGCCTTCCCCTATGCTTAAAGGTTCCATAGCCTCCACCAAATAGCACCACTAGCTGGCGACCAAGTGTTCAGACCGTGAGCCTGTGACATTTCACATTTAAATTGTTAACAACACCTGTTGCTGAGCACATGATGCTAGGCCCACTGAGGAGGCTTAAAGCAGTACTCTCTTGCCTGGTCTAACCTCAGTAATCTAGAATGCCTCTGCTCCTAGCTTTATGAGATAGATCATTCCTTTCTGGAGGTGAACCTCTGCTTTGTATCTGTCAGGAATATCTGTGTAAGGGAGCTGCTGCTTCTTACTCTAGTGGTGAGGGGGACAGTAAGATGCTCTTGTGGCATCTTAGCTCCAGGGGTCTTTTGTGTTCCTCTTGCAGAGGTTTCCCTGTAGTTCTGCTCCCTGAGGTACTCAAGGAAAGTTATGATTTTGTAATTTACCTAGAATCCTGAAGAGAATCTTATGTATCCTCTTTCCAGCCTTCTTACTCCTGGTGGGAGAAGAACCATCTTCTACACATATTATGAAACAGAGTGAAGTCATGGAGCAGATTCCACAGTTCTTGTAACAACTAAAATCATTACATGTTTTCACAAAGGCAGCCTGCAATAGCTCTAGGGCTACAGACTCATTTGTAATAGCAAGTAAGCCAACAAACACGGATGCAATTAAAACGTCAACAGTGAAGTCCAGAAATGATGACATGACAGAACACAGGGCATGACAAGAGATTGAACAACACAATGAACACATCGCTACCGCTGCGAGCATGCTCATGAATGGTCACGGTGTCTGTTCACAGCAGTAAAACCCTGACTAAGACAAAGAGTGACTGAAGATTACCTCACTCTTAGCGTATACTAGGCTCATGAGAGAGAATTCCAAGGGCTAGAATGTTCGTCCAGCATGTACGAGAACCTGAATTTGGACCTCATAACTGAAGTGGGAATGAGAGTTCTGCATTGGGGGAGGGGTGCATCTGTTACAGAGTTAAGCTGAACTTTATAAACACAACACTTCTAATATGTATAGGAGCCAAGGTGACAGCATTGGTTGAGAATGAACAGAAGGCTAGATCTTTCCACTTAGTAATATATACGGTTATAAGTCTTTATTGTGAAGGAGTTACTGATTTTGTTCTGGCCACCTTAGCTTATAGATCTGATACCACATCTGTGTTAAACTGTTATTGCAGCAGACAGGGTCTGGTGTTATATAGCAGCACTCTCTTTTCATTGGTGAGAAGTGTAATGAACAATTTTGCTAAGCATCACAAAGCTCCTGAAGTTGGACACTGGATAAATGTGTTTCCATGGAAGCTTCCCATAAACCCCTCCATGTGCTCATTTACTTATTCAACAAATATTTAGTGAGCTCTTAGTACTGACAACACAAAACCATATCAAATGATCTCATGGGCAATATATCTCCTGCCGGGTCACTCCAATCCGTTTCAAAACACTGCCATGTTTGAAAGTTAAAAATCCCCATAGAGACACAAATGAACTTGGATACATCTTTAACTTTCTAAAATTAATCTTTATTTTGCTCTTTTTCCTAATTTTGATTCTCATTCTACAGACAATATAAATTTTGATTTTTTTTTCTCGTATTTGTTGATGTTGGGCTTCAGTTCTAGTTAATGAGTCACAGAAATGTACATTCTGGGTACAATAAATTGCTTGTTTGACAGAGGCTCTGGGCTTTGTGCCATCTGTCTAAAGCAATATTATTTTAATTTGCTTAAATATTTATTTACTCTTAAAAATAAATTCTAGAACAATGCATAGCTTAAACCATTTTAATTTGTACTTTTAACTGTCTAATAAAACCAATTATGTTGCTTCATGTTCCTTTTAGTTTTTTTCTTTTCTTTCTTTCTTTCTTTCTTTCTTTCTTTCTTTCTTTCTTTCTTTTTCTTTCTTTCTTTTTTTAAGACAGGATTTCTCTGTGTAGTCCTGGCTGTCCTGGAACTCACCCTGTAGACCAGGCTGGCCTCGAACCCAGAAATCCACCAGCCTCTGCCTCCCAAGTGCTGGGATTAAAGGCGTGTGTCACCACTGCCCAGCTCATTTTCCTTTTAAATCTCCCATGACAATACATTTTTAAATTACTGTCATCAATGTGCACATAGTTTTTGAAATTTTGAATGTAACATAGTTTATTCCAAAACTTTTCTAAAGCATGGTGTTTTGTTTTTGGTAGCTGCACAATGTGACTAGTAATCTTGTCTCATATATATATATATGTATATATATATATATATATACATATATATATATATGATGCTGTATTTTGTTGAAGATGCTGTATTTTCCTTTTTATATGAAATATATAATTGATAAATCATATATATGCTTGATAAATCATATATATATATATATATATATATATATGACTGATACAATTTTTTTTCTCCAATTGTGTAAGTTAACTCTTCACTGGAATGATGGCATCCTTTGCTACACAGAAATTTTCTATTTTCATGAGGTTTCTTGTGTAAATTGTCAGTATTAATGTTAGCATTTCTATTCAGTGAGGCCTTCCTTGTATCTGCCAGCTCCAGCCTATCCCTACTTTGTTCTTTATCAGTTTCAGGGTATCAGGTCTTTCACTGAGGTTTTTGATCTATTTAGAGTTGAGTTTTGCGTTGTTCTACAAGGAGCTGCCTATGCAGTTGGACCAGTGCCTTTTGTTGAAGATGCTGTATTTTCCTTAATGTCTACATTTGGCCCCTTTGTCAAAAATCATGTGTCCACAGCTGTGTGGAAATATGTCTTGGGCTTCAGTTTTATTTCATTGGTCAATGTGTCTGTTTTTATGCTTGTGCCATGCTGGTTTTATTACTATCAGAAATCATGGTATTTCTAGCAGTTCTTTTATTGTAAAAGCTTATCTTGGGGTTTTGTGTTTCCATATGAAGTTTAATTAACTTTTAAATTTTCTGTGAAGAACTGTGTTGGAATTTAGGTGGAGATTGTATTGAATGTGTAGATTGCTTTTGATAAAATGCCCATTTTTGGAATATTAATCTTACCAGACCGTGAGCGTGGGAGACCTTTTCATTTTTTGACATTTTTCAATTTCTTTTTCTGATGTCTTGAAATTTATTTTACAAGTCTTTTATTTCTTTAGTTAGATTGAATACAAGATTTTTTGATGTTATAATTGTATTGTTTCTCTTCTTTCTTAGAGTGTTTGTCATTTGTATATAAGAAGGGTAATGAGTTTTGTGTATTAGTCTTATATCCTGTGAATTTTCTGAATATATTAATCAGTGGTAGAAGCTTCCTGGTGGAGTCTTTAGGGGTTTCTTTATGTTTAAAATCAAATCATCTGTAAATAAGGGTAGTTTGCTTTCTGCCTTGCCTATTTGTATCCCCTTGATCTCCTGTAAAATTAATTTTTATTCACCCGCCTGATGTAATTGTCATGTCCAAGACATACTGTTTCAGTCTGCTAACCTAGGATAGTCCTGGAAGCTTCTCACCTCCATAAAATATTTTCAGCCTCTGAGAGTTATCTTCTTCTTTCTGAGCTCTATTTGTCTGCTTTAACCCAGCTCTTCTGGCTCAAACTCCTCTCCAAGCTGACTGATTTAATCTGGCTTCTCCTTCAGTCTCTGATTTTTTGCTCTGCTTGACCTCAAACTAACTCTGACAATCTGTTCTAATCTTCTGTATACTTCTCATTCTCTGGCTCATTCTGTCTATACCTGTATCTAGCTTGTTCTCTTTTCAACCTGTCTCTGTAAAACTTGCCTGGTGAAACTGCTTCCCTTGGTTTTCTATATCTCTTCTCTCTTTTCTGTGCTGCTTTCTTAAGTAGCCTCTTTTTTTCTGTCCTCATGACAACTGGGTATATCCTATCTCTATCAAATCTTTTTCTGATTCATCACTTTGTTACTGCTACTTAATTAGACATCACTTGCAAACGTGGGTGCTTCGTTCTACAAACTAATTTTACCTTCATTGTTTGGGATTAAAAGTGTGTGCTAAGAGCTTGTCTATATTCCAGCCAGAGGGATTAAAGGTGTGTGCTAATGGCTGAGCCATGTTACAACTAGAAACAGGTTTTTCAGTAACTAACACAATCTTGATGATCAAATAGCTTGCCACAATCTGCTTCCTTTGTCTTGTTGTTCTAGCTAAGGCTTCAAGCACTGTATTGAGGTATGGAGAGGGTCAACATTCTGTCTGGTTCCTGATTTTAATACAAATGCAGTTTCTGTGTGTTTAAATGATGTTGGCTGTGGGCTTCATGTGTATTGTGTATGTTATGCTGAGATATGATTCTTGTATCCCTATGTTCTTCAGGCCTTTTTTTTTTTTTTAATCACAAAAGGCTATTACATTTTGTAAAAAGGCCTTTTCTGCATCTAATGAGATGATCATGTGGTTTCTGTCCCTGCATCTATTTATGTGATAAATTACAAAATGATGCCTAGTGACTTATTTCTATAGCCATAAATCATCACATCATTGAGCCCTCATTTGACAGTTTTCTTGCTGTAAATGCCAGTTAACCCAGAGACTCATAGCCAGTCAATGTCCAGAGAACAAGAGACTTCAGAATGTCTGGCTCTAAATGGTATGTCTGCCACACTCCTACCCCCAAGGCTTGGGAAATCTACTCAGAAGAATGGACGGAAATATTGCAAGAGCCAGAAGTGGTAGATGACTTTAAGCAATCTGTTTTTCAAACATAATAAGGAAGACTCACATATGAACTCACTGAACCATGACAACACACAGAAGACCTGCACAAACTCAAGTAAGACAAAAATCAAAGTTTGGAGAAGGGTAGGTAGACATAAAGTCTTGCCCCATAGCTGAGAAGTTATTTGCATTTGATTGCTGCTAGGAGAGGAAAAATTAGTTTTCTTCAATGGCATGCTACCTGGTATAATTACCACACTCCAGGGCAAACCTCATGTCTGGGAGTAATCAGCTAACACAAACTATATTTTATATGTGTTGGAGGCAGGGAAGAAATTGGGTGCATAGGGAGACAGAGAAGGACCTGGGAAAAGTAGAGATGAGAGTGTGATCAGAATACAAAATTCAAAGCATTAATAAAAATATAAACTTTAAAAGAAAAGATTGTTTTCTAATGAGAAATATCAGTTTAGACTCCTACCTCAACTAGCTCGTTAGTTCCCTTGTTCTGTGTATATTCTGTGTATTAGCCATTTCTCAGATATATAGTTGATAGGTTCTCTGTCACTCTGTGGGTTTATTCTTCACTCAAACGGAGAACCTATCTCAGTTTGGTCAGGGATCCTGAGGAAGAGGTGTTTGGGTGTAGTGGAAGACTTGAAGTCAATGATGGAATGCAAGCTGACAGCTCTGTAGTCTGCTCAAGTCAGCCCTCTAGATAGTTCTCGGTTGGAGGCAGTTCTGTTTGAAATAGCTCTCAGATTTTCAGACCAAAGTCAGAAAACCTGCTAGATTTTTTTTTTATAAGTGCTGTGTTCATTCCCCAAGCAGTTCTCTCTAGGTAGCTCAGCTCTTGCAAACCAAAGCCCAGTCTTTTATTCACACATCAATTCAGTCATTTACCCCAGGTTCCCTTTTGATTATCCCCATGAATCAGCATTTTATGACCTTGGCTCCTTGATTCTTAGAAAAAGACAGCAAGTACATTTTTTTAACATAGCAAGTCCTAGAATTTGCCTGTCTTTCTAAACACAAACAACACGCTTAGCTGGATGAGACGCCCCACCCCCATCACCACTCCCTTACTTCCTGGTGCCTCTTTATTACTTGAAACATGAGGCTTGTTTTTTCCTCCTATTTCTTTCCCTTTATCAATTCATTAGAGCAGTTGCCTCTGTTCTTTTGGGTCCATGAAGCCCCTTGTGCAATTCATATTGAATCCTTATATTTTGCTTAGTTGAGAAATTCTGTTTATATATTCTTGAACTCATGTTTTCAGAGTTCTTTCCCACAACCTTAAGGGCTATCCTGAAGGCTACAGCATTACCATTTTGCTAAGGAACATTAGATATACCCTTGCCTCTTGGAATTGTGCTGTTTCTGAGTATTATGGAGTAATCATCCTTGACAGAGAGAGCATTCCCCAAAAACCTTGGCAAGAAGAACATTCCCAGAAGGAAGAACAGGAAGTAAAATATGTACAGTATTATAAAAACAAACCACACACCTACAGCAACCACCTGTACTTGAGGAGACCTACGCCTTGGAGCCCTGCTCCAGGAAGGGGACAATGTTATGCTGTCCCTTCTGTAGCCATGTTGGACCTAGCACAGATGATTGTCTCCTTGGCTATATGGAAGCCTTTTAGTTTGATGAGGCCCTGATTGTCATTTGTGACCTTAATTCCAGCACAGAGTCCTGTTCAGAAAGTTCTTTCCTTTCCTTGTATGTTGTAGGGTATTGCGTACACTTTTTTCTATCAGTTTTAAATTGAAATCTTTGATCTGTATGGATCTAGTTTTTGTCCAGGATGATAAGTATGGGTGTCTCCCCTCTACCCCCATGCGCGCGCGCGTGCGTGTATGTGTGTGTGTGTGTGTGTGTGTGTGTGTGTGTGTGATGTGTAGGGACTCATATTGGTAATTAAATTAGACCCATATTGGTAATGGTACAAAAATATATTTTCAGAATGAGTACCATATTGCTTTGGGGTTTTTTGGTTTAGTTTTTGTTTGTTTTATCACTATAGTTCTCTGCTATGTCGAGTAATTTGGAATAACAATTCCCTCTGTATTTTTTCCACTCAGGATTGCATTGGATATCTAAGATGTTTTCTGGTTCTATATGAATTTTAGTTTGTTTTTTTTTTAATTTCTGTGAAGAACATTGTGGGTACTTTTATTGCAATTGTGTTGAATTTGTAAATTGTTTTGGGCAGGATGGTCATCTTCACACAATATTAATTATACTGATTCACAAACATGAGATGTTTTTCTAGTATTTTTTTTTTCAGTCTCTTCAGAGATTTGATGTTTTCATTGTAGATCTCCTAGCTCCAAATCTTTGATGAGGACTACTACCCCTCATCAAAGAAGCTTCTCTTCACAGCAGATAGAGACCACAGAAAACCACAGCTGAACACATTATGGAAATCGGTGTAGATGAAAGTCTAGCCCTATCTTTATCAGAATTCCTGCACCCTAGGCTCAGGGAACACCATAAAAAAGGAGGCAGAAGGATTCTAAGAGCCAGAATGCTGGAGAATCTGCTGTTAAACACTCTCTCCCAAAAATGGCTGCATAAATAAGTCCAGAACAATAGCAGTAACAGTAGACATGTGTAGGAGGCTGTCCTTGCTGACGCCTGTGTGCATGAGGTAACAAACCGCGCATGCGCAACATCTTGGGCACGCCTAATTTCCGAAGTCACATCCACCATTAAACTGCGCATGTACAGCGCAGGGGAACCTGGGAGTTTGAGCAAGCAGCCAATCATAATTGTCCACCCCAAAGGTTATACGGGTGGGGGTAGTTCGAATCCCTCTCTCTCCCAGCCAGGTTGAAAGAATAAACACCGCGAAAGGATCCTTCGTGTTCGTGTGAGTTCCTGCGGGCAGGGATACCACGCGCGTTACATCTGGTGCAGAAAACCAGGGACCTGACATCACCGCACCGAGGGAGGGAGCGCGTTACAGACATGCTAACGTGAAAGGGAGAAAGCTTTTAGGGGGTCTTATCCCTACACAAAAATCCATAGACAACTAAAAAATGCTGGAAGATAGAGAATTAGCCTTTCTCAGGGATGAACCCACTTATTGGTTACCCAATATGAAGTATAAATATAAAATCTAGTCACGAAACTTTATACATATAAGCAATAGGTAGTATTTATATGTTGTGTGTGTGTGTGTGTGTGTGTGTGTGTGTGTGTGTGTAAAATTAAGGAAAATGAGGCTGTTAGTTTTAGGGGAACTGGAAGGAATTAGAAATAGAGGACCCTGGGAAGGGCTGGGGAGAGGAAAGGGAAGTGGGAAAGTAATATAATTCTGTTTTAATTAAAAATAAACTTAAAAAATTTAAAGATGATTAAAAAGCTAATTAACAATAAATGCGTACTGAATTAACAGGGGGAAAGAAGAAATGGTGACCACAGAGTTTAGTTCTAAAAGGATCTGTAGAGAGCATGAGACCAAATATCATAATTAATGCTTGTGGAAGAACTATCTCACATCCAGCCTGGCTGGCTAAGAATCTGACTACCCCAGACAGGGACTGAAGCCAGTAGTGGTAACACACTGGGGCCCTGCAGCATGGTGAGTGCATTATAGATTAGGGTGGGAGATGGAGGGAAGGTTATATAAACACACACACACACACACACACACACACACACACACACACACGGCTACAAGTTCCTGGACATGATAAGGTTTCTAAGACTTGACTCAAACCACTTGACATAGAAGAATCTGCAAACTGGAGTGGAGATGGTCACTGAGCAAGCAAAACCCCTTGGGTAAAGGAGGTTTGGGGTAAGTAGATAGAAGATGAGGCCAGAGGTAAGAAAAAAAACCAGCAACATACAGCAATGTAAGAGTGCCCACTTCTATAGGAACTCCCCCCTCTTCTGATGTACAAAGTCACCTCATAGATACTCCAACCACTAAGATATTATTTCATTTATATCTTCCTGGTCAAAGCAAAATGCTCACTCTAACAAGGTCTTCTTATGTAGCCTAGGCTATCCTGGAACTCTAGATTCCCCTACGCAGGCCTCCTGAGTGCTGGTATTACGGCCTGCACCACTCTACTTAGGTTTAATTTTTTAAAATATCCCTTTTCAGGGCCAGCTAGACGACTCAGTGGGTAAAGAGACCCACCACCAAGCCTAAAAAACTAACTTTGATCCCAGGGACTCACACTGTAAGAGGGAACTGACTTCTTCAAGTTGTCCTCTGACCTCCACAAATGTGCTGAGGAAAATGCACACAAGCACACACAAAGAGAGAATAAATAAATAAAAGATGTGACTAGAAATGTTACATTTCTTTCCATATATAATCAATTCACATGTCAATTTCTCCTCCTTCTCCTCCTTCTTCTTTCTCTTTCTCCTCTTCTTCATCATCTGTGTCATCTTCCTCCCCTTTTCCTCGTCTTCTTCCTCCTCCTCTTTCTCATCCCTTTCTCCTCTTCTCTTTTGGTATTTACTACCATGGTACAGGGGTATTTCGGAAGTACCCACAACCCACAAGACCAGCATGCAGAAGCCATCATTGCCAGCCTCCCTGAGAGGGTAGTGGGTGGTGTTAACTGTATCCAGGATTTCAGATTCCAGTCACACATCTGAGACTGCCCTCAATAGACAAATAGCCTGCTCCTAACAGTCTTCTGCTCCTAACTACTTTCACAGTTTACCCTGCACCACAGATCTGGGCAATCATTTTCCCTGCTTTCATCTCTTCACAGAAGCCATTGTCTTTTGTCACCTTCCCTGGTCCCTCAGCTGTCCAGTATTCCAGCAATTAACAATGGGAAATTTCACCCATGAGAGTGCTGCTTGCAGGGAATGGGGCGATTTATGGTCCATTTACTGTATTCTTTCCTTCTCTAGAAATTATTTGCCCGTTTGCTCGGGTCCTTATTGCTGAAAGTGAATTGACCATCAGCAAAAGTATATATATTAGCTGCTAAGTGGAGGCTATTGTAGAAGATTCTCAAAGGCCATTAGCTTTTCCGGGGGGAACCCCTGGTGTCTATTGCTTATCATGGAATTCAGTTGTGTGGATTTCTCCTCTGGGCTTTTTAGAATCCTTTAAAAGCAGTTGAGGACAGTTTTAAAAAAATCATCTTGGAAATGTACAAGCAAGATAGAGATATAGGAGGGAGTTAGAGAAAGGCTTTATATTATCGGCGATTGGTTTGCAAGATCTGGCTGCTCCCTCCGAGTACCCCACTCCCTGAGCTTCAGAGTTAATGCACATCAATTCATTTCATCCTGAATGCAAACATCGGTGTTGGAACAAATATTTAAACAGTGCCAATCAGAGCCTTTTATGCTCTTTCATCAAACCCCAAAGCAAACAGTTTTTGAAAGGTTTCTCTTATGAATGCTGTTTTAAATTTAACTTACAGGCCACATGGTTTTCTAACTCACCCTCTGGCTTTGCCAAAGAAGAAACAGAAACCTAGAACACAGAGGCTGGCTAGGAGCACCAGCAATAACCTCCAGGGATCCAGAAACCACTTTGTCCCCTAACACTTCTCCAAATGGCCCCATCTGTGGTGGTTTGAATGAGAGTGGTCCCCATAAGCTAACATATTTGAATGTTTAGTCACCAGGGAGTGGCACTACTTGAGAAAGATGAGGAGGTGTGGCCTTGTGGGAGAAGGGCATGGCCTTGTTGGAGGAAGTGTGTCATTGGGGATAACACTGAGGTTTCAAAAGCCTAAGACAAGCCCAGTGTCATTCTCTTCCTGCTGCCTGGGGAATCTAGATTTAAACTCTTAACTACTTTCTCCTTGCCATGATGATAACAGACTAAACCTCTCTACCCCACCTTTGGTTATTGAGTTTCTGGATGAAAGACACACCGCCCTTATATTTTAAATAAGCCTTATGTAGCACAATAGCTGGGCAGCTGCCTACTCTTCATGCTGTTAGAATCTGCTTGCCTACAAATAACCCCTAGTTATTGCTTATTATTTACCATGTTCTATCTGGGGTGCTCATAACTCCAGTTGGGCAGCCCTCAGGGCCATGCTTTCTTGACCTTTAACCCATGGTGGCTTCTCCTGCCTCCTCTCCTCTCCTGTACCTTCTTCTCCTCTGACCCCAAGAGCCCAAGCCTGGGAAACCTAAATTCAACCTAGGTCTCTTCTGCCCATCTATTAGCTGTTGGCATCTTTATTTACCAGTCACACCTAGGGTCAGGGTCCCTTAGCTAGTGTCTATGTGTGGACTCTCATCTCTGGGGCAATGAGTTATAGGAGCTCAAATTAGCATTAGAAGACAAGTAACATTGAGCCAACCCACTACCGTTTGGGGATATGTGTTTGTTTGTTTATTTTGTTTTTTGAGACATGGTTTCTATGTGTAGCCCTGGTTGTCTTTAAACTCATTCTGTAGTCCAGGCTGCCCTGGAACTCTGCTTACCTCTGCTTCCTGTGCACTGGAATCAAGGGTGTGCACCACCATCATCAACTAAGTGCTTTCTTTTATAAGAGTTGCTGTGGTCATGGTGTCTCTTCACAGCAATAGAACATGGACTAAGACATGTGGGTGGAGCTTCGGGAAGGGCAGAACAGGACTTTCTCCTGCTTGGAAGAAAGGGATGCTGAGACTGTTTTAAGTGCTGTGGATGTAGAAAAGAAGAAGGAAGAAATGGTGACCCAACCTTAACCTTGTCTTACAGAAGAGGTGGATCATGGGAGCTATTTCTCTGAGCCTCAGTACACCTTTCATCCATCCCTTTCTTCATTGCGAGGATGTTCCTTAGTCCAGTCTTATTTAGTTTTTGTTTTGTATTAGATGGGGTCTTGCTCTGTAGCCCTGGCTGGCCTGATATTCACTGTGTAGCTCATGCTAGGTTTGAACTCATAACCATCTTCCTGCTTCAGCCTTCTGAGCTGGTTACAAGTGCTTACCACCACGCCAAGAGCATCACCACCCCATTCTTACCTTGTCTGCCATACCACTTTCCACCTACTTTCCTTCCCTAGTCCAGTACCCCCAAAGCACCCCCCAAAGACTTCCTTAGATAAAGACTCTATCACTCCTCATAGAGACATTCCTAGGGGTACAGGACTATGACACAGCAACGATGCAGCAAGACTCAAGCCTGTTCAAGACCTCTGCCCACACCTCCAGCATCTACTCTAACCCACGTTAGAAATATCCAACAGACCCTCTCACACCCCAGTGCAATGCTGTCTTACTAGTGGGCTCATCTCTCTCCCACCCTTCTGGGTATAATGATCCATCTTTTCTGGAGGTCCCCAAGGGCAAAGGTGTAGCTTCTGTCATTTTGATGGCCCTAGTTTCAGTATAATGTTTGGCATTTAAAGGATTCTTGATCAATGTGTGAAAATTAAGGAATCAATCTAGGCAATGGCATTTTAAAAAGAGCTGGTGGCGTGTGTGTTTGGTAACTGGCGCAGAGAGCATGCTGGCCTTCACTCACATCTCCCCATTTGGCAGCTCCCCCAAGCTCAATTTCTCAAATGGATGCTGAACTCTGAACTGGACTCCTGATTTTGCTCCCAGAGACAGTGAAATCACGGGCACACTTATCTCTAGGTACATCCAGGCCTCAGCAGCTTGTGAAGACAACTGAGCACACTTGTCTCACTATTCCTCACACCATCACAATTTGGAACACTCATTTCTACAACTACCAACTTAGTCCCTCTTTAAGTGAGTCTGAGGAGCTCACTTCACATTCTTTCTGTGTGGCTTCTCCTTGCCTTTTCTGGCAAGAAGGGTCTGTTGAGTTTCCCACTCCTCTCCCCTCTACCTTTTCACCTCTCTCTTCCACCTCTTCCTCCCTTCCCTTCCTCCTCTCCCTCCTCCTTCTCTTCCTCCTCTTTCTTGTTTTCTCTTTTCATTTCTTCTTCAGTTTTTTTTTAAAATATAGCTTTCTCTGATCATCACATAAAGTTAGCGCCCTGGCTAGTTTTCTGTCAACTTTACACAAACTAGAGTCATTTATGAAAAGGGAATCTCAGTCAGGCAGTGGTGGCACATACCTTTAATCCCAGTACTTGGGAGGCAGAGGCAGGTGGATTTCTGAATTCGAGGACAGCCTGGTCTACAGAGTGAGTTCCAGGACAGCCAGGGCTACACAGAGAAACCCTGTCTTGGAGGATGGGGGGCGGGGTTGGGGGGAGGGAACGGAGCCTCAATTGAAAAGAAGATGCCTTTATCTGATTGGCCTGTAGGCAAGTCTGTGGCGTGTTTTCTTGATTGATAATTAATGTGGGAGGGCTTAGCTCACTGTGGGTTGTGTCAGCCATGGGCAGTGGGATAAGATAGCAGACTGAGCAAGCCATGGAGAGCAAGCCAGTGAGCAGCACTCATTCATGGCTTCTGTTACAGTTCCAGCCTCCAGATCCCTGCTTCAGTTCTTCCCCTCACTTCCTTCAGTGAAGGACTGTTACCTGGAAGTGTTAAGATAAAATTAACCCTTTCCTCCTCAAGTTGTTTTTGGTCATGGTGTTCTACCAAAGCTGTAGGAACCTAAGACAGTTAGGATTATAGAAAAATGACTTTGGGTAAACTTGTAATCTCCATATTTTCTCTTTATAAGTTGGAGTTTCTAATACTTACCCCATAAGACTACTAAGAGAACTAACTAAAAGGCCACAGATGGAGCATGTACGGCAGTTCCTGCCACACCTGCTACTGTTTATGGACACACATGCTTGCCAACACACAATTCACATTTCAGGTTTAGATGTCTTTCACTTTAAGCCATCAACAAAGACAGCTGACTTCCTTGGCTGTTTCTAAACTCCGAGGACCCACCGGATGACAGGCATCTCTGCTGTGGTGAAGTGACAGGGTTCTTTAATGTGTCCTGCTGAACTGCCACATGCTCCCTCAGAATTCATATATGAGGTTCTAACCTCCCAGACTCCCAGGATGAGCCTAGCCCGGAACATAAGGTTTATACAGAGTTGTTGGAGTTCAAACAATACGTAAGATGTCTCTAATCCAGTCCAACTGGTGCTCTTCTGGAAGAGGGAAATGAGACACTGAAAAGTATCAGGGAGACACAGAAAAGAAAGACTACGTGAGGACACAATGAGACGATGTTATTGGAAAGCCAGAAGAGAGGCCTCATAAGAGACCAATCTGCTAGCTCCTTGATCTCGGAATGTGTAGTGTGTAAGAAGCCAGCTCTCAGTAAACTGAGAAACTAACCAAAGACAGCTGCTGGTCCTCACTTGTGATTATTTAAGAGAATGTTGTAGGTTAGACACATAGAACACAACCCTGTTAGGACATAGTGATTCACCACAACAAGTACTGAGAGATTTGTTCCTGCTCGTGTTTATGGTGGTAGCTCTGTTGTCATTCTCCAAGTCAGGAGAGGTCTGGCCAGCCACCTCTGCTGCCCAAGTTCAGAGGCCTTCAGGGAAAAGGCAAAGTGACTATGGTGTTCTCTGTGTGCAATAGTCTTTTAGCTGAGCATGCAACACATGCCTTAGAGTTCTGAGACAGAGGCAAGAGGATGACTCTGAGTTCCATGTAAACTGGGCTACACAGCAAGATTCTGTATCAAGAGAGAAACAAAGAGGCACTTTTCAGTGTAAAATTTTGTAGATTAAAAACTGAAGATAGCTTCCTCGGCGCTGCCTGCGAGGTGGCTGCCTTCTCTTTTGCGGCATCATGGCTGCCCTCCGGCCTCTGGTGAAGCCCAAGATCGTCAAAAAGAGGACCAAGAAGTTCTTCAGGCACCAGTCAGACCGATATGTGAAAATGAAGCGAAACTGGCGGAAACCCAGAGGCATTGACAACAGGGTGCGGAGAAGATTCAAGGGCCAGATCTTCATGCCCAACATTGGTTATGGGAGCAACAAGAAAACCAAGCACATGCTGCCCAGAGGCTTCCGGAAGTTTCCGGTCCACAATGTCAAGGAGCTGGAAGTGCTGCTGATGTGCAACAAGTCTTACTGTGCTGAGATGCTCACAATGTGTCCTCCAAGAACCGGAAAGCCATCGTAGAAAGAGCAGCACAGCTGGCCATCAGAGTCACCAATCCCAACACCAGGCTACGCAGCGAAGAAAATGAATAGATGGCTTGCGTGCATGTTTTGTGTTTAAATAAAACCACAAAAACTGAAAATAAATAAATAAATAAATAAATAAATAAAAATTGAAGATAATTTGTTTAAATTCAAAAGCAAGAGGGACTGTTATGAGCATTTCCTGATCCTGGTTCTGATCCTCCATGGCAGCTCGCAGCTATCTGTAACTTCTGTCCCAGTGTCGCTTCTTTTGACCTCTGTGAGCTCCTGCATACACATAGTGACACACATACACTGAAGCTCACACACACTCAAACACACACACACACACTCAAACACACACACTCATACTCACACACACTCAAACACACACACTCACACACTCAAACACACACACTCAAACACACACACTCATACTCACACACACTCACACACTCAAACACACACACTCAAACTCACACGCTCAAATACACACACTCACACACACACACTCAAACACACACACACTCAAACACACATTCTCACACGCTCATACACACACACTCATACACACACACATATATAAATCAATCAATCAATCAGTCAATAAATTCAAAAGTTGGATTGATGATAATTAACCAGCACAGTGGAGAGAGCATTCAAAAGCAGTGGGGGCAAGCCGGAAATTGTGAATGGAGAAGGAACTGAAGCTGAAATGCTAATGAGGGTGGAGGAAATGAAAACGAATAAAAGCACGTTAGGTAAATCATTGATAAAAGCTCACTCTCCAGCACAGGGTGGATGTGCTATATATGAGCCTTATCAGTGTTGTGAAATGCTTTACAACCTTCGGGTTTTTTTTTTTTTTATGATGTAGTCAGTGTTGCCTCCTTTCCTTCCTGGTGGGTACAGCACGGACTCTGGAACTCACTGGAACTTCTGCTGTCTGGCCTCACAGTGGAACGAACTATCTTTTCTATATTGTTCCTATGGGAGATGTGTTTTTGCATTCCAAGTGGCAAGGGGCCCAAATGGGTTTAAATTACAGCATGTTTGAAAGACAAGCCTGCCAATTTTCAATTTCAAATGGGAGGCCGTGGCTTCTGCCAACACTGCTTGGCGTAGGGTGTCTTTTATAAAGAAAAAAGAAATCAACTAGCTATTATGATGGAATTGGGAATCATTCTCTGCCTTGCAAATGTGCTAAGATATGGAAGGCTAACTCAGCCCTGCATAAATCTTGATTTACGTAATTGGGAATTATTTCCATGTGTGTGAGTGAGCGTGAGCACGCACGTGTGCTTGCTCATTCACTCATGTGTTCTATGCTATCTATAACAGATCTATTTATTGTGAAACCAGAAATACAATATAATAATGTGGCTGGGTGTGATGATCCAGGAATCAGAAGAGGGAGGCATGAGGCTTCAGAGCTCCAGGCCAGGCCAGTCTAGACTCGAAGATCTAATCTACATATATATATATATATATATATATATATATATATATATAT
>JANHMN010000013.1:23564899-23662111 GCA_030674055.1 Rhabdomys pumilio
AACCTCACATGTAACGGACTGGAATTCAGTTCCCCGCACCCACATCAGGTGACTCACAACCTCCTGTAACTCCAGTTCTAGAGACCCTCGAATGTCCTATTCTGACCTGCGCTGGCACAAGGTACACCTATGTACAATGCAGGCCTAAGCACTTACACACGTAAAATAAATTTTTATTTATTTTTAAGAAATGATTTTTAAAGAAATCGTTTACACCAAGAAAACATTGCCCATTGCTAAAAAAGTTTTGCCATAAAAGTATTTTGAATCCTGCCTCTTTTCGAAAATGTCACAAACGTGACCTTGTGCCAAGTTGCTCTTTGAAGAGAAAGGGTAACGAAGAGCATGCTGGGAGGTGTTCCTTATTTGCATTGAACTTCATAAACTTGAATCCTTTGCCATCTGTTACCAAGTGCACCTGCAGGATGGACAGGATGACGAGAGAGACAGGGCGGGGCAGAGGGCCGAAGCTGTATCATTGCATAGACGAGGTTGCCTAAGAGACGAATCTGCTCAGCTCTGCAAGGGTTTCTTTATCAATAGCTAACACATTCACATAGTGTATGTCCTAGTTTTGTTTCCTGTTTTTGTGGTAAGATAGCACAACTAAACGAAACTTGGGGAGCAAAGGGTTTGTTTTAGCTTACAGGTTCCAGTCTATCTTCAAGGAAAGCCAGAGCAGGAGCTTAAGGAAGGAACCTGGAGGCAGGAACTGAAACAAAGCAGTGGAAAACGAATGCTGACTGCCTTCCTTGTTCCCTTAAGGCTTGACCAGCTACTTTTCTTTCTCTCTCTCTTTCTTTCTTTCTTTCTTTCTTTCTTTCTTTCTTTCTTTCTTTTAAGATTTATTTATTTATTTTATGTATATGAGTACACTGTAGCTGTCTTCAGACACACCAGACCCCAGTGCAGATGGTTGTGAACCACCATGTGTGGTTGTTGGGAACTAAACTCGGGACCTCTGGAAGAGCAGTTGACGCTCTTAACCGCTGAGCCATCTCTCCAGCTGGATCAACTACCTTTCTTAGGCAGCACAGGCCCACCTGCCTCAGGACTGTACCAACAACAGGGAGTTGGGCCCTCCAAATCCATTAGCAGCTAAGAAAATGCCCCATGGATATGTCCAGGGGCCAACCTGAATGAGACAATTCTTCAACTGAGATTTCTTCCTCCCAGGTGTGTTGACAACTGAAGCTAACTGTGACAGTCTAGTTTATAGAAAAACTATTAAAAATATATATAATTCATTGTAGTGAAACTTTCATTTCCTTATCTACCTTCAGTAACTACTTTTATTAGTTTTAGATGTATCTTCTAGGTATTTAGGTAAACATCCACATATACGACCCCATAAACCTATATAATTTAAGGAACATCTAGTATAATTTTTTATTGATATATTATGTAAGAAAAAACAGTAAGACTTATATACCTTTATAAGCAACAGCAATAGTAGAGCTAGCCCAGCCTACCATCTAGTACTAGGAGTCCAGAGGCACACGGTTTAAACTGTAACATGAAACTATATTTTTTTATGCTTCAACCGAGAAGGCTAACCATCTGCAAGTGAGAAGGTAAAATATGGTCATAGACATGGAAAGTTCTGCGTGGTATCAGTTCCTGGATATAAAGTAAATATTGGCGATTGCTTAAATGCAGAACAGTGTACCTTCTAACTGCTCTTGGTTGATAAATGAATAGCTTTAAATTGTAGCTCAATAGTACAGAGATAGATTTATGAAACAATACCTTCATTGTCAAATATAATCTCTGTAGTATAATCATCAGCCCAGGCTCCTTTAAGTGGCCCCATATGTCACTACCAGCAGTCAAAGTTTATTGACGCTCAGTAGTGTGTCGCCCACAGTGCTGTGTGCCCACTGCACTGGGAGAGATACCTAGACTTCCAAAAGGTCTAAAATGGCAACTGGTAATGAATTAGAAAAGATGTTTATGGGGATTTTCAAAGACTTATAGAAATTTCAAAGCTGTTCTCTTTCTTTCTAGATACCCGAATACAAGTGCTTTGAAGAGCCAAATGGACTTATACAACATCAATTTATAGTTTACTTTGAAAATTAGCATGTCTTTAAACTAATCTATGGAAAACGTTTAGCTTATCCATTTTACCACTTAGGTTTAGTATATAAAATACACACTGTTTTCTAATATTTAACATTTAGTGCTCAATTGCAGAATGTTCAAGATTCAACTCAGTGGTAGAGCATGAATCTGGTAGAGTGATGTTAACTAGGTTCAATCCCCAGCAATCAAAAAACAGGAAACAACACAAATTCCTGGGGGAGACGCTACTAGCATCAAGTTAGGTTATAGTTACTCCTCATTTGGTTTGTAGTAGTGTGGGTGGGATAGCTCTGACCTGTGGGAACAGCATCCTAAGATGACATGCCGGTAGACAGCAACAGCTTGATCTGTCTAGGAAAGTAAGAAAGAACCCAGGCTGGGAATCAACAAACAAACAGGGAATTCATGGTAGATGTTGACACTGCAGGAAATGGTCGGTACAATGGAGCACACTTGTAATCTTAGCCCTGGGGACAATGGGGACAATGGGGACAAGGGGACAATGGGGACACTGGAGCAGGAGAGTGGAGAATTGGAGGCTAGCTTGGGCTACCTAGTAAGACAATATTTCAGAAACATCAACAACAAATGCATTACAGAAACTCCTTAAAATGTGCACGAAGATTAACTGGCACCCTGTGTTAAAAGTATTTGTGAACACATCCAGATTTGGAGTGAGTATGAAAGAGAATGGTAACCTCCATAGAAAATGTGATAGGACAAACCAGCAGGCAGATGAGAATTAAGACAAGCTAATGGTGGCATTGGAGAAAAAGCATTTGAATAGGTTTGATTTGCAAATGAGCATGGGAAAAGTTAAATATTTAAATAAGTTTTATATCAACATAGTAGTCCTTGGTGGCCTGCCCTGATGATGAGCATGTCACCTGAGTGCATGTCACAATACTCTGGACTCTTTCTGGAGGCCATGAGAGTGGGAGACTTCCTGCAAAGGAGAAATCCCTTAAAAGACTTTAAGCTTTGCAATGCAAATAAAATCAGCTGGAACTCTGTGGTCTACACTGGCAAGCAGGAGCAAGGCAGCTCTTCCAGCAGCTGGCTGCAGTATTGAGCATGATCCTTGTGCTTCTTGGAAGGCTCATTTCTGAGGTCTGTGTATGAGTGTTTCATCTCGATTCCCCGGATGAGAACACAGTACTGTTCTCCATCCCCACCTCAATATTACCTATACAGGGTGATTGGCAGGTCCTAAGTGCTACTGAAAGATAAGGAAACAGAGAAAGTGCTTCTTGTGTTGGGAGGATGCTCTTAGCACTATGAGTGAACAACACAACTCTGAACAATGGGCTAGCCTCTCGTTGGCTCCTGAGAATTTCTTGCCCACTTTTTACCCATGTGGACTTTTCTCTACTCCTATCATGTTGCCTCCACCTCCCAATTCCTATAATTGTTTCAGACTCTTAACTGGCCAACTTCACTGCACTAACACCAGATCATGCCTCAGTCACAGGTTCATTCCTGGGCTATTCTTGAAGGGCATATGTGAGCTCTGAAATTTCTGCCACTTTCCAGCCCAGGAAGAGAGAAATGTTCCACTTCTTCCATGAGATTACTCTGGCTGGGCTTCTTTCGAACATGTGCTTTACTACCAGAACCAATAGAGTTCTTTTTTTGTTTGTTTGTTTTTTTTTTGTTTTTGTTTTTTTGGGTTTTTTTTGTTTGTTTGTTTTTTGTTTTGTTTTGTTTTGCAAGACAGGGTTTCTCTATGTAGCCCTAGCTGTCCTGGAACTCACTCATAGACCAGGCTGGCCTCGAACTCAGAAATCTGCCTGCCTTTGCATCCCAAGTGCTGGGATTAAAGGTGTGCGCCACCATTGCCTAGCGCCAACAGAGTACTTAACTACAGTTTTCTTTCTGTACAAGTACAACTCATGAATAAAACATTCAAGCCAGTTACCCAAAGTCACGTGGTAAACATGTGGGGAGACAAGGCTCCAGCCCAGGCTGAAGATTCTTAATCTAGTCATTGAATCATGAGACTGGGCTCCTTTGTGTCTGAAACTGTTTGAAATATTTTTGGGATCTATATTATCCCATATAATTGGAACAATAAACTGAGGCTATTTCTCAGTTATTTAGCATGCATAGGGTCTTGTGTTCTAGTCTTAGTACTGAGAGGAGGTGGAAAAGAAAAAGATGGAGATGATCAGGGGAGAGGGAGAGAGGCGGGGGAAGATATTCCTGTCTCAAACTTGATATCAACGCAGAATCTTGAGATGTATACTTGAAAAAAATGCCTTTGTAGATGTCAACTAAAATGAGATCATACTGGGTTAGTGTTGGACTTAAATCCAATAGCTGATATCCTTAGAGAAGTCATGAGAAGACATTCAGAGAAGGATGCGCTATGAGTTCAGAGGTACAATTTTCCTGTGGAAACTACCTCCTCAAAAGAAACAAACAAGATGCCAATAATTGTGGCACTAGCTACAGAAGATCTGAAGGAAAAGGAACATATTTTCCCTCAAAATCTCTGGAAGGAACCAACTGATGACAGTCTGATTTCAGTGTATTAGGCTCATGTTCTGTGAGAAAATCAATTGCTGTTATTTAAAGTCCTCTTCGGGTTTTCTTTGCTAAGTCTAGCCTTAGGATATAATAGCCTGTGTTGGTTAGTTTTTGTCAACTTGATACAAGCTAGGGTCATCTGGAAAAGGGGAGCCTTGATTGTGAAAAATGCCTCCATCAGATTGGCCTGTAGACAAGTCTGTAATGCTTGTTCTTAATTAATAACTCATTTTGGAAAGTCTAGCCCACTGTGAGTAATGCTACCATAATCCTGGATTGTATTAATGAGGAAGCGGATAACGAGATCAGAGAGGAAAAGTTCCGAAAGCTAAAGATATACTCATATAGGTAGATACATTAAGAACACAAAACCCAGAATATATAAGACCAGAAAGGAAACTCCCTAACAATAACCTCATTAAAACACTAAATATACAGAACAAAGAAAAAAACACTAAAAACTGAAAGAGAGTAAGAACCCATAAGTATATGTGAAAGAAAACCCACAATAACACATGCATTCTCAGTAGAAACTATGAAAGCCAGAAGAGTCTGGAACAATACACACCACATTCTGGCAACCTAGATCACTGTATTCAGCAAAACTGTCTGCCATGGTAAGAAAGAAAAAGTTTCCATGATCCAAAGAACCTTTAAAAACATCTATATACAACAACAAAACAAAACCAACAAACAAAAATGATGCTAAACAGAATCCTGAAAGCAATACTTGAAACTGAAGAGAAGAGACTCTAGAAAGAGAAAAGTCAAAACAAAAATTAATGAAATATGAAACATGACTAGCACAAACAGGAACAAACAATAATAACTATAAATATTGGTATCCTCAATTCTCCCATCAAAAGACCCAGACTAGCTGAATGGATTAAGAAAAAAAATCTGGGGCTGGAGAGATGGCTCAGCGGTTAAGAGCACTGACTGCTCTTCCAGAGGACCTGGGTTCAATTCTCAGCAACCACACGGTAGCTCACAACCATCTATAATGGGATCTGATGCTCTCTTCTGGTGTGTCTGAAGACAGCAACAGTGTACTCATATACATAAAATAAATAAAACCAAAAAAAAAATGATGAAAAAAAATAAATCTTTTTTTAAAAAAAGGAAGAAATCTATCTTTTTGTTATCTACAAGAAAGAAACCTCTGGGCATAAACATAAATGTATGAAAGACAACTTGATAGGCACATCATATCTTCTCTAATAAAACAATAGCAGTAACTCCCCTACTAGAATTTATCCCCTCCGCAGCCACAGGTTTTTCTTTACAGTTCTAAATATGAGTCCCCTTTTATACAGCGAGCCTAAATCCAATGAGAGAGAGTTGCTTGCCCCCACAACAGCTATGCCAATATTACATCAATAGGCACATCTTGGCTGGCATAGTATGTTGATAATAATAACATGCTGTATCAATAGTTGAGTAGGACTGTGGGTGACAATTTTCAGCAGCAGCCTACATAGGACCTTCTAGCACTTATTTTGGTAATCAGGAAAGGAGCCATCCATTCAGTTCTAACTCTATTATTCCATATACTGCAAATAAAGTGTATAATATCTTCAGCATGTAGTTCCAACATTCAACCAACAGCAATGCAATGTCCTATATTGTGTGAGAGGGCCTCATGGGCCTCCTAGACCTTATGGCCAACAATTCAGAGGGAGGCAATGCATCTCTGCCACTGGCATTTTTATCTAATAATCGTACAGTTCTGGGAATACCCGTGCAAGAATACATTTGTTTAAACTCTTTAATATTTCTTTTAACATTTGCAGACATGGGATTTTGCAGGATTTTCCTATCTATTTGGGGGTTTCATCTGCACCTTACTCAACTGTAACCCCACCCAAAATTACATAGCTGCTATTGCCCTTGCACCTCATGTCAGCTGATTCCCAATTCTCACTTTCTTACATTCATCCTTTCAGATGATGACTTTTCTAAATCTGTAAAACATCCATTGGCCAGCATTAGACGATGACACCTTTATACAAAGGTGGGCCGGGGTCTCTGAAGACCCACCCCAATGGTTCCAAGCAAGTAACAAATGGTATTAGGATTATCAGCTAAGGGAATGCTGCAGAGGAAAGAGTAGCAAGATCCAAAATGGCATGAAAAGATCCTGTCACTTGCATCAATTATCTCCTTAAAAGACCAATGTTGGGTCCAGCTACATGAATGAGGTCTACTACCCCTTATCCACACCCCCCCCCCACACACACACACACATCCTCCAGCACTGCAGTGGCAGGGGCACTCTGCCTCTCTCCATTCACAAATAGTCTCAGTGGGATCAGCGTGCATGGCTCTGCTTGGCTGAAACCCAAGGAGGAGCTATGCCTACTTCTGGAGCCTTGTTCTGTCTGGTTCCAAGCCAACACTATTGGCCCTTCTCTTTTCATCAAGGTTGGATGAGCAATCTCTACTCAGTACCACTCCTTGCAGAGAAAAAGCATATTCTATATACTCTGGGGAGATAACTGTTTAACTGTGGGTCAGATTTAATATGTTTACTAGGGTTAATGTCATGTACATCTTCTGTGAAACTGAAGCTCATGCTTTAAAGACTTGTAGATGCTTGCTCAGAAGCATTTGTCTTGTTATTTATTTTTCCTAAGAACTACAGCTTGACAAAAGTCTTGCCCCATTGGCCCTCAAGTGACCTGGACAGTCCTCTTTGCCTACTCTGTCCTCTCACTTTCTCCTGATGGCCTTGGTATTTTATGAATAGGATTTACATACTGGACTAAATCATATGGATCTGATAGATCCCTTCCTACCACATGAAGATAATGACCCCGCCATGAAGCTCAGCAAAGCCACTAAAGTCTGGTATCAGCCTCATAGTCCTTGCTGAGTTTTGACTGTGAATAGAGTTCTATCAGGACTGGTGAAGTTGGTATCGAGCGTCACCTCTCTCACACCCAGCTCCTTCACTAATGCCTCCTTCCTTTGTTGTCTTTCAGTCCCTGGTGTTCATGGGGACCTCAGCTGTGATAACCAAGAGTCCCTAGTGACTCGAAGTCTGTCCATCATGGACTGATTTCCCTTGTTATGCGGGTTATGCTGCAACCTTTGTCTCCATGAAACACAAGAAATGAATGTATTCATTTGCTCTACTTCTACAGCATTTAGGTTAATTTACCCACCCCCATGGCCCACAGCCTCATGAGCCAGGCTGTGGGAGACTCTTTCGCTACTTATTTAATGCCTCTTCCCAAAGAAATCAATTCAAATGAGGATTATTTCCTGATTTTTATAGTTTCTTGCTGTGGGACATTATTAGGAGACTCTGCATGTTGAATCATGAATTTTCTTTTCATGTCTATGAAATGTCAGACTTGAGAGGTATCTTTTATCATTTTTTTCCTCCACATTTTCTTTCTCTTCATTGTCTGAATCTTCCCATGGGCTTCAAGTGTTTGTATCCCAGGAGGGGCTCATTAGCATAGCCCTAGCTTACACTCTCGGTCCCTGACATCCTGGTAGCTGTTAGAAATGTCAAGCCAGCATCTCCATGCTGTCCCCTTCTTCTGCCCTCCACATCTTACTAATTCATAAGCTATTTCAGAAGATAGCATCTATGTGTCTCTCTTATAATAATTCCTTCCTCACGTAGGCAAGATCTTTCCGGATGCATGTGTTATTAGCTACCTCCAAGGTCACACAACTGTTGCATACACACTAATTCCAAGGGCTGCAATACATTCCCCAATCCATAAGCCATTGTGGGATGTGTTACTGTACTCATTTGGTTGACCCCACTCATTAAGGAAATATGCTACTCGCTGGGTAGTGGTGGCGCACGCCTTTAATCCCAGCACTTGGGAGGCAGAGACAGGTGGATTTCTGAGTTTGAGGCCAGCCTGGTCTACAGAGTGAGTTTCAGGACAGCCAGGGCTACACAGAGAAACCCTGTCTTGAAAGAAAAAAAAAGTATGCTACTCTATACCACATAGAAGAAGATGACCACCCTAAGATTACTGCCATAGACACTTCATACAATACAGCACCAGTTCCATGTGTTGTTACCATGGCAGGAACAATGCAACTGTTTCTAGGGAAAGAAAGTCAGCAATTCTGCTCCACATGGGGAAGCGTGGCCATATCAGAATCACCCTGTGAGTGCTCCACCCTCCCTCAGAGGCTTGGCTTCAGTTGTACATCTCACACTAGGGAGAATGCAAACTACTCCTCTCAACTGCATCCTAGTTCTGTCAGGTCCTTATTCAGGCACCAGATGCCATGTGACTTTTCCTGGTGAGATGTGAACAATATGTATTCACTCCAGATAGAGCATCAGTGACAGACCAAAGAAGCAATTGTACCCGAGTTTAGTTTTAAACCAGTGGGTAACATAGGAGCAGAACACAACAAAAGAATAATTTCCCCCTCCTTAAATTCCCCCACCAATTGTTAATGACTCACATATCCTCTGGAAGGGGAGGGACCTCATGAACCTTCTTATGAGCTGCCCATGCGCTGCCTTTTAACCCTTTCCTCTTTAGTCCCTCAAACATCTTTATGTGAGTCCTTTAACCTTACATGGGGGGAGGTTGGTTGCCTGGGTCTTATGAGCTTCTCATGTAAGTAATTGCAGCTGGTGTGATTTGAAGACACTAATGCCATGTCATGCTCAAAGGACAGAGCTCCACAATTAGTTATTGATAAGTGGGGTAGGAATATAACCCAGCGTAAGATACCTTGGAACAGGAAGACAGTTCACAAGGAAGAATAATTGTTACCTCTGGATTTCTCGGAGTTAAGAGGCCAAGGAGTGGAGGAGAAATGGTAATGGATGGGTCATCAATGTTGACCGTCTTTGTGGCATGGAAGTCAAGGTATCAGCACCACACCACATCAGGAAGATGAAACGTGGGCTAAGGGTGTGGCTCAGTGGTATAGCATGTACTTTACATATGTAAGGGCTGGATTAGATGAATATTAACCATACAAAACTAACTGAACAAATCTTTGTTGGTTTTGTCTGCAGCTGCTAGCTCATCTATCTTCTTTCTTCCTACATCATCCTCTCATACCTCTGTATTTAAATTTAGAGCATCTGATTGTTTTTTCTTTTATCACTCACCATTGCACTGATTCATGACAAACATTAGATAAGTTTAAAAATATGTCAATAAAATTTATTCAAAACATCTGTTTTTTTTTTTTTGTTAGGTTCTTTGGAAAATATCAATATAAAATTAAACAAAGTCCATGATCCCAATAGTCAGCATATTTATTTAAAATGCTGTGGTAGTTTGAATGAAAAATTTCCACATAGTCTTAGGCATTTGAACACTTGGTCCCCAGTTGGTGGCACTGTTTAGAAAACTTTGGGAGGTTCATCCTTACTGGCAGAAGTATATAACTCTGCGATGACTTTGTGGGCCAAAGCCTTGAACCACTTCCAGGTCATTCTCTCTGCTTCCTGTCTGTAGTAAAGGAAACTCTCACTGTCTGCTGGCATACTGGTCAACGCCCCGTCTACCTCTCATGATGGGCCTTGAACCGTAAGCCAAAATAAACTCTTTCTTTTCTCAAGTTGTCTTGGTCATGGTATTTTATCATAGCAGCAGAGAAGTAGCTAGGACAAATACATAAGATAAACCATAACCCAACTCAAACATGACAATAAATAAATGTTGGAATATATTCTGTAAACAGTGAACTGGGTTTTCAGCTCTTCCTTTAGATATTTGCCACAGAAGATGTCACTTTGGATAAGCTTGTAAAGGTATAAGATAACCATACATTAGTTAATTGTAGACTGAAGTCCATATCTGAAGTGACTGATTGAATGGCAAGAACATTTTATTTTATTTATTATTATTATGTGATATGTGTATACAGGATGTATATGTGAATGCACACATCTCATGGCTCACAAGTAGAGATCAGAGGACAGCTTTTGGAAGTCAGTTCTCTCTATCCACTATGTTGGTCCCTAGGGATTGAATTCGGGTGGTCAGGCTTACATTGTAAATGCTTTTACCAACGAGCCATCTCATGGCCTCTGGTATGAACATTTTCAAGGCTTTGTACATATCTATTGCCAAGTCGCTTTCCAATAAGCAGTGACAATTCAGTCTCCCACAGTGTAGACACACTCTGTCCTCCAAATTCTTGCTCCTTTTGGAGCTGAGAATCTTTAATAATGTAAATTTAAAACTTCTTTGTTGTTTCAATTTGGGCTGAATTCCCTTTCCTTTGGTTGATCTTGCTTTTGTAATGTTGGAAATGGAAGTGAGAGACTAAAGTACACAGGAAAGTCATCTGACCCTCATCTGATACTCAACCACCACTTCCTCCCTCTGGCAGCTGCATGTGCTCCTGGGCAGCAGATCTGAGCGAGTGCAGGAGATGGAAGGCTGGACTAGGAGCTGCCATAATGCAGCTTTCATGAGTCATCACCCATACTGGGGTGGTGCTGTGTGATATAGGAGCCTGGGTATCATCCACGTCTCTGCCACTAATGTACATCCTAGCCTCATTTTGATGATAGAGTATTTAGACAAGTGAATAAATAGATAAACATATACCCAAGTAGATAAATGCTAAGCTTAAAGGATATGTGACTTCCTCACCTGAATTCAGACTATATACCATGGAACAGAAAAGCCCAAAGGAAGAGTTTAATGTGGCTATAGCAACACAGCACTGCTAGAATAAAAGTGTGCAAGGAACACATTTTGAGAAAAGTAGCCTGTACTGTTTGTGTTTCAAAAGAAAGGGACCATGTTTATTGGTATCCTTGTGTTGTGAGTGGGCTCTAAAGAAGAAAACAAATGCAAGAAATATACATATGCCTTTAGAAGGTTACATTATTTCAGTGCTGAATGAGATATGGCCCAGTGAGCAAAGGCACTTACCAAAAGGTATGATGGCCTGGATTTGATCCCTGACACCCACGTGGTGGAAAGAAAGAACAGATTCTTGCAAGCTGTTCTCTGACCTCCACCTGTGTGCCATAGCATATGTGCCTGTCTTAGAAGTACAAATAAAACTGTAATTTTAAATGATCATATTACTTAAAGTACTCACCATAAATTTATTGGTTGTATTGACTACTGTGGAAAGTATATCAAGAGACAAAGTCAGGAAGTAATAGTTATGAACAAGGCCAATAATTTTCCTCCACCCAAGACATATAGAATCACAGAGTCTAGATGTGCTTTACCAGGACTCATCACGGGACATTTACTAAAGCAATCAGAATGATGAAGCCAGGCAGTCTAGTGTAAAAGACCACTCTGCCCCAAGCTTGGGGCCAAACTGTAATGGCCTGCTCTGTTTCGCAGGTCAGGGTCTAGCAAGAGAGAGAGAGAGAGAGTGGGGGGAAGAAGGGGAAGAGACACGAAGAATAGAGACAAGCCAGAGGATCTGTAGTCAAGACTTCTTTACTGTCTCCACCATACACACACCACTACACCTACTACTACTACACCACACCACTACAAGGAAATCCTGGGTATTTATAAGCACAAGCAGGAGAACAAGGTGAAGACATTTTACCACGTGTACCATGCAGCTGGGGTCACTAAACAGCAAAACAAGCTATGTGGAATAAACAAGATATTTATCAGAGTGTGCTCAGCTGTTGTAGGCTGTTGAAAACCAAGTCTCTCATCAGGGTAGATGGCTCCAGATGGCTGCAAAGATGATAGCTGCTTTCTAGCCGCTTTCTGCTAAAAGTCAGCTCCCAACAGTCTAGTACTACTTCCTTACCACATTTAAATGCCTTTAGGACAAATCTGGAAAATCATGGAATGCTGCATAGCTAACATATCAAACATACCATAGCCACATAGTCCACAACAGAACACAGGAGTTCAATGGTGGGACAGATGTGCCCATTAAAACAAATCAGAATTATGTGTATATAGTAAGGCTATACTTAATATTAAGTGTAGACATTCTTAGGTAATTTTCATATTACAAATCGTTATGAGAGCCAGTATGGTGGCCAATGTTTGTGACCCTAGCATTTGGGACACTGAGGAGAAGTAGAGCTTAACTGACAGCCTGGGATACATAGTGAGATGTTATCTCCATAAAGGAAGAAGAGATGAGAGGGGAAAAGTTTTATGCTCAAGTACAGAACAGGGTTTTGTTTTTTTTCTTTTTTTGGTTTTTCAAGACAGGGTTTCTCTGTATAGCCTTGGCTGTCCTGGCTCCTGGCACTCACTCTGTAGACCAGGCTGGCCTCAAACTCAGAAATCTGTCTGCCTCTGCCTCCCTTGTGCTGGGATTAAAGGCATGTGCCACCACCGGCCCGGCTCAGAACAGGTTTTTAAAAAACTATTTTATTTTTAAGTATAGATTCATAGGAAGTTATAATAAACAAATGCATACAGAGAGATCCACTTTCCACCACCCAGCCTTCATTATTAAGTCATCTTACGGCTGCAGAGATGGCTCAGTAGTTAAGAGCACTTACTGCTCTCGCAGTGGACTAGACACATCAAGTGGCTCACGAACACCTGTACCTCCAGCTCCAGGGGAATCTGACACCTTCTTCTCACACATAGACACAAACATATACGCATATCTTTAAAAATTAAAAGTTTTAAAAAGTTAATGTTTTCAAGCATCATGAGACAACGCCAAATCCAGAATACGGAGACTCATGTGCTCCATGGAGCTTTCCTCAGTTTCCACCCATCTTATAACACTTGGTGTGCGTGTGGTTCTGTGTTATCTCACTTACTGTTGCCTCCACCACCACAGAGCTGCCTCCTGGTGCCAGCTATGAGCCCCATTCACAACTCCTGGTAGTCACTGACTTGTTCATAGCATCTATAGCCACGTTATTTCAAAAAGATGCATGTGTTAATTACGTCTCTCATGGAGATGACAAAGCACCCAACCAAAGCAACTTAAGGATGGGTAGATTTAGTTTGGCTCACCATCATGGTGGGGGGGATTCTTAAGTGAAGGAGGTTGAGGTCACACTGGATCCACAGGCAGAAAAGCAGAGTAAGGTGAATGGCAGAGCTCAGAATCACTTTCCCTTCATGGGACTCAAACCCGTGGACTGGTACTGCCTGTGGTTAGGGTGGATTCCCCATCTTAATTGTCCCAATCTAGAAACTCCCTCCTAGACATGCCCAGAGGCTTGTGTCCTAGGCAATTCTAGATCTTCAGATTAATAGTCACTATTAACCATCACATTATGTAAATGGAATGCACACTAGCTAACCCCAGGGAGTAGTCTTTGCTCTTCATACTAATTACTTTGATGGATCTCAGTGGTGTGTATTGATGCTCCATCTGGTTTATTGCTGAGCAGGGTTCTACGGCGTGCCTGGTTACAGCTTAACTGCTTGCTCACTTACTGAAGAGTTGTTTGCTGTCACTGGTTCAACACAAAGCTGCCCTGAGCCTTAGATATAAATGTACACAGCAGAGCTCTGTCTTCTGGGCATGGCATGACCATCAGCACCTTGAATCAGAGTAACCGTGATCACCCTCACGGGATCAGGACTATTAATATTTCCTCATAGAAGGATGAGTGACGTGGAGGTCATCAAACTCTTGCCTGAGACCCGGCTGCCACCTCCTACCAACCCGACAGGTTCCGTCACTCTGGGATATGTGCTGGAGTATACAGGAAGCAGAAGGCTGGCTGAAGATGGAACTGTGGTGATGTAGCTTTCATGAGTCAGTACCATGCTGGGTGGGACGTTCAGTGGTGCAGGTGTCCAGGAGTCATCTGTGCCTCTGTAAGTAATCAAAATGAACTCTTTGGTTTACCAAGCTGGATTTGAATGGAAGCTGTTCTCTGGTCTTTCCGTGCCTACCTAGGATTAATAGATATTTCTTCACACCTCCCACACAACAACACTTATGTATAGGGTTTGCAAAAATATGTTTTATATCTCGGGACTGAATGTCAGAGAGAAGTCACTGATTTATTCTGTTAAGTGCACATTTTGCTTTTTAAAAAGCTGACAAATGCCTTTCTTGAGTGGCTGCATCATTTTACACTGTGGGGTAGGAAAGGTAAAAGTTTCCTCTCCATCGTCTATAGTTTTTCACTAAGATGGGTCCCTAGAAAAAGAGATGCGTTAATAAAAGGAAACAATGAAAGCTTATTCATTTGTATGTTTCATTGAAAATACTCAAGCATATGAGTAAATATCAAAGAGGTGGTTTTGTGTTTCATATTTAGAGATGTCATCTAGGGACTGGGGAGACGCCTCAGTTGTTAAGTGTTCTTGCTGCTCTTGAAGAGGGCTGGAGCTCAGTTTCCAGCAACTACATTGGAGGGCTCGCAAGCATCTGTAACCTCAGCTCCTGAGGATGTAGCACTGTCTTCTGTCCTACGAAATTTGCTTGAGACAGTGTTCCACTGTTTAGTCCTTTGCATCCTGGGCCTCAAACTCTCATTGATTTACACCTTCCCATGCCTTTCTTACATTTCTCTTACAAATGTAAATTGTTCTTAAAAGACTAATTTCTGCTCTGCCTTAAGGACTTCTTTTTTTTTTTTTTTTTTTTTTTGTCTACAGTTTCACAGAATTTCAGTTAATCATCTCAAAATAATCTGTATGCCAAAGGAGGCATATTTAGAGTGTCACATTCTGACCTCCCATGGTCAGGTTTTGAGGTGGCTTGTCATGCCAGCAAGACAGGAAAATGGAGCTTCACCAATCCTCCCAGCATTTTGTGCAATCGTTGTCTTTTTATCTTAGCCATTTTGAGAGATGGGTAGTGACTACTCGTTGTGGTTTTACTTTGCATCTTCACAATGACTTGTGATGGTGAATGTCTTTTTTCATTCTCTGTTGTCTGTCTATGCTTTCCAGTGAGATTTCTACACCTCAACAGAGTTGTTGTTTTTGAGTATTGAATTGTGAGGTATCTTAGTGTTTCATAGCTGTGAAGAGACACCATGACCAGGCAACTCTTTTAGAGGGCAAAGCTTAATTGTGACTGGCTTACAGGTTCAGATGTTCAGTCCATTATCATTTTGGCAGGAAACATGGCAGCATCCAGGCAAGAATGCTCTGGAGGAGCTGAGAGTTCTTACTCTTGTTCTGAAGGCAGCTAGGAGAAGACTCACTTCCAGGCTGCTAGGACAAGGGTCATTTTTTTTCCACTGCAAAAACATGAGGTTTATTGATAATAAACAGTACACTGGGGTTCCCTCGCACACAGGCAAAAGGAACCCTGAGCTAAAGCTAAGAGCAGTTTTTATACAGTTTAAGGGGTGTACTAGAGAAACAGCGACTAGACACAATATGATTGGCAGAACGGTGTGACTTTTAAACTGATTGGTCTTTGGGGAATGGGGTGGCAAGGACCTCCCTTGTCTGTAAGTGGCAAGGGTTGGTCCTAGGACAAGGGTCTTAAAGCCCTTGTGCCCACAGTGACACATTTTCTCCAACAAGGCCACACCTATTCTAACAAGGCCAAACCTCCTAGTAGTACCACTCCTGGGCCAAGCATATTCAAACCACCACATGAGGGCTTTTTGTATATTCTAGATGCAAATTCTTTCTCAGGTAACGTGACTTGAAAATGTTTTCAGTAGCTCTGACTTCTCACCAACTTAGCTGCTCATAAAGTAAGTGTTTCTATTAACAAAGTCCAGTGCATCAATATTCCCTTCATAGGCTGTGCTTGTGATATCAAGTCTAAAACCCGCCTCACCTAGTTCTTGTTCCTGTGGATTTCTTTCCATGTTTTTCTTTCAAAGCTTTTAGCTTACAATGCAGTTGGGTTCAAATCCTTCAAGTCCATGTTGCAAAGCTAACCCCTGTCCAGTAGCAGAAGCATCTTCATTCCTGTTCTTGAAACATCCCTACCTGGAAACAGAGCAGAGGGTATATGAAGTGGCAGATGAATACCATTTAAAAGGAATGGGAGGGGCTAGGTATGGTGGTGCCAGCATTTAATTCCAACACTCAGGAGGGTGAGACAGACAGATCTTTGTGGGTTCCAGGCCAGTCTGGTCTACATAGCAAGTTCCAGGATGGCCAAAACTACATAGTGAGACACTGACTCAAGAAAATAAACAGGAAAGTAATTTGAGGACTGGCAAAATGGCTCAGGGGTAAAGGTGCTTGTAATCAAGCCTGATACTTTGTATTCAATCCCTAGGCTTCTTATAGAAGCCTTCATAGAAGGAGAGAACTGACTCCTGAAAGTTGCCCTCTGACCTACACACACACACACACACACACACACACACACACACACACACACACAAGTTAATAAATGAATATAATAAAAAATAAAGTGCTCTAGGAGTATAGCTGAGTGGCAAAGAGCTTATCTGGCATGCCTAAGATCCCTGAGTTTGGTGGCCAGCACTACAGAAAAATGTAATTTGAAAGAAACAGGAAAATTATAAAGGCAAAGGAACCTGCACCCTCTTTACTGGTTGCCTCAGTTTGCTTTCCTATTGCTGCAATAAATAAAGCATTCTGATTGAAAGAAAATAGAAGGCAGGCATAGTGGTGCATACCCCTGGTTCCCGAACTTGAGAGGCAGAGGCTGAAGGATGTCTGTAAGTTCAAGGCCAGCCTGGTCTACAGAGTGAGTTTCAAGACAGCCAGGGTTACATAGAAAGAACCTGTTTCAACTCCCCTTGTCCCGAAAAAGAGCAAACATAAAAACGGAAAAGACTTATTTCAGTCTCTAGGTTACAGCCCATCATAGAGGGAAGCCAGAACAAAACCTGGGAACAGAACTGAAGCAACGTAGAGACCATGTGATCACCATAGTGATGCCTATCCTCTTGTGATCTCTAGCTTGCTTAGCTTCTGTTCATATATAGCCTAGGCCACCAGCCTAGGGATGGTACTGCCCTCCTATAGCAATTAGTCATTAAGAAAATGTCCCACAAATATGCCCTTAGGCCAACCTGATGGAGACAATTTGTCAATTGCAGGTCCATCTTCTCAGGTACGTCTGGTTGACAACTGAAGTTACTCATGACACTAGTAAAAGGACTTCTGGATTTTGAGATTTCTATCCCTTGGAAGAAGCAAGGTGATTCATAGTTGGACACCTTACAAAATAGATAAGGAAAGTAATTAAAGATCTCCTCTATGGTCAACCAAAATAGATGAGTTTGCAATCCCAGATGCAAATGTCAAATGCTTTTGTTGGTCTTTAATAGTACTATTTATTAATAGCTCAAGCTCTGTCCACATGTAGTTTCAGCCCTGCGATAAATGGGAAGATTCTATCTAAAAGCAGCTGGTACTTAAAATACAAAGTACCAAAAAAAAAAAAAAAAAACCCACCACACCCAGTTAGATTATAGACTAGAATGCTAGGTCCATGTGTACTTTACACACAGCAACTTAAGACTTGAGAGAACTGTTACAGCGCTGCTCTGCTTTCCATTGCTGTGGCTACCATCTGAGGAGATAACTTAAAAGAGGGAAAGTTTTGGCTTTCACTTCCAGAGATTTCTACCCACAGTCATGTAGACCCTTTCGTGAGAGCTTCTGTTGAGGCCAAAATGTGTCCAGAAACTCGTGGAATAAAGTGGCTGGGCTCATAGCGGCTTGTGAGTGGGTGGGAGCTAGAAAATGGGGAAGCAACAAAGAACAAAATTTGCCCAAGGACGTACCCCCATCACCACTTCCTCCAAGCAGGTCCCACCTCCTCGGGTTTTCACATCCCAATAATGCCATCAAGTTATAAACCCAACAATAGGACCACTCACTGATGATGTCTGAGCTCTTGTGATTCAGTCATTTCTCAAAACTCTCTGACTGATAAATAAATAAATAAATAAATAAAGCCAGCTTTTGGTATACAGTCTTTGTGTGATATTATAATCCAAATTATCTCAGTTACACATGTGAGTTGTGGAAACTAGGTGGGGACTTGTAAGTGTCAATATCTAAACTTCTCAAATCCCCTACATTGTTAGGGGTATGGTTATTCTATTTTCAATACCATTTTTAAAACTTTCTCCTAAGACTCTAACTCTAAGGCTTTATTTTACCTAGTGAAGTTCAGAGAATGAGATGCTTTGGGTCCTTTAGTTACAATTTATGGAATGGTTACATTTGGGACATTGCCCTAAGTATTCTATCTGCATTGACTCATTGAATCTTCCAAACTCTGAGATAATCAACAGAGAGATTTCCATAGTGCAGATGGTGCCAAGTTTCTCGTAAGTTATGTATTTACATGTATCTTCCCCTCAGCACTGCCTCGCTGCTGTCAGACCCCTTTACACAGAGTATCGGAGGTGTGGAGGGCTGAGTCATTGGCCCATCATACCTCAGTCTGGGAAGTCATGGAGCTGGGATGCTGTGGTACTCCACTGCCTCTGTTCACTGACCACAGCCACACACACACACACACACACACACACACACAAACCCCACACCCCACACATACACAAATACAACAGGAAACTTATTATCTTAACTGTTCTTACGGGTTCAGTTCAATATTGTTCAACAAACACATCCACATTGTTGGGAAACAGTTCTCTTTAATTTTTTCATTTGGCAAATCTGACAGGCTATACATATTTAAAATCCACTTCCCTTTTCCAGCTCCCTTCAGCCCATACAAATCACATTCTATTTTACATTTCTATTTCTAAGATGGACAACTCTAGATACTCCATGTAAAGGGGAATCATACAACATTTGGCTTTTTATGGCTGGCTTATTTCACTTATCATGATATTCTCAAGATCGATTCATGCTGTATGTGGCCTGAATCTACTTCCTTTTAAAACTGAAGAATATTCAATTGTATACATACATAAATCCAAGTGTCTTTGACCCAAATTCATACTATTGACTTTCACAGTTTTCCTCTATCATATCTTCCAGAACCTTCTCTTACAGTTTTGTATCTTTTATCATGTCTTCCAGAACCTTCCCTCACATGGTACCATTTATATTTGCCATGAATACAAAACACATCATCAGTCGTATTAGTGTTAGTAACGGTTTTCACACATTGTCTCTCTAGTACATATAAAGTTTGCCCTAACACATATGGCCTTGTATCTGTAGCATCTCCTTGGAACTGTGATATTACTTTATATCTGCAACAAAGAAGATCCACTCTATCTTCTAAGTGAAAAATAGAATTTTGTGGCAATTTAAATTGACTGTGGGTGGCATTCCAGAGCATGGTAGTATGAGGTTGGATCTGGACTCAGAAGCAAGAGACGTGCCGAGCACAAGGTTAGGAGGAGGAACATGACATGAGGTGATGAACTGCCTAGTCCTGGTCTAGATGAGCTCCTCCTGCCCCACACATGGATGATGACAAGGGAAGCTTAAGTATGAATGGAGAGAGTGGGGAGTGAGCATTAGATGTAAAATCGTCCATGCCATGACTCATTGACCTGATGTTCTAGAAGTGAGGGGCCTTATTCTGAGTCACAGTGAAAACATCCCTGCCTAAAATTTTCGTGATTTCTTCCTAGGAACAATTATGTTGTGGGCTGTGGTCAAGCCCTCAGTGGCTTTTCTCTTTTGCCTATGAGTTCATCTCAGGCAGGAGAAGAAAAAGGATGTAGCCATTTCCCTCTCTGCCCTATGCCCATAAACTTCGAAAAGAGACCAAGCCAGCATTTCCCTTTAATTTGGAGAAAGGAGACTCCCATGGAAATCACTGGAGACCAGGTAGGAGGACCAGATGGCCAGCACCCTGACACAGCCAAAGGCTCCTGAAGATATTTGACTCAAGCCAGACATGGTGTCACCAGCCTGCAACCCCAGCACTTAGACAGTTGAAGTAGAAGGATCACAAGATAGAGGCCATCCTGGACTACCTAGGGAATTACAGCCTCTCCTAGGCTACAGAACAAGAACTTGTCTCCTGAAAACAAAAACCATCCAACCTAGAAAATACCATCTGGATGAAGCAGCTTTTAAATAGTGTCTCTCAGCACTTCATTAAGCAAGCTAAATTCCTGACTGCATTCTAAATACTTATTTTTACACCCACAGATAAGCATATCTACGCTCATCCATCTTCAAAGACTTCTCTTTGCTGAAGATGAGAACCATTATTATTAAAAAAAAAACAAAAACAAAAAAAACCTCAACTGGTCAGAACGTAGAGAACAACAGCTGGCTGTGGGGTGTCCCACACCGATCGCTGCATCTATAACACAATTCCTGTACTGGAGCTCAGTGAACATCTTAGAAGCAGGGAGGAAAGGTGGTGGAACCAGCGGACCAGGGAGACTGCCGAGTGTCTCCTTGAAATTTCAGGGAAGCTTACGTCATGAAACCTTAACAATATTGCTGCCTAAACAAGACCTTGGCAAGACTGATTCGGATAGATGACTGAGCATGGAAGAGGGAAGCAGCGTGCTGTTCACCCTAGTCAGAGAACAACAAAGGATTGCTGAGAGCCAAGGAGCCCTTAGTCCATTATCAATGCCAAGTGGTCAGCTTTGAAGTCAGATACACATGAGTAAATGCAGTAAAACGGATGGAGCAGGGTGTGTGTGTGTGTGTGTGTGTGTGTGTGCAAGAGAGAGAGACAGAGACAGAGAGAGAGAGAGAGAGAGAGAGAGAGAGAGAGAGAGAGAGAGCACTGAGACAGAGTTTTACTACATAGCCCAAGCTGGTCTGAAATTCACTAAGTAGTCCAGGCTTAACTTGTGATGTTCCTGCCCCTGTCTCCAGAACTGGGGATTACAGGTGAGTGCCAGCATACTTGGCTTCTGTCTAACTCTTATATACAAAAATGATAAGGAGTGGGCATTGGAAGGAGCTGACATTCTTATGATATGACTAGTTACACCAAGCAAATGTGGGACTGAGGATAGGTACCCACGTACTACAAGGGGTTCCTGATCAGTAGGTACATTAAAAGTATGAACAGATAAAAACATGAAGGGTAACGCAGACACCAAGAAAATGATTGAAAACAGCTTATATACCAAAGTATATTTGGAGTAAATATAGTTGTAGGTTTTAAGGAAACCTAATAGACACCAAAACAAAAACCAACAGATACTGAAGAACCATCTTTAACCTCAAAAGGCATCCCTCTGCTAAGGCATCCCTCTGCTAAGGCATAGATGCTCCAGGTTCCAGTGTCTGCTGGCCCTCCTACTTCTGAAGAAGGAAGTACTCTGTGTCCATCGGGGGCCAGCCAAGGAATCAGCAGAAAAAATCAGGTTCAAAAAAGAGATTTCTAAAGAGCTTTATTCTGACAACTCTGTTATCTTACTGAGGACAAAGGGCTGAGCCAGATGAGAGTGTGACTGTGTTGGTCTCCATTCCTTTCGTGGTCATTTGATGACTCACGTATTTATTTATCCAGTTGGTGTGTGCCATGAAACTGCCGGGGCCATTGCTCACCATCCAGAGTAAAGGAAAAGAATCAAGCAGGGCCTGGCAGTGTTGGCACATGCCTTTACTCCCAACATGCAAGAGACAGAGGCAAGCTGGATCTCTGAGTTTGAGGTCAGCCTGGTCTACAGAGTTCCAGGACAGCCAGGGCTACACAGAGAAACCCTGTCTTGGAAAAAAAACAAACAACAACAACAACAAAACCAAACAAACAAACAAACAAAACAAAAAATGTTGAGCAGAGAAAATACAAAACAAACCATAATGAGAGATACACTTATACACATTTATGTTTTCCGGTAGCCACATTTCTTGAAAAGAAAAATTAAGTCCAATAGCATAATTTATTTAAACCAGTGTGTCTAAGAGATCTTCAGTGAAAAAATTATCAATGCAACAATCTATCTTCTTTTTCTTGCTACTAAATCTTCATTATCTGCTGAGTGCTTCACTCCTGTGTCTCACCTTAACTTGGACTAGATGTTTTCTGTGTTCAGGAGCCACTTGGGGCTCATAGCCTCTCTCTTAAACAGCTAAGCTCTAGGAAAAGCCATTGGGTCAAATGAACCCCGGATAAGAGAAACTGTATTACATAAATGTATATGTGTTTAAAGGCAGGTTTCATATACATAATTATAATTAGTTGTAGAATATTAATATATGTATATATATTCACATATTGGCGGTGAGGATTAATAAACAGGGCTATTGATAGTATTCCCGACAGGTCTCTCGGGTTTTGAATGAAAAAGTACATAAAATGTAAATGGTATTATTCTGTCCATAAAAATTTCAAAGTGTGAAAACTTAAGGAAGATGTTCTTTAGAGATAAATGCATCCATCCATCATAAAATACCATAAATTTAGTGATTTATAAATAGCACCGACGGGGGAGGGCACGATGTCCCTCTCCTAGCTGAGGAGCTATTGGCAGTCAATGGCTGCTGGAGAGAAAGGAGTAGTTTTTGTCCAGTTGCTTAGCCACTGGTAGGTTGTCCACGATTTAGTAAATAACTCCATGGCCGTGCTCATGCCCATGCAAGCAGCCCTAATTAAAGTCAGAGGGTTATAATAATAAAAAGAAGATGCAAAGTTGGAGAGAATATGTTGGGAAGAAGGGTTCCAGAGGGAGTGAGGGGATAAGAAAGGGAGTGAGATAATTAAAATACATCATATGTATTCTTTTTTTGTTTTGTTTTGTTTTTAAATAGTATTCACAGTCCCAGAGGCTGGGAAATCCAAGGTCAGAGCCCTGACAGATTGGATGTCTGGGGAAGGCTGGCTCTCATCCTTCAAAGATGTACCTTGTAGCTATAAAGCTGTGTCTCTACCCTGTAGACAAACCAACCAAGCAGACTCTCTCAAGCTCTTTTTATAAGGGCAGTGATTCCTCCCAGAGACAGAGAACTCATAGGGCAAACCCTTTGCTAAAGGTTCCACCTCTTAACGTGGTTGCAGTGGGGACTGTCCTTCAGCACGGGTTCAAACCACGGGGGCATGAATGCTAAAGCAGAGCAGGAAGCAATGGCTGGGGAGGAGAACTAAGGACACACAGATGGTAGTGTGAGTGTGGGTGTCTGATCGAGTGCCCATCTGCACCCCTCTACAAATGTCTTTTGTTCTGATGCTGCAGATGGAATCCCAAGCCTACTGCGTGTCAGGCAAGGACTCCACAACTGAGCTACATCCAGAGGCTTATGCGATCTTAAGTACAATATCCTGTACCAAAAAAAAAAAAAAAAATCCCAAAGAATGTGAAAAATAACACCTTAATTGGTATTACTGTTACAAGCGCTCTTTTGGAATTGCTACTGTGAAGGTTAGCATTATTTGTACACTTGACGATATCTAGAATCACTGTGGGGGAGCGGGGTCAGGGGATGTAGGCCTCCAGTGGGTGTGCCTGTGGGAATGGTGGGAAGACCAGCTGCTGTGGGTAACATTGACCTCTGTCTGGGACCCTGGACTGTAAACTCAGCTGGGCTTCAGCATCTCTCTCTGCTTCCTCATCATGGATGGCAGGCTGCTTCAAGCTCCCCTCCTTCAGTCTTGATTTTTCCAGCATGGTGAACTATATACACCCTTGAACTCTGGGCTAGTTTTTGAACTATAAGCCAGTCCTTCCTCCCTCAAGTTACCTTTTGCCAGCCTATGTTACCACAGCAACAGGAAGGAGGTTAAAATACTTTCAAAGCTCATTCAACTAAGCGCTTCAGAAAGAACACTTATGGAGATGAAGGGATTAGGGGGAGTGGCATCTCCAAGTAGATGATTTTATGGCTCCCAGAGTTCAAGGGCTGCCATCGGACCTGCTGGGAAAGGCCTGGTGCTTCTGTTTTTCTTCTGAGAGACTGGCTAAGGAACATACAAAGTCAGTAGGTACCATTTTCCTTCACCTCAAAGTCAAGCCAAGCAGTCACCCTCAAGCTCTTTCTATAAGAGTAGTAATTCCACCCCAAAGACAGAGTCTTCATGGGCCAACCATTCTCTAAAGGCTCCACCTCCTAACATGGTTGCAGCGAGGCGTGTGTTTCAGCGTGAATTCCAGGCTAGTCTGTGCTCTGTGATGACAAGATGACATCATTCAACACCCCCTGTCATAAAGGTGGAAGCTTGGTTGCTCAGTTCTTCCTGTTCATGTCAGATCCCTGCCACGTGGAACACAAATCCCAACCCTAATAAAGTTTCAGGCAGGTCACATTTATTTCTAACTCAGCCCTGAAGAGAAAGATGGGGGTTGATATGGAAAGACTGTGCAACAAGGCTTACGCTCCCTGTACGGTGATTACAGACAGTTATGAAGATTCTACTCCCCAGTCACAATTCAGTAACCTGCCGTGGAGCCTGTGACGTTTACTGGCTGGGAATCCCTTAGTTGAGACTAAAGGTTACGGTTGACACAGTCTAACCTGACAACTGGTGCCAGTGTCATAAGATGTCTATCAGGTCACCTATCTGAATCTTGCTCCAGACAGTCACAAGAGACGAGAGGAAAGTGAAAGCATTGTGACTTGAGAAACGTATTTGTTTTTTTAACTGTATACATTGTGAGTTACTAATGCCTGGTTTTGCGCATTCAAAGTTGTGTCTGAGTGAAACTCTGAGGGGCAAATTTGACCTTTGTCCCTTCATTACCTTCTTTAATATTTTTTCCTCTGAGTGGAATAGTATAAATACTAGATTTGCTGCTATGACAGAGAGAACCAATAATGCATTGGCTTTTGTAATATGAAAGCATATTTCTCTGATAGATAAAAATCCAAGCTACTATGGCAGCGGGAGACACATCAGGATAGTTTTAAGGCCTGTAGCTCTTATCTAGTCATTCTGCTTCTCCGACAGGTGTGAGGTTTTCATCGTATAGTGACCCAACACTGCCGCTCATGGTCCTGACAGCTCATCTGTATCCCATCCTGCATAAAGAATTACTGGGATGCCGGGCAGTGGTGGCTCTCGCCTTTAATCCCAGCACTTGGGAGGCAGAGGCAGGTGGATTTCTGAGTTTGAGGCCAGCTTGGTCTACAGAATGAGTTCCAGGACAGCCAAGAGCTACACAGAGAAACCCTGCCTCAACCCCCACTCCCCCCCCACCCCAACCCCCACCCCAGCCAAAAAAAGAATTACTGGGACAAGAAGAGTTGTCAGCAAGATGCACCCATCACTCATGCCAGAATGCTATCATCAGCTCTACACAAAGTCATAAAGAAGGGCTGACTTAAAGTGGAGAGCAGAGTTCAGTTCCAGCAGAAGAGACGGAGTAATATGAAGAAAATTGTATCCACTCACTAGATTCATGCAAGGCTGTGCTGCACAGAAAATCCAGAGGGCCTGCGTGAAGCAGGAAGACGCTGGCTGAGTCAGCAGGGACAGGAAGCGCTCCTCTGACTTAAACAAGACAAAGTCATAAGTGAAAGAATTAAGGAATGTCCAGGAATATTCTCTGTTCTACTGACTCCAGACTTTCCAGGCCTATCCCACGTAGCGTGTAGTTTTTGCTACCCTGCTTTAAGCTCTGGGAATGGCCATACTACCAGTCCCCACCCAGATTCCCTTGGATCCACGGATGAAACACACACACACACACACACACACACACACACACACACACACACAAATGTAATTTTCAACCTGCCTTGTGGCTCAATTGCTGGGCGCTTCTAATCTCCTGAATGGCCTATGTCTGCTGAGCCTGAGATCTCACACGACTAGTCACCTTTTTTCCCTCTGAAGCCTGGTGAAAATCCTCTTTCTCCCCTGCATCTGCTAGTTTGCCTCTGGGACCCAGACGTTCCACCTCTTCCACCCAGCTCATTGGCCACTAGCATCTGAGCCAATTGGGGAACAGGACCTTAGCATTAGACCCACCCTCTACAACCCCAATACAATCTTTGTATTCAGGCAAGTCCTGGGAAGCCTGGGAAGTTTCCTTACCATATCATGCAGCTACTCAGGCCCCACATGCCGAACAAAATCCAGACTTCGCACGTTGGTTGCTGAGCCAGAGTCAGCTACTCTGCCCGGGCCTCTGTGTCCTGTCCCTTCTGGCCCTATTCCTTCTTCACTCTCACATAGTGGCGGCTCTAGGCATTCTGAAGCACAGCTGCCTGTTTCTGCCGAAGACTTGTGCTTGCTGGGCCCTCTGTGGAGAATGTTCTGTCTAGATTGATGCGATCTGGCTGCCTTCTTCCTTCAAGTCTCTACTTAAAGTAGTTTCAACCTCTTTCAAGAGCCAAATCTGGGACCATCCAGACACACTGGTGCTACCTAGAATGCAGCAAACAGACTATAGAACCCGATGTCACCACATCTGCTTTAGGGTTTCTATTGCTGTGATCAAATATCATGACAAAAAAAAAATAACAACTTAGGGGAGCAAAGGGTTCATTTCAGCGTCCATCATAAGGTTCCACATCATAGTCCATCCCTGAGGGAATTCAAAGGAAGTCTAGAGAGAGAAACAGATGCAGAGCCCAGGGGGAGCGCTGCTTTCTGGCTTGCTCCTCACGGCTTATTCAGCCCGATCTCTTATATACTCCAGGACCTATCTACCCATGATTGACACCATACACAGTGAGTCCTCCCATATCAATCACCAATTAAGAAAATGCTCGCACAGGTTTGCCTACAGGCTAATCTGGTGGGGACATTTCTCAGTTGAGGTTCTTTTTCCCCAAATGACACTAGTACATGTTGAGTAGACATAAAAACTAGCCGATTCAGCACCCAAGGGTGCATGCAGGCAAGTTCCATGTTGTTGAGTTTCGGGTGATGAGTCGTGTGGCCTGTATCCTAGTCACACATCCATGGGAGGACCACTGCTGCACTTCTATAACGTGACATCATCATAGCCATCATAATTTAATCTCAACCAAGCCCGTGTTTTCTTTTACTTTTTCTTTTCTTTCTTTTTCTTCTTTTTTTTTTTCCTGTGTTGTGGATGGAATCCAGGACCTTACACACAATAGGAACAAGCAACGGCTCCACTTCGAGCTACAACTCGTACAAACTCCTTTTGAATTTTCCCTGCAGGAGTTGCCCAGTGTCCGAGACCCTGGAACTGGAGTTACAGACAGTTGTGAGCTGCCATGTGGGTACTTAGAGCCAAAGCCAGGTCTTCTGTGAGAGCAGTCAGCGCTCTAACCATTAGGCAATCCCTCTGCCCACTTTAGCTGTATTCTCTATTGCGATTAAACAAATATGACAAGTTTAATGACAAGTTTACCACTTGAATCATCTTTAGGTTCTAATCCATTGGCATCACCCGCATTCACGAGGGTGTAGAGCCATCACCCCCATTAATCCCAGAGTGTTTTCATCTTCCCTAATGAAACTCTGCCCCTTAAGCCACAATTCCCTATACAAACCTGAAAATTGTCCTTTTAAGTTTGTTTCACTTGCTGCTCAGAGTTACCCCAAGATTATATTTTGGAGGCCGTGGTGAAAGATAGTGTTCCCCACCTTACTTTTTGAGACAGACTATCTCATTGGCCTAGAGATCACTGAACAAGCTAGTCTGGGTAGACATCAAGCCTTAGGATCTGCTTGTCTCTGTCTCATTAAAACTAGCATTACAAATGCGTGCTACCATGTCTGATGTTATCAGTTTTCAAGGATTGTGAATATGGAGCTCACTGAGCTGTTTCCTCAGCTTAGAATTTTTATCCTTTCTAAGATTTTTTTAAAATCATTTTTAACACACACACACACACACACACACACACACACACACACACACAAAAGCATGCGAGTGCTCCCCTTTGGAGACCGAAGGGTGTCCATTCCCCTAGATCTGGATTTACAGGCAATTGGTAGTGAACCCAACTCAACCTAGATGTTGAGAGCTGAATTCAGGCTCTCCATCCAAGCCATATGTGCTCTTAACCACTGAGCCACCTCCTGGCCCCAAATTAGCTTGAATAGCTTTGTGTGTGTGTGTGTGTGTGTGTGTGTGTACACCTAGGCAATCTGTTGGGCTAAGATGAAACTGAATACCTCCTTCCGCTGAATAGCCTCTGGCTGTTAGAAGCTCATTGCCATGGATGACGAATGTTAGCTTTATGCATTCTGTGAGAAGCACATGGCATATAATTAGCTGCCGGTGCTTTGCAGCACCGGTTCAAATCAGTGATGAGAATGACAAATGAGGTTTTCCCATGAGGCAGCACAACTTCACCCATGGCAGAGTGTGCCTGCTGTTGAGTAACAGACAAGGGGAACAGGAGAGATGGAGGGTCAGTCTGTTCACAGATGCACTGTGCATGCCAGGTTGAGTGTTCTCAGCGTGGTTATTTCAAGAACGAGAGAAAGAAAAAAAGACAAACAGAAGGAAGGAAGGAAAGAAGGAGGGAGGGAGGGAGGGGAGGGGAGGGAAGAGAAGGGAAGGGAAGAGAAGGGAGGAAGGAAAAGAAGGAGAGAAAGAAGTTCCTGGAATGTGAGATACTGCTGTGACTCTTCAGTTGGGACCTAGAATTGCTAGCAGGAGTAGAAATCTTTTCAGTCTCTCTAAAGATGATGTCCACCAAGATTTTGTCAGAAAGCCCTTAAACTAAGAAAGTAAGAAGCCCAGGACCAAAGCACCCAATATTCAATGTCTTGTCATTCCAATTGTCCCGGAACACAAACGCTGATACGTTGCTCTGAAGAAACAACACAGGAAGGAAAACAAAGAGGAGGCAGAAGAATGCGCTAACTTTTGGCCCAGAGAGCAAAGGAAACCGAAGAGAAATTGCCGAGAGACATAGGCTACCTTCCTGGGAGCTACTTAAGTGTGAGTCCAGTCAAAAATAAGACCCTAAGAATAACAAATAATCAGACCTTGAAAACAAATAAAGGCTAGATAATATTCCATTGTGTATATAGCTTATTACTTAATAGTAAACAGTCTCTGTAAGAAAACAAATTTGGACCATCTGTTTTGATTGCAAGAACATATCTGACTCCATAGCAAAAGGAATCTATTAAGTAGGACAAAGGTCACTCCTGTAAAGAGCTGTTCTTTGTCATACCATACACAGGTGACCTACAGCCAGGGCCTATAACTAGCCATTCTTTTCCAATTTAACATTAGCTGGGAATTTCCTGGTTTGTATAATAATTATCAATGTCTTAGCTGCTTTAGCCAGTAGCCAGTCACATATTCAATGATGAAACTCAAAGCTGCTGGACCAGATCCGGAGGGATGAGGTCACAGATGACTGTGGCTCACGTGCTCCTGTGAATGCAAACTGACAGAAGCTTTATATGGAAACGCCTTGGTGACAGCTATGCAAAGATAGCTAGCCCTCTGGGGACAGCTCTGTGACCAGTTTTTCCTGATAGAGGTGCTGCCTTAAAAAGAAAAGGGGAAAAAAATCCCCAAAGGAAATGACCAGTAATTTGTTTGCTGGACAAAAATAGAAAGGTTGACACCCAATATAAAAACAATGTGAGAAAATTTCCAAGGAAGTCCTCTGTTCTATTTGGCAACTAGGGCGTGGCTGAAAGCAAGCCAATCAGAGCACAGCAATGACCAAGGGTCGTCCTTATGAGTTTCAATCAGAAAGACCCTCCCACCCAAGGGCACAGACTTATACACCTAAGCAGTCAAGGGATGCTCTCCCAGGAGCAAACAGACTATTCCGGTACTCAGTGCTCAGTGCTGCTACTTGCTTCCGGAATCAGTGAATCCATAAATCCCTGTGAGAGATTATCTTGATCATGTTAATTGATATGGGAAAGGCCATGAGAAAGTGAGTAGCCCTGTTTCCTGGGCTGGACCCCAAACTGAATGACCAAGAGAGAACAAGCTGACTACTGGCATTGCATGCATTAAGTAATAGCTCGCTTGCGTGCTCTCTCTCTCCCCCCCACCCCCGTGTTTGTGTGTGTCTGTATGTGTGTGTGTGTGTGTGTGTGTGTGTGTCTGTGTCTGTGTGTGTGTGTCTGTGTCTGTGTGTCTGTGTGTTCCTTTCTCCTTGGAGCTAAAGTGTGTGTGTGTTCCTTTCTCCTTAGAGCTAAAGTGTGTGTGTGTGTGTTCCTTTCTCCTTGGAGCTAAAGTGTGTGTGTGTGTGTGTGTGTGTGTGTGTGTGTGTGTTTCTAAAATATGTGTGTGTGTGTCTAAAATGTGTGTGTGTGTGTGTGTGTTCCTTTCTCCTTGGAGCTAAAGTGTGTGTGTGTGTTATGTGTGTATGAGTGTGTGTAGTTTTTGTGTGTTGTGTGCTGGTGTGTATGAGTGTATGTGTGTGTGCTGTGTGTGTTGTATGATTGTGTATGTGTACTGTATAGTATGTGAGTATATGAATGTGAGTATGTGTGTATGTGTGTGTGTGCATGTGTGTGTGTATGTGTATGTGTGTAAAATGTTATGCATCACTAAAATAGTTCAGTGGGCGTGGTTATCAAGGTGCCAAGACAGACATCTCCAGACCCAGCCTCCTCAGGAAAGGAAAGCAACACTAATCCTGATCTCTGACCCCGTCCAGAGCCCGTGAGATGCCAGTGCTAACAGAATTCCAGGAATGGAAGAGAGGGGCCACTGATTTTTCTAACATCTAGTTGACACTTCCTTGCTCTGTGAATCTGGAATGAAGATCTGCCTTGTGGCATCAGACACCTGGGCAATAACTGAAGGTGGAACAGAAACTCTTCCTCATCCTCCTCCATGGCTGTACTTGGAAGTCACCTTCTCAAAGAAACTTTTAGAAACTTCTGGGAGGAGTGAGTCAGGCTCTACTCCCCTGTCTCCTCAAAGGCCTGCCCCACAGCCGCTCCTGTCAGGCAGTGCCTCCAGATTCCTCCATCTTGCTCCCTCTATGTTGTAACTCCTTCCGAGTGAACTCAGAAGCTGGTTCCTCTTTTGTGTCCCACCTAGCTCTGTCACAGGAGTGCAGACTGCAGAGCCACAGTGGCTGGGGGGAGGGAGGTGTTACAGAGCCAGTGGCTGCCGGGGAACAGAGAACAGGAATCAGGAATCAGGAATTTGTGTGTGGTCGCAGCTATGTGCCCGAAGCGTGCCCGAGGCTGACTTCATGCTTCCTTGGTGCAGGCATTGCTCAACCTTTGGGCACCTTCCCTTCCTTCCTTCCTTCCTTCCTTCCTTCCTTCCTTCCTTCCTTCTTTCCTTCCTTCCAAAATGAACAGTGCACAGGGGTCACTTCCTGACCAGCCAACTCTGCAGCTTCTACTTGTGTGAGAGGAACAACAGTGCACAGGTTATTTTTCTTTTTTCTTTTTTTCTTGTTTTCAAACTAGAGCTGTAGGTTAGTTGACGCTGGTAACTTGAAAGATTCTAGCATAACCTAGGAGACGGACTTCTGGGCGTGTTTGTGGGAGAGTTTCTAGGTTCTCTTAATTAGGTGGGAAGATGCACCTAAATGTGAGCAGCACGTTCCATGTGCTGGGGTCCTGGACTAAGTAAGAGAAAGTGAGCCTAGCACCCCAGCATTCAGTCATCTTTCTGACGATGCACTGGGACTGGTTCAACCTCACACTCCTGATGCCTTGATACCTTCCCCACCATGGTACCCTGACTCTCAAACTGTGAGCCAAAGCAAATCCTGCTTTCCTAAATTTTTTGTTTGGTTGGTTTTTTGTTTTGTTTTTTGGTTTTTTTGTTTGTTTGTTTGTCTGTTTGTTTTGAGACAGGGTTTCTCTGTGTAGCCCTGACTGTCCTGGAACTTACTCTCTAAACCAGGCTGGCCTCGAACTCAGAAATCTGCCTGCCAGGTGTGTGCCACCACTGCCTGGCCCCTAAATTGTTCTTGACAGGTAGAGACAAGTAACTAATAATACAGAACATAAATTTTAAGCACCATCAAGAGATAACTGAGCTTCTGGAACATCCTAAACTATGTATATGTTGATATCTCTCTGCTTGTGTATGGTAACATTTAATCCATAAATTGGGCACTGTAAGAGATTAATTAACAACAGCTAATAATAAAATAGTTACGTTAGTAATATACTATAATAAAAGTTATGCAAATGTAGTCTGTCTCTCCTGTTCTCCAAATATAATTTCTCATTGTACTGTGAGAATATACTAGGCTGCTATTGATGGTAGACAACTGACCATGGAGAGTGGAACAGTGAGTGGAGAGGACACTGTGCCTTTTTGGAAAGCAGATCTTACAGGAATGTTTTCTTGAGTAGGTTCTAATAAAATATATATTTATAGTGTATGTGCATGTGTCTATGTGTATATGTTTGTATGTGTGTGCATATATGTGTATGTATGTGTGTATATTGTGTGTATGTGTGTATATATGCATATCTGTGTTATGTGTGTATATCTGTATGTGTATGTATATGTATGTGTTTATGTGTCTATGTGTGATTTGTATGTATGTGTATATCTGTGTATATGTGTATGTGTACATATATGTGTATGTATATGTGTATCTGTGTCTGTGTGTATAACTATGTGTATACATGTGTGTGTGTGTGTGTATCTGTGTATGTATGTGTGTATGTGTTGGGGGAGATATTTTAAAACAGTGGCGCTGACTCAGGTGGCCAGAGACACCAGCCCTGCCACCCACGAGATGCCAGCGTGGGAGATGGCTCTGCCAATCTTCCACTATGTCCCCACAAAGTTGGGCTGTTCCCAGACCATCCTGCCATCCACATGGGCCCGGTAGGATATGAGACTCTAATGCTTAAATATTAATCAAAGGCTTTATATATTTGGTAATGCTCAATAACAATATGCCCATACAATTAGAAGTGTTTCTCACTTAGCTAACCTAAATATAAGTTGTTACCCAGGACTGCTCTCCATACCTAGCTGGCTCTTCATCCTCCTACATCTCTGCTCTCTCTCTCTCTCTCTCTCTTTCTCTCTCTCTCTCTCTCTCTCTCACCTCACTATTTCTCTTCCTTTTTCTCTTCCTCTCCTTACTCCTCCCACCTTAGCTCCTCCTACATGTATGTGTATTTATGTGTATATTATGTATGCATATATGTAAAATGCTACATCATTCTATTTGGGAACAAGAGTGTTTTCTGGCCTCATCTGGTTTGCTTCAAGCTTCAACTGTCCTAAACTCCCACCATCTGTTACAGAGTTATTTGGTGTCCTCTGTTGCTAAGCATTTACACTGACCTGGGGCCAGTTACGCTCACTGGTGTTTTAAAGGGTAAAGCACCTCTACCAAGACCACAGAAACCACCTGTCTTGCTTCACTCTGCCGATCCTTTCCCCTGCCCTCAGCATCCTGCCATGTAAACGGAGTGGATGTTGAGAGGGTAAAGGTTGCTTCCACCTCTCATAGGCCTTCATCTACATTTATTTGCTGGTTTCTTTCTCTAAGATGTAGAAAGTTGACGGTTGCCATCTTATTAATGAAGACTCACAGCTATGACAGTGAGCTGATAGTGACTTAAACACGTGATTTTTTTTTTCACAGAAAATAAGCAAAGCAGAAGACAGTCTGGGCTGATGGAGGGACCATGATATCTTCAGGTGTACTTGCTTACCTCTCTGGTCCGTGCTCCATACCTACTGGCTCAATGTTTAAAGTCCCCTAAGACCCAAGCTCAGCAGGTGCCATGCTCTCATTGCTGACATGAGAGAGGAAGGAAGAGGATGTCTTTCTTACTTTTAAAATACTTTGAGCCGGTTGGTGGTGGCGCATGCCTTTAATCCCAGCCCTTGGGAGGCAGAGGCAGGCGGATTTCTGAGTTCGAGGCCAGCCTGGTCTACAGAGTGAGTTCCAGGACAGCCAGGGATATACAGAGAAACCCTGTCTCGGAAAAACAAAACAAAAACAAAAGCAAAAATAAATAAATAAATAAATAAATAAATAAATAAATAAAATACTCTTGAAGTAAGTCTTCTGGAACATTCTGCCTCTACCTACCTCATTGATCAGAACTTGGTCATGTGATCCTACCCAACTAACCAGGGATTCAGATGTGTGATCATTTAGCTAAGCATAATCCTGTTTCTGGCAACACTGGAGCCCTTGACTAGGGAAGAAGTGTGGAACAAATGCCAGGGCAGACTAGGACAGTTCCACTGTGCCATTATTCCCATTGGACAGCTGTGTAGTACTGAAGGCATTTGAGTACGTTTCCCTGTGTCCACGTTGATAGGCATGGGGGATGGAGGGAGGTGGTATCTCTTGCTTCGGAACAATAGACAGTGGCTGTTGGTGCCTCAAGAAACTCAGAAAGGACTCCAGCTTTAGGACCTGGCAGGGGCCTCCGCTCTGCTCTGTTCTGCTCTGCTCTGCTCTGCTCTGCTCTGCTCTGCTCTGCTCTGCTCTGCTCTGCTCTGCTCTGCTGCCTGGAGATTCATCTAAAAGTGTCCCTATCAGGTAAAACAGTAGTTTCTACTTATAACAAGGCAACTGCAGAAGGAGTACCACATAGGACTATAACCTGCCATTGCTTTTATCTAGTGGGAGAAGAGACAGGGCAGCATGGTGGTGGAACACAGGAAGAACAAAATCAGGGCCCGTCTCAGCCCCTGAAGTCCTCTGTGGGAACCATGGCTCCAGCAAAGCCTGAGCAGGAGGCAAGATACCAGGATTGTGGGGAGAAGCGATAGTCCACGAGGGAAGGAAGGAGAAAAGGGAAAAAGGGAGAAAGGGAGAAAGAAAGGAAGGAAGGAAGGAAGGAAGGAAGGAAGGAAGGAAGGAAGGAAGGAAGGGGAGACATTTAAGCCACTGCTCCCAGGTGGCTGTTATCTGCCAACATTTGATTAACCACAGGTTTCAGAAATTAGTTGATTTTAAGTCAGCCATGGGGAATAGGCTTCCCCAGGACATAAGTGCTGGGCTCTGGGGAGCATGGTAAGCTGTGACTCAGAGGATAAAATCCAAGTACCTCTTGGTCAAGTGTTTCATAGGTGTGATGACTATTCCTTGTCAACTTGACCCCATCTGGAATGAACTACAATCCAGAAATGTAGGGCACACCTGTGATCCAGATCTTGTGGCTGGAAGACACAGGCTCCTGACTTGGATCTTGACATGGGATGACACACGCTTTTGAACCAGCTCTTGAGGGGTAGTGGTCACGAAAAGCTTAGGCCCAGGCAAGGTAGTACATACCTTTAATCCCAGGAGGCTGAGGCAAACAGATCTCTTGAGTTCAAGGCCAGATTGGGACAGAGCAAGCTCCACATCCAGGTAGGGTGGATCACACCTTTATCTGGGCCACACCTTCTGCTGGAGGCCTACATAAGGGCAATGGAAAAAAGAAAGGCCTCTTCCTCCTCTTCCTCTTCCTCTTCCTCTTCCTCTTCCTCCTCTTCCTCCTTCTCCTCTTCTTCCTTCTCCTCTTCCTCTTCCTCCTCTTCCTCTTCCTCCTCCTCCTCCTCTTCCTTCTTTCTTCTTTGCCTGCTTGCACTTGCCAGCACATCTGTTGGAACCTACCTCTTCAGGATTCCAGCTTATACAGAAGATCAGCTGAAACACCTACCCTCGTGGGACTGAGCAACTACTAGATTCTTGGATTTTCCCATTCACAGTTGCCCATATGGGTTAGTTGGACTGCAGACTGTAGGTCATTCCAATAATTTCTTCTAATGTATAGAGACATTCCATAAGTTCTGTGACTCTAGAGAACCCTGTCTAATACAATTGGTAAGTGTCACTGATTGTTTAGATTTAAATATAAGTAGATTTTAAAGTGGATTTCTAATGAAGCATGCTTTGAAGAGGAGAGAGAGAGACACACACAGAGAGAGAGACAGAGACAGAGAGAGAGAAAAGAAAGAGAAGAGAGAGAGCTGTGGTGCTGGGGCAAAGGCTGCTATGCTACCTGGATCACGCCTGAGCATGCGTACATGCATTTTAAATAGTAGAACTGAAAGTTTGTTCTTTTAATGGATGGGTGGAGGAATCTTAGAAAGAATATTCAATATGTGAAAATATTTAGAATACCTTGGAAATGTCTTCATCCTAGGGAAAGAAGATTAAAGCAATGATTTTGATGTCTGAGCAAATTCTTAGTCAGCGGGAAGTTAAATTTATTCTAGATGTAATATAGATCTTATTCATTAGATATCTTTTGTCTGTGTATTGTTCTTGGAGTCTAAGTATGAAATTTGGATGTGACTTTTCTCTGCCAAACTTCATATTGGTTTTGGGAAGGGTGCTTGAACTTGAGAGTTCTGAGATTAAAGTCTGCACCCCCTGTGCCCAGCTTCATATTGAAATTTGTCAGTGCAATGCTATAAAGAGATGGTGGGATCCTTGGGAGTGTTTGGATGAGGGAGCCTCCACCCTCATGAAATCATTAATGTGGTTCACTCAAGATGCCTGGTTACCTCCAGGATGGTTGTTATAACAGCAGACCTGTTGTTCCCTCCTCTTTGACTCACTCTTTGACTGCTTTGCTGATCTTACCAAGAGCTGAAGAAGCACCAGGCTCTCACCATATGCCCTCCCCCAACCCAACCTCTTCAGTCTCCAGAAGAAGCATGAGCCTCAATAACCCTCTATTCCTTATAAATGGCTCAGAGGCAGATGCTCTTTAAGAGTAACAGTAAATTCTCGAGGCCAGCTGTAAGATACATAGCCCACATGCCATGCTCTGGACCCTATTGGCAGATTATATAATAGAAGACAGCTTTGAGGCATTTCTTCCAAAATAATGTGTTCTGGACCTCTTGCAGACACAGGATGGATTTCTCTACTTTTAAGCTCCGGAGGGCTTGGGACAGCAGTGTCTGTGACAAAAGTATGGAAGCTGATAGAAAGCACCCCATTTAGGGTCAGTTGCTGCAGGAAGAGTAAAGAAACTGGCTCCTATTGTGTGCCAGACCTATTTGTGCTGGTGAGGTGGCCTCTGGGGACTGTCTGGTTTCCCTGGGGTAGACTTGGAAGCACTCGGTGCTATGAGCTGAGGAGCCACGGAAGCATAGGAGAGATGGTTGCCCCACAATGTAGATTCCAAGCCTGCAGTACTAGATAAATCCTGTACCCAAAGGCAAAGACAAAGGAACATTTGAGAGTGTGGCCACTGGTGGGGTTCCTGTGTGTCTGTGAAGACCCCACCCACACTGAAGCACACGTGGGTAACAGTAACTGGACTCAGTGGTTATAAAAAGAAAAATGCAAAGATACGACAAGATTGAGAGGAGTGTGTACTGAGGGCACCAGAGAGGAGCTGGAAGGCCAAATGGGGGCAGCTATGGCCACACTCTGTCATATACACGAATGAAAGAAAACTGTAACCAGAAAGAAAAAGCAAGTATCTCTAAGAACGTGACAGTCACGTGCTAGTCAAGAGAAAGAGCAGGGCCAAGCACTTCTTAAGAAGCAGTTCCTGGTGATCCAGGTGAGCTGGGGACTGTCAAGCTGTATGACAAGCCGGATTCATCACAACACAAATACGTGTTAAACATACACCAAATTAGCTGCTGGTAATTGTTCCACAACTAAGAAAAAGAAGGTGAGTTTTATACGAGTCTTTTCCCCAGTGTTTCAACCAACTCTAACTGGTATTAAAGAGAGGGGTCATAAATGGACTAGGACCAGATGGCTGAGTGGTTTAAAAAAAAAAAAAACTAAACCAAACGGATGGAATCATCATGTTCTCTCTTGTAATTCCTCTCTTGGAAGAGGTGAGTAAGTGTCCTCCTGTGTGGGTGAAGGAACGCTCCTGAGGGGTTGTGAGTTGTCATTATCAGCTGCTAATTTATTAGACTAGCTGCCTGGCGTCAGAGGTAAGCAATGTCTGGTTTAACATAAGAAAAAAACCGTGGAGGAGACAGGTTGGGGCCAGGTGCCCAGTGGGTAGGCTGTTAAGTCTAAAACTCCAGAGAACTTAGAGAATTCCAAAGGGAGACATCCCAGAAGAGGTGTTTCTCTGCTGTCAAGGTGGCCTTGGGCTTGCTTCAATTGGACAGATGTAAATGGACCTGAGAAACACACACTGTTTTGGCATTCTTAAAAACATTCAGTGTAAAAAAAAAATGACTTTTTCATTTGAAATTTTAATACATACCTACCCCAAGGCCTATTTTAGTAAAACTTTATCATCACGGGAGCGAACGCTTCCAGGCAGTAGGAAGATGGTCACTGAATTAGTTGCTTTTCTATTTGCTGTGAGCCGATCCCAGCGCAGCTAAGGGAGGAAGGGTATGATTCGGCTCATGGTCTAAGGAGAGACAGTCTGTTGTGGTGCAGAAGGCATCAAGGTGGGAGTAGGGGGCAGCTAGTCACATTGCTCCTGCTGTCAGGAAGCAGAGAGAGGTGGACTCCAATGTCCACTGGTTCTCTCTTTTCTGTTCAGCCTAGGATCCCAGGGAATGGTGCTGCTTTGTGCTTAGGATTTTGTTTCCTAGAGGATTCTAGATCCTGTCAAGTTGGCAATCACTATTAACCGTCACAGCCTCATGGAAGGGGTCGAGAGTCAGAGCAGCATCAAGCATCCGTTGTAACTTTGGAATCTATCTATCAAACAGTGGAATTTTTGCCTCCAGAATTCCGAGGACAAAACACTTTCTGGTCTAGATTTCTAGATATCCAGTCAAATTTTAAAGGTAAAATGAAGACATCTGCAAGTATGCACAGTTTGCACAACAAGCCCTACAGGCTGCCATTCCACCAGCTTTTTTCTTGCTTGTTGATAGAGATCAGTTCCCCAGTAGATACTGAGAAGGTTTTGTGCTTGCTCTCCCAGCCTTCCAAGCTAGATGCTGCAGGCACCTGGCATGGAGAGGGGACATCGCTGTCATTATCACAAAAGTAGAGCATAGCTGTGCCCATGTCAACAGCACACACTCACTCCGGACTTCCTTCTCTCAGGACTCCCTCCACTTCCCATGGGAGACGGAGGAAGAGCGTGTGCACATGGCTGTCCTGAATGGGTGACATCACTCGGTTCTATACTAGAAAACCCATAACTATTTAAGACGAAAGGAATAACATCCCAAAAAAGGCAAAAGAGGCATATATTAGTGTGTGAAAATAAACATAAGAGCCAACAGGGCTAAAAAATGATTTCCTCTGATGAATACCATTGATCATGAGGCTTTGCGCTGTGGGGACTGCTGTTTCCCATCAGAAACCCTGTAGTACTCTGTGAGTATATACGCATTATATTGCCAAAATAAATAATTAAAAGGTTTTTACGGCAGCATAATAAGAAAAGGTTTTAACTGAACAAAGATATACATGAAAAATTAGTTTCCTTCATAAAGGTGAGTACCACTGTCAACTTCTTATTTTTCCAATCTCTTCATTCAGACATGTACATATAGCATCACACATGATGTTTTGATTTGTTTAAAACAAACAGTTTTAGATTTGTTTTAGTATCTTAAATAATAAATTAAATTTAATATTTACATATTAAATATCTAAATAAAAATTTGATTTTGTTATTTTCTGTATGTGAATGTTTTGTCTGAGGGGCATGGGGGTACCACGTGTATGCCTAGTTCCAACAGAGAGCATTGGATTCCCCAGAATGGAGTTATTGATAGTTGTGAGCCACTATGTGGCTGCTGAGGATCAAACCCAGGTCATCTGCAAGAACTAGAAGTGCTCTTCACCATTCAGTCAACTCTCCCCCTCCCCCCCCCCCCCCCCCCCCCCCCCCGCAAGATGACACTTTAATATATATTACATAATACACACATTTATTTATATAAACAAAAATAACATAAACATTTAACAAATTTATTTAAATACTCTGCTGTACTTAGCATTATCTTATAACAATTTATCTTGAAAATGGTACAAATAGCCGGGCAGTGGTGGCGCACGCCTTTAGTCCCAGCACTTGGGAGGCAGAGGCAGGCAGATTTCTGAGTTCGAGGCCAGCCTGGTCTACAGAGTGAGTTCCAGGACAGCCAAGGCTACACAGAGAAACCCTGTCTCGAAAGAAAAGAAAGAAAAGAAAGAAAGAAAATGGTACAAATATCAGTATCATCAGATCTTCCTAATGAAATGGTGAATCGGCATCACACTATATAGATGGAACCCGTGTTCAATGGGTATTGATGTCTCTGACGATAAGAAAACATGACCCAGTGAACACATGTCCGTTCACCTTTGCACATGTGTTCAGCTAATCCTTAGGATTCATTCTTGGAACATACATACGAATGAAATTTTAGTATTTGTTTCTTATCTTTCTTCCAAAGAAGTTGCATAATTTGAATGCCCGTTGCGATGATGAGATTTTGTCCACTTGACACAGATGTAGAGATATCTGGGAAGAGTGAACCTCAGTTGAGGAATTGTCTGTATCTGATTGGTCTGTGGCCATGGCTGTGGTGGCATTGTCTAATTGTTGATTGATGCAGACAGCCCAGCTAAGTGTGGGTGGTCCCACCTCTGGGAAGGTATGTCGTATAGTAGTTTTCTCTTAGTTAGAGTCTTCCTTTTTGGAGAAAAGCTTGTTAAGACAAAGAATCTTTTTTAAAAAAGAGATAAAACATGGAATGTCTAAGAGGGGGTGAAATGTTCCATTTTTCAGGAAAGCTCATTAAACCCAGGAACTAAACAACTCAAAATAACTTCAGAAAGTCCCTGAAACTGAGCAGACTTACTAGGCCTCTCCATGCCCAAGCATATATAAATAGTATCACTGAGACAAGACTCTTGAGACAAGACAGGCTGTCTAGAAGACTCTTAAAAAAATTGGTTCAATCCAATGAACCTCCTGGAAAGATGCTCTATAACCCGATGAGTTACCAGCAGGTTGTGTACTATGTTCTAGGTTTCCAGCTTTTGTCATCTGTCACCAATGCTGATGTTGGCTTTGGTGATGCAGCTTACTTATATCTGCTCCTGTATGTAACCTCTCACCCATATCCCTGTATGTAACCCCAATAAAGCTCATTGATTCCTCAATTAGAATCAGATAGTCTCCTTAGTTTGTAACATCATTGGTTCTCTATCTGGGGTGAGTAGATGTTTGTTCTCATGTCTTCCCATGAACAGGCATGTTATATAGTCATGGGAAGTATAAGGCACATAGCTGAATGTGAGCCTAAAGGCAAGCACTAAGTTTTTTCCCCCATGGTTCCTGCCTCTTCTCTTGCTTGGTTTCCTGCCTTGACCTGCCTCAATGATTGACTGTAATTAGACTGTATGAGAAGAAGAAAGCTGCTGCCCTCCCTTGCTGTTCCTGATTGCTGTCGTTGCAGTTTGACAAAAAAGAAGTTGGAGATATCTGAGGACAAGATTGAACTGGTGCCAAGAAACATAACATCCTTAATCAGCAGGAAGTAGTCTAAAAAGGCCTACGTCATCTTTCCTCTCTAACCTTCTCTCCTACCTAGTATCTTGAGGGGTTGGGGGGTGGGTAGGAGATAAAAGTAGAAGAATACAATAAAATAGCACAAAGAAATGGGCCTACATAGTATTTATATATAAAACCATATTTATATGATTTTTTTTTCCAAAGCAAACTATTAAAATTACAATTTCACTTTACCAAGTTAGGTCATAGAAACTATTTTTTTTTTTGGTCATGTAGTTGGCTCTAAATACTTGCCTGGGGAGACAGTAGAACATGAACCCCCTTCCCCCACATCCCTGATGCAAACAAGAACTTGGGTCCATACCTGGGAGGAAGACATGCATCACAGAGATGCCAAGAAGACCAGAGTCTTCAATGAAATCAATGGAGCTTGAAGAAGAAGAAGCTGTGAGCCCTCTGATTTACTGGACAGGGAGGTCTGGCTGGGCTTCCCCATCTGTGTCAGCATCAGTACCCTTTGTCTAATCACCGATCTATACAGCTGTTCAATCCTGCCTACACAGAAGTCTCCATAAGAACCCAAAAAGACCAGGAAGTGGTGGCACACACCTTTAGTAGACAGATCTCTGTGAGTTCAAATCCAGCCCTGTCCACAGAGTTAGTTCTAGACAGCCAGGGTTATACAGAGAAACCTTGTATTGAAAAACAAGCAAACAAACAAACAGATGAATATAGTATTCATAGAATTTCTGTATAACAGACCCCATAGGCTCCTGGAAAGTGAGTGCCCTCAATGCCCTCCCTGAACACGTTGCTATATGTACCTCTTTACATCATTTTTATTTATGATATCCTTCATACCAAACTGGTAAATTTGAGTTTTCCTGCAATCTGATCAATGAAATCAATGGAGCTTGAAGAAGAAGAAGCTGTGAGCCCCCTGATTTACTGGTGCTTGGTGAAAGCGTGTGGCATCCATCTCAGGGACTGAGCCCCCACCTGTGGGACTACCTCCAGGCACATAGTGTCAGACCGAACTGAATTAGGGGACGCCTGACTATTACCTGCTAGAGAACTGATAGCTTCTTTGATATTGGGAGGAAACCCACACAGCTGGTGTCAGGTATGATCTGGGCTAAGAGAACATGTGGAGAAACTGAGTTCAAGTTCGCATTAGTTGTTCCTTGGCTGTCTTCATTTTTTACTTATTTGCTACTCTATTTTTTGAGATAGGGTCTCACTGTGTAGCTCTGCCTGGCCTAGAGCCTGCTGTTTAGGCAAGGCTGACCTCAAATTTGCCATCCAACCAGATGCCAGTGTGACAATCGAAAGGTTGCTTCCTATTTTTTTTCTAAGAGTTATTTATTTTTATGTGTATGTGTGTCTTGCCTGCATCTATGTATGTATATCATGTGAGTACCTAGGATGCACAGAGGCCAGAAGAAGGTGAGGGAGAGAAATCTGGAACTGGAGTTACAGGTGAGAGCTACCGCATAGGTGTTGGGAACTGAACTGGAGCTCTCATCAAGAGCAGCAGTAAGGACTCTTAAGAACTGAGACATCTCTCCAGCTCCCTATTCTTTTACCTTACACTTAATTTGGTTCTCTTTAGCTGGGAAATAGAATCAGCCAACAGGCTGTGAGGTTAGGAATATAAAGATGGTTGTATCCGTACACATGGCTTCTTTCAGAAGCTTTTAGATGCCTTTCTCCGTAGTGTTCCAACGACAGCAGCAAGTCCTACTGGTATTCAAGTTCTAATCAAACAAAGCCAAACTGGGATAAAATTGACATTCTGTTCTAGGGTGAAACAAAGAGGGGCAAACCACCAGTAACGAAATCACAACAACGAAAAAGAAATAGGACCTTTAAAGTCCTTTAATAGTGGTGGGTGGAGATTAATTCCAGAGGGTGAGTAGCAAATGAATAAATATCCCAAACCAACAGACGACTAAAGAAACCTTCAGCAAGATAAAATGTTATACAACACCAACCGCTCCTCCATTGGTGGAGAAACAATAATTCTATGACCACACAGAATGTAACACTGATGCTTTAGACACGAAGATCCATCTTGGAGCTCAAGGGGCCCACAAGGCAGTGGGAGTGAGAAGGGAGGAAAAGTATAAAGTGCCTTTGGAATGTCCCTTTAGGGGACACTTAGAGGAAGCCATCTCAGGCCTGAGCAATGAGGGATGATGGGATGTCTTTTCCAGCAGAAGAGATGATAGCACATGCTATTCAGAGTCCAGCAATTTGGAATGGGGAGCACTGCAGTTTCAGGTGAGGCAAAATGAAGGATAGAGTTGGAAAGGTCAAGGTGTTTCCAAGTCAGTGGGAGGTGATGAAGATGGAGCATAGGATGACACACAATTCTCAAAATTACATGAGAGCATGGCCACAGGGCAGGCAAGATGGCTCAGCAGGTTAAAGGCTTTTGCCACCAAGCCTGAGTTCAATCCCCAGGACCCACACGACAGAAAGGAAGAACAAACTTCTCAAAGATTGTCATCTGACCTCCTCATACATGCCATGGCCCAAGCACCACACACACACACACACACACACACACACACACACACACACACTGTACACACACACAACCACCACCACTGCTACCACACAAATTAACAAATATAAGAGAACATGAGAACATGTGCTAACCATGATCATAAGACAACTTGGAATGTTGCGTATTGTTTTATGTTAGATGTCTTCCAGAGCCTTCCATATGTTAGGCAAGTGCTCTATCACCGAGCCACACCCACCGGCTCTGAAAACTGCTACTTGGCCATGTAAGTTAATTATACTAATTAAGTTTAACTGGTGTGCTGTTATCAACACTAGGTCAGTGTAACGTTCGTTGAGTGCCTATATAAATAGTCACTCATGATTCTTTAAAATCTCTTCCTTGTAGAGAAGAGGTCTAGAGGAATGCTACGCACACCATCATGAACATGAAAGAAACGGAAGCTGGTTTTAGCTACTAATTGGTATTTTGTTTTTAATTTTTAATTTAAATATAATTGAATTAACTCCTCTTTTGCCTTTCCTGTCTCCAACCCCTCCCATGTCAGCCACCCTGGCACTTCCTCTCAAACTGACGGCTTCTTTTTCTTCCGTTACTATTGCTATATATGTGTATGTGTATATACATGCACATATATACATTGGCAGCTTTCATAGCTCCTTCTGGTACTATAAAATATATAACTACAACCTGATGGGTCTGTTTAGCAGTGTGTGTATATTATGTCAGGGCTGACCACTTTGCATTGGATAGCCAGTTAAGGAGCTCACCTCTGGAGCATTGGAAAACCAGTTAGGGGATGCGCCCTTGAAAGAGACCAGTTTTCCTTCTCTTAGCAAACATTGGTTGTTTGTGGCTCTTGGCCTACAGGTAGAATCTTGACAGATTTCCCACTCTGTATTAATATACCTCTTTGTCCTGTTGTTACTTATGTCTTGTTCAGGCAGCCATATTTATTTTTATGTGTCTTGTATGTAGCTTCTCTGTCATTCTGGTCCTTAATTTCTTACAGTCTTTCTACCTCCTCTTCTGCAATGTTCCCTGAGCCTTAGGTGTGTACATTACATTGTAGATACATTCATTGGGACTGAGTTCCCAGGACTCAGTTGATCTCTGCATTATGAACAATTGTGTTTTTCTGTGATGGTCTATCTGCTGCAAAAAGAGGCTTCTTGGATGAGGGGTGAGAACTACATTTACCTGTGGGCATAAGGATGAGTGTAGTCGGGCGCTATGCTGGTCTAGTACAGTGTCAGCAGTAGGTTCTCCTCTAAGATCCATGACCCCGTTAGCCCCAGGGAAGTAGGCTAGTTTCTAGAAACAGGTTTGATCTCCTTCCTATTGAGCAGGATTTATGCCCCATTAGACAGCTGCTGGTTTGCCACCAAGATATAGAAATGCTACTACTTCACCTTTGGGGATAGCTTGCTGGTTAGTGTGGTTCACGGCCACCACAGCTGAATAGGACTGTTAGATGTGTCCCTCCATTGGCAGCTTTCATAGCACCTTCTGGTACTGGGAAAGCCAGACCACAGGGAGCTTTTCAGAGGCAGATTTGAGCAAAAATTGGAAAGCCTTACTATTGCATTTACATGGTCCCCTGGCAGCGTGCGCAGTGAAGGAGGTGGTTGTGGGCTGAGAGTTCTAAATGGCAGAGCATGGATGTTCAATGTTAGCAGACCCCAAGGGAAGCTGGAAAGATAGGGGAAAGTTTTAAGTAAGTGGGAAGGGAAAAGACTCCTCACCTTAGCATCTACCTGAAGAGCCTCTGGCCAGCTGAAACACAAGGATCCCAGCAACCATCCCGTTCTAGTCTTTCCTGCTATGAACATACAAACTCCTAGGAAGCTCACACCAAAAAAGTAGTAGTAGTAGTAGTAGTAGTAGTAATAATAATAATAATAATAATAATAATAATAATCAACAAAAAACACCCTTTATGATAAAAAGAACATGCTCTACATCCTTGTTCAAACCAGTTGCTCCTGGTTTTACTTCTTTAGGTAATAATTCCATCATTCAAGGCACCTCTAGAGCAGACTATACTTTCACTTACTAAAAAGGGAGGGAAAGGTGTATTTGGGGGGATTCATGGCAATCCTTTGAGATTTAGCTTGGCAGCCACCAAAATGGCGTATATAACCACCGCTGAGACACTTGTAACTCTCACTGAGAAGCTCTCCATTCCCACACTGTTAGGGCATATTCCTTTTAGAGTCTCCCTTCCTCTCTTTCTTTCTCTTTCTCTCTCTCAACTCTTATGATTAAAATTAATGTTAAAATATTTTTTAATTAACTACAGTTTACTAAGAAGCCCACAGCCACATTCGATTGTGTTTATTACTTCCCCGAGTATTTTTTTTAATTCATTAAAAAATATATATTAACCTTTCTTTTATGTGTTTGGATGTCTTGGCCTGCCTATCTATGCTCTATGTATGTGCAGTTCCTATAGAGGCCAGAAGAGGGCATCAGGTTCCCAGGAAGCTGTGTTACTGGACAGTTGTGAGCTACCATGTGGGTGCTGGGAATCTAACCAGAGTCCTCTGGGAAAGCTGCCAGTGCTCTTAACCACAGAGCCATCTCTCCAGCCCCCCTTTCCATTTTTAGTAAAGTCGAAGCACTTCATATTGACGCATTCTGAATTTATCTTCTGTGTTGAAGCCAAAGATGTACTTTCTTTTAAGTCAAAGTCTTTAAGAGATTAAGGGAACCCTTCAGGCTGTTGTGGGAAATAGAGTGGCACTAGGCATATTTCAAAATTAATCCTTATTACATGCATGAGACACTTGCAGTGATTGGCCAAATGTACTGAAATTTTCATAGCCTATCAGAGAGGATGAGGGCCAGGATTTCTAGGTGAGGACTCCTTCATCAGCAAAGTCAACTCTTCTAAATTCAGAGTCAGAGAATCCTTCAAAAAAGCTTATGGGTCAGTGGCAACAGAGAAGCTCAGCACTGCCACCAGCACCCAGGGAAGTTCCTCTTTAAGCGACCTTCATTCGGCTCAAGTTAGGACCCTCCAAGGTCACCAAAAGCACATCTTGCTTTTGTGTTGTTTTAAATTTTCTACAAACTGATGTTAAAGGCCAGTCTACAACAGATCGCCATTGGCATCCAGTCACTTCCAGCTCATTTGCCAGGGTCAAATAGAGAGACCCTCTAACTGATACTTAGAATGGTCCTGACCCTGTTTTAATTTGGGGTCATGACTCGGTTTATATTTTTTCCAAAAAAGAAAATGGAACCCGATGGCTGCCTGAAAGATTGGTCCGTCAAGTGGACACAGATCTTGAGCCTAATAATTATGATTCTGATGATAAAGATGGCTCAAAATACTTATCAGCCAGCTGATTTAACCTGGCTGGGATTAAAGGCGTGTGCCACCACCACTCGGCTGAGCCTACACTCTTTAAGGGACCTTCATTCAGCTCAAGTTGGGTCCTTGACAATGAGGGCATGACTCCAGCAAAGTTAGTGAGCTTACTTTAAGAGCTAGGACACGCGTCGTATTTAAGCTTGAGACAAAGAAGAGAGAAAGCAGAGAGACCTCCACGGTTGCCTTCCCTGTGTTTTGTGCACGCGATTCTATGACTGGTTTTTGTTTTATTTTGTTTTGTTTGTCACATTGCCCAAAGGATGTAATAATATGCAACGAGCCTTAAAGATCTGGAGTTTTAAATTAAATAAAAACACAAGATAGTTTATTGTTCTTCTTACCTTACAGAATATTTTGCAAAAAGAATTGTAAAGATGGTTTTATGAGGTGCATTGTTTGGATTTAAAGATGAGAGAGGAGTGCTGCGCGGCTAACAGTTAAACTCAAGCAAGCGGTCTATCTCCAGCTACCTTCTAAATACTCCTACGAACCTTGGCTTGGCCCCCTTCTGGTCTCAGACTTATTGGTAGTGTAAGCTCTGAGAGTCGAAGGGATGCAGGTGTAGGAGCAGCAGCTCACACACTACCCCGGGAAGACGCGCGATTCACACTCCCGACAGCCACCAGACCGCAGCAAGCAGGTCTGAATGTGGCCACCACACCACAGTTCGCCTGCTATTCACTAGCTCCTTCTGGTCCCAAGGTCCTAAAAACATGGGCGACTTTGATCTCCGCAGAAACTGAGCTTGCTGCAATTAAGAGGTTCTCCGAGTCTTAGCGCCGGCTGTTCCTACGCCTGTGGTGACTGATCCCGAAACGTGACTTGGCCGGGAGCGAGCGCGGCTCCTCTTACCGAAGCAGTTCAGGTCCCCGGCTCTCACTAAACTCCGCCAGTTTTCCGGGCTGGCTGGCGCGGTCACCGACCCCGGCCTGCCGCCAAGCCGACAACGGTGGGTGGGAAAGTGACGCGAAGTTCGTGGGGTGGCGACTTTGAAGCAGGGAGCAGGAGCGCCCCGGGAGCCGCGTACTACCAAAAAGGCAGGGTCACAGGGTAGACAAAGATCGGTCACAGTCAGGGGTGGCCACCTGCCTCTGGGGCCCTAGATCGTAGCACTAGAGCAGGGCGACTTACAACAGCCTCAGGCCTGGCGGCCCAGCCTCTCTCCACCCGGGGGAGGGATCGAGGGAGGGCGGACGGCGGGACCGCCCCCCGCCCCAGCTCCAGCCTGGTCCCCAAGCCGCGCGCGGCCACGGCCGCTGCCAGGGGGAGGCGAGAGGCTCCTCCCTGGAGCAGAGAAACCAGTTTGTCCGGTCGGGCAGAGCGGAGGGAAAAGGGCTGCCGCCTAGGAAGGGCGCACGGACGCGGGGCGGGGGGAAGGCGGGGAGACCTTGGCGAGCCACGAGAGCCGGAGGAGTCGCGGCCAACTGGACAGGCTTCCCGGGGCCCCTGGCCAGCCCCTGTGTGCCATGCAGCGCTAGCGCAGCCGCAGCGCCGGGGCCGGGCGGGAGGTGGCCAGGTGCGCACCAGCGTCGGATGAGCCTCGGAGCACCGCGCACCCCACGGATGCCCAAGCCGGGGCCCAGTGAGCACTAGGTAAGAGGGGCAAGGCACTGGTCTTCCCCGACCTCCAGGACCCAAACAGCGAGCCAGGAGTCCCTGGCTCCCTTGGGTGATCCACGGGCTAATGGATTTCACGCATCTGCGGTGCGGTGGCAGCAGCTGTCCGCGCCCTCGGGCTCCCGAACCTGGACAGGTTGTATTTGGGGGGCGGGGGCCGTGGTGCCGGAAGCCTCTGCCCGGGCCATGGTCCATGGTTGGCAAAGGACAAGCTGAGCGATTCCCAGTTCTTTAGGGTTTTCACCTGTTCGGAGGAGGGATCTCCCGGGAGCTGTTTGGGTATTTTTTTTTTTTTTTTCACCCCGTTGGTTTGTGACACACATGTCCAGAGTTAAGGTTCCAGAGTTAAGCCAAGAACAGATTGGGGAATCTTTGAAGAGTGTTTCTGGCTGTCTTGCGAGGACCACCTAGAAATCTTCCACTGACAGGTTTGGGGAGAAGGCGATTCAGAGCTCCCTAAAATAACCTTAAGAAGGAGAGTTTCTGGCCGCGGCGCACCTGCTGACAAGGATGGAGGGGTTGAGACCCTCTGCCTCCCCCCAAGCTCCTTCGGTGCCCATCTGTGAAGGTGTGGGAGCGTAACAGGAGCAAACAAACAGTTTTCCGGGTGACTGTGGGGTCGTGTTCACAAACTCAGTCGCACCGCCGCCGGTTGGCTGTCCTTAATCCCCAGTCTGATACCTGTAGCTGTCACTTGTTGAAAGAAAACGCGGCAGGCGGCGGGAGATGTGGCATGGAGCAGGGCCAGTGCTTTAACCCCAATCTTGGCCAACTTTGTCAGCCTAAAGTGAAAGAAATGTCTGGCAAGCTTCTCCGAGATGTATGTCGGTACCCCTGGAGGCTCAGAATACAGATTTCTAGGCTGCTTTGTCAAGAGCACCAGGGTTTCAAGAGGATGGAGCATGGGGTTAGGGGGCCGTTGGGGGGGGGGGGCGGGGTCGAGGAATCATCACAGGGAAATGAAAAAGGCTCCCACAACCTCACTGGACTCCTTGGGCTGCAGGCACTGCCTTAGGCCATTCTCCCATCCTCAAATTGCCTGCCCTTTTGGAGTGAAGAAAAGATTTACTCTCATCCTTTTTTTTTTTTTTTGTTTGTTTTTTTTTCCCCCGAGACAGGGTGTAGCCCTGGCTGTCCTGGAAGTCACTCTGTAGACCAGGCTGGCCTTGAACTCAGAAATCCGCCTGCCTCTGCCTCCCAAGTGCTGGGATTAAAGGCGTGCGCCACCACTTCCGGCTACTCTCATCTTTCCAGTTTGCTGCTTTCAACAATTTTTCTCCCCCCACCCCCGCCCCAGAGAAAGTCAAATCAGATAACACCCATGAACTGCCTGAAGACCCTTGGCCACCGAGGAAGGTTAACAACCTCGAGGAAGAAATGCGACAAAGGATGTGTGTTCCAAGGTCTCAATGGATAGTAAACAGAGGTCCATATCAAAAAACGAGAAAGCCATTCAACAGATAAAGTCCAGGCTATGGTTGTGTTAGGCCTAAAGTGCCATTCATTACACTGTCTTTTGTTAAGACCTTATTAAACCCCATTATAAATGCATATACAGTGCAAAGGATGATGAGTGGTTATTAGCTGATTAATTTCTGGGGAGCAGTCACACCTGCCTACAATTACTGCTCTGAAGCAGCTAATGATTTTCTCTATGTAGACACTTCCTTGTACTTGCTTTGAGAGGATCCGTAACCGCTGTGTTCATTTATCGTCTTCTAATGGTTTTACTTTGGTGATTTTCACCGTGTGTGTGTGTGTGTGTGTGTGTGTGTGTGTGTGTGTGTGTGTGTGTGTGTAAGGAGGTGGGAAAGGACCTGAGTGGCTGACTTAATACTGACAGTACCTCGAACACGGGTGTCCGCTACGGGTCTGCCACCATCCAACTCTACTGATTTTTATGTTGAGGATACATACCCGACTTTACTTGTTATCACCTCCTAGTGCTGGGACTAGGAGGATTTTCTTTCTCTGTTTAAGACGGTGATTTAAAACAATGATTTCTGGGAGCAAGTCGTTTAGTTAAAAAAAAAAAAAAAAGTGGCTAGCTCCTTGTTCAGCCTCACTTCCGGTTTTGGGATCTTGGTGCTGAGGGAACGCAGCTGTGGAGTGCTTCCCTCTTTCCCCATCCTGGTTTGCATTTTGTTCTCTTCCCTTCAGTTTTAAAGCAAGGAGTAGTAAAAGTACCTGGTTTTAGAGTCCAACAGGTTTCTGTTATCTTGCTAAATTGCATCAGCAGTTTACTCATCTGTTAAGGGGGAAGATACTAATGGTTTTTATCTTTTCTTTCTTTTTCTTTTTCCTACCCACTCCCACGTTGGAGCCGTCTGGAAGAGAAGGGAGAGAACGTGTGTCCTTTACAAATACTAGATGTTTGAACGTTGCTTTATTTTCTTTATTAGAAAAATGTTGGCTTTATTTTTATTATCGACTGCGGTATTTACAGACAAGGTCTCCTTTGGCTATGTTGGCCTCAAGCTTGCTATGTAGCTGACAGTGACCTTGAACTCCTGATGCTCCTCCTTCGCTTCCCAGGTGCTGAGACTATAGGTGCGTACCACCACACCTGTCTAGTTTTATGTAATTCTTTATTTTTGCAGAGCTGGAGGTAAGCTAACCCCACCCCACGCCCAGCTTTTCTCCCAGCATGTTGACATGGCTTTAAAAGACCAGCACCAGGGACAAGCATTTGGAGTTCATACATCATTATTACTTGATACTGGAGTCTGGCCATGTAGGCAGGAACATCGATATATTAATATTTTATTATCACTTTAATTTAGATTCTATGTTAGTTTTTCAGAAGCAATATGGACCACAGGTGATCTCTATAACTCCAGAGAGCTTTTAATTCTACTGTTGGCCTTGCTCTTCCATTCTAGCTTGTAAAAGAAACCTTTGAACTTTCAGATACAGGGGAAATGGCTCTTTGGGGGCAAGTACAAGTTGGGCTGAGTCCATTCCACATCCCAACCTGGGCTCTGACCAAGACAATCTTTAAGACTTCTTAAATGAACTTGCTTTTGGAATTTTTGGCTCTCTATCTGTTCCTAGATTTATCTCCCTGGAGGTTTGTTTGTTTGTTTGTTTTTGGTTTTTTTGTGTGTGGGGGGGCATCTTTCTGTTATATTTTTGTTTTTCCATTTTTGGCTTACCTTTTACATCTTACGGCCTGTAGCAACGCCAAATATAAGATCTTCTGACACTCTCTATGTCAGTGAGGCCCTAGTTTTATGGAGGAAGATTATAGAAAAAAAGTGTGTGTGGTTGTGTGGTTGTGTGGTTGTGGTATATATGCCTCCTTTCTCATTTTTATTCTTAGAAACCAGGGAGCCTACCAGCTCACATTTTGATGCAGATCAGTAGCCTCCTGATACTTTTGAGCAAACTGAGCTTTTAAATCAATTATCACCGGATCTACCCACAATGGGGACTATTTTGATAAAAGGTCCCAGTGAACAAAGTCCAGAGCAAATGGTAAAGCAGAAATGCTGACCTCTGACCCAGGTTGGCATCTGGGCTCCGCTGTTCCCCAGCTGCATAACCTGGAGAAGTTTCTGCAGTCAGGCGTTTCCACCTGTAGACGGTGTGAAGTAGTGAGTTTCAAATGAAGCACTTGGGAGAGGAGGGTGCAAGGAGTTACATACAAGGTGGTCTGCCATTGGCAGAGCTGCATTGCTGTTGGTGTTCTGGGTGTAGTGTTCCCACCCTGCCCATGCCACCAGCCATCCTTCTGCTCTGTGGAGGATACAGGATTCATTTTCCATATTAGCATTTATTTGCACCTGGAAATAGAAAGAACCGGCGCTCAGAGTTGGAGCAAGTTTCTAAGGCTTCAAATCCCTGTCATTGTTCTGGGTTGCTTGGATGGCTGACCAGGAAGCTGACTGACTTCTAACCTTAAAGGGAGGATAAGTTCAGTCAGTCACAGTCGCAAGGGACTCTGGATGCTCTCAACTGAGTGCTACTACCTCCTGCCCTGCAGAGGCTCTTGGAGCACTTAGAATGCCCCTAGTGCCTCTGTGCTCTGGTGTTTCTGTTTGCCATTCTTTTGTGTCCTCTTCCTTACTCCCAGCTTAATTCTCAGTTGCACTTGAATCTCATCATTTGTGAAGCCTGAGTATGTGCTGCTAGTGACACTTGATGCATTCTCCCTCCCTCTTTCTCTCCTTCTCTCCCTTCCTTCTTCTCTCCCTCTTTCCCTCCCTCTCTCCCTTCCTTCACTTACATTCCATTAATTATGCCAATGGATTCCCTTCGTATTTTAGGGAAGATTGTCAGATTTCTTAAGGGTTTGGTTTTCTTCTTTGATAAGAAATCTGGTCAAGGGACTGGAGAGATGGATTGTCAGCTAGGAGCTCTTGCTGCACTTGTAGAGGACCCAAGTTTGGTTCACAGCACTGCCCTGGTGGTTCACAGGCGTCTGTAACACCACTCAGATGATCTGATGCCCACTTTTGGCCGCAAAGGATGCTGCATGCACGTTGTGTGCAAATGGGCAAGCGTGCACGCACATACACACTAACAATAAATAAATCTGAAAAAAAAATTGTTGGACAGGTTCTTTCTCCTGCTCTGGACACTCTCTACACGGAAAGAGGATGGTCTTAGGTTCTGCTCTCTGGGCCTGGTTAATCATCAGTCTCAAGTCTAGCCTTTAAGGTGTGAGAGATGTGCTTGGACAAGATAGCAGAGGTGTCATCCTAGACCAAGGACTAGACTCCTGGGGGGAGGATTGCCCTAAGTACCTTTCAATGGTGATGGCTATGCTCTCCCTCCTACCATCCTAGGCAAGCTAGCTTCTGTACTGAGTAAAGTGGAGGCTGACCTTTGCCTGGTAGCACTTTATTTACAGGACTGTTGTTTTATGGCTTCGTTTCTTTGCTGAGTGGCTTTTGTTCCACTAGGGTTGAGGTTTGTTTGATTTAGGGTAGGCTGTGTTTGAAATCCGTTTTCTAATCTTCACCCTGACTGAGTTGAGCCAGAAAATCCCAAGCAGTGCTTCTTAGACACCAAATGTTGTCCCCCACGTGCTGCCTGGTGGTCTATCTTGCTCCCAGGGAGGTATGCCCATGCATTGGACACATGATTTATTATATAAAATACAGTGTGGTATATACACAATCTTGCTTTGCCCTCTTGAGACCCCGTGAGCTGAGATCATGATGCCTCATCTACGTTCTCCATGAGAAAGTGGGTGGGAGGCAGAGGCAGGCAGATTTCTGAGTTCGAGGCCAGCCTGGTCTACAGAGTGAGTTCCAGGACAGCCAGGGCTACATAGAGAAACCCTGTCTCGGGGGGGAAAAAAAAAAAAAAAAAAAAGACTGCTTCTGTGACTGGAGCACTTTAAATATTCACTCCTAGAGAAGGAACTGGTACTCTCTGCCTCCTGTTGGGAAGCACTGGCCTTGTCCTTGCATTAGAGAGGGAGCTTGTGGGTCTTCTGAGGACTGAACCACTGGCAGACAATAAGCTTCTAGAACTTCTGACTCTACACGGAAATCACACACGTGGCATGCAGCTGTGCTCATCGGGCTACAGAGATTGGGGGTCAGGTGAAATTCTTCGTGCTACCTTCATCAGGTAGCAGGGTGACTTTGGGATGGGAAAGGACCTTTGTGATAATCTTCTGATGTGAAAACTGACTTCACGGACATTTTGGAAAACGGTTAAATGTACGGAGAACATTAAATCCTGCCATGCTCACCATGTTCAGTGTATGGTTCGGTTGCATCCAATACATCCTTGTTATTGAGAAGCAAACACCAACGTCAGTCCAAGTCATTTGGTGTCTCACACAGAAGCTCTATCCATGTCTCCCTCTCCCTGAGCCCCTGTCTATTCCACTATCTGTCAACACGAACCTGACTATTCTAGGGTACCTGCTGTTGAGTTTAATCATACCCTTTTTCCATGGCTTATTTCTCTCAGTGTGGTGGCTTTGGGGCCCATCCACAGCACGTCATGCCCCTGAAGTTTCTTCTGTATAAGGGAGAATAATATTCCATTGTCCATCTGCACATCTTGTTTACCCACCTAGACACTTGACAAATTGGATTTGGATGGCGGCCACCTCTCGCTCGTGAATAATACTTGTTTGCATACGTTCTTGTTTGTTCGTGTGGGGTTTTGAGTGCTCACTTGGTAAAAATTTCTCTTCATAAGTAAGGCTGGAGACATGGAGTATTTAGTGACATGTTTTCCTCCAGAGCCACTGTTGGGAAAATTCTGGGGGTACAGGGGTTACAGTGGTATCAAACATGTAAGATAACAGCCACTTCCTTCTCCCTGAAACCTGCACCTGCTCACTCTGAGTGGAGGTCATTTGCTATTGTCACCTTGCTAGCCTGCTTGGAGCTGCGGTTGACTGCATTCCGTCCTGGGTGTCCAAGTTTTGTGACAAGGTAGTCTCTACAGAACACAGGTGCCTGTTGGAGATGGCATTCTGAATGGAGAAAAGAATCCATGCCACCTTCACCAATGATTCAATTTAAAAAAAAATCTTTCAATTGAGTATTTAAGTATCAGGTTGTTTTCCAATTTGGGGTAGAATGGAGAGCCTTCAACAAAAGCTCAAAGGGTCATTTGTATACTAAGCATAGCAGGGTTACCAACTGTTGTTTCCCCCTAAGGAGATGTTCAGATGGGTCAGGCATGGTCTAGAGTACCTAATCCTGACATTCAAGAGGCAGAGAGGGGAGAGTTACAAGTTTGAGGCCAGCCCAAGCTACATGGCAAGAGCCTTTCTAAGAAACAAGCAAACAAACAAAAAAATCCAACAACTTGGGTGTAGCTTGATGGAGGAGGGCTTGCCTTGCACATACAACGCCCTGGGGCTCAATCCTTAGTGTAAGGAGGGAGTGGGGGTGGAAAGTGGATTTACTGGGGTGTGGTAGTACGTACCTGTAATCCTACTACTTGGGAGGTAGAGGCAGGAAGACCGAGTTCAAGGCTAGCTTCAGCTGCATATCCCGGGCTATATCCCAGGCTATATCCCAGTCTATCTCAAGAAAACCAAACCCAACAAATAAACACACAGGAAGAACACACTTCTCTGTGTGGCCACATAAAAGCTGAGTATCTTAAAAAAAAAAAAAGAAAGAAAGAAAGAAAAGAAAAGAAAGAAAGAAAGAAAGAAAGAAAGGAAAGAAAGTACCTTAGGGAAGTACTGGATGTCAGTCTGTCACACTAGAACATCTGGATTCTTTAGAGAACAGTAATGTTTCCATATGAGATTGTAGTCTTCTCCACCCCACCCCCCCAAAAATTGTCCAAATGGGAATTTTAACATTTTAAATGTAGGATTTTCTTTTAAAGTAAATGAAACAAAATAAAACAACAATGAAACTTCGACCACAAATAACCACCTGAGAAGACTCCCTCTTTCCTCCCTCATTGTTAATCATAGCCACAGAAAGAAAAAAGGAAGGAGAGTCGTTTAGGTCAACTTGATTCCGACCATTGATATAATCACCAGTCTTATGCTTCCTCTACTATAGATGGAGGTGTGGAAGGTTTAGGAGACAGTGTGGGGCTCCCAGACCACTCTACAGTGATCTGTGTAGCATCTAACACGTCTTGGATCTTTAAGATATTTGAGATCAAGGCCATTAAGACAGTAGACATATGGCCAGGCCTCTGAAACATTAGAGAAAAGTTAGTCCTATTTCTTGAGTTGTGGCTTTAATGGCTGATGTTCTCCTGTGATTGGGACTTCCTGTCTTCTATGTCATCCCCTAGACAGACTTTTCTTAATATGTACAAAATTTCAAGCACCTACTGAGGCCTCACTGAATCAGTGGGCAAGTCCAACACGCTGAAGGTCTGTCTGCCCAGCCTTGGCCTGTGTCAGTGAACTAACAGAGAAACATGTCCCTTAGGAGCTCAGATCCAAGAGGCAGCAGACAGTAGGTGCTAAAGTATACATAACAAGCAGGGTGATTATATATTGTACACCAAGATATGTGCTCTGAGATAACAGGAGAATGGGCCGGCAAGGACATGACTTTGCATTGAAGGTGGAGTTTCCTAGAGCCTTAGGAAGGTGACCCATGAGCAAAGACTTGAGGGGAGAGGAGAGGGAGACCTGTGGAGTATCTGAGGCAGGGGGTGAAGAGCATACCGTCCAGGGCAGAGGTCTTAAAGGAGAAATGTCTGGTTTGTCTGATAAAGAAGACAGCACTATAAGAGTGAATGAGTGAGGAGAGAGAGAGAGAGAGAGAGAGAGAGAGAGAGATGGCAAATTAGATGGAGCTGTATCCACTTGTAACTTCCCATTTGGCCATATGTCCGCATTTGACTGAGGCAGGGGGACTTTGAAGCTTGTCTGCACTATATAGCAGGAGCCTGTCTCAATAAACAAAAGTGAGAAAACAACCCAGAAGTGTGAAGATGAGGAGAGGAAATGTGAGGAGAGGGCTAGGGGAAGACCTTCCAGACTTTGTAAGGACTTCGGCTTTGACTTTGTATGAGATACAGTGCAGGATGTCACTCATTGAAGGGGTGTGATCTGACCTGGGTCACTCTGGTTGCTAGTTATAGACTAAACCAGTATGGGAGATCCTAATCCAAGAGACCAGACAAGAGGCTGTGTCTGCAAGTTATGATAAAAACCATCAGATCAGATGTCATTGAGAGAACGAGATGGTATTTACATAGATATATGAACATAGATGTAAGTTTTCACGTGACAAACTGAAAGTCAACAGGATTTCTGGGCAGGTCATCGAGAAGGAGAGGGAGAGGGAGAGAGAGCGCGCTTCCTTGGCTGAGCCTGAGGGACAGACTTCTGAGTTTCTAAGGCCTCCATGCTCAATAAGCTCTGTGGAGGTGACTGGTTAGAGGTTCTAAAGATACTCCTCCAAAATACAAAATACAAAATACGTACGTCTGGTCTTGTTCGGAAACTTGAGCTATTTATCACCAGTGTGTGACCCCAGTTTGCTAGGGTGAGAGAGGAGTGTGTTCAGAAAAGGGAATGGGTCACGGGAAGCACAGATGAGGAGTTGGTCCACAGAGAATATACACAGTGCTTCAAGAATATACCATACTTCAAGCCCTGTGCCAGCTACGTGAACAAAACGAGCATGACGTTTCTTGCTGTAGAGTTCACAGGACTGTTGGGGTTGGGGACAAAAAAAGAATAAATATAAACAAAATACTGAGGTGATACATACTTGTAATCCCGGCACTCTGGAGGCAGAGGCAGGCAAATTTCCCCAAATGTGAGGTTACTCTGGCTTTCAGAGTGAGACTTTATTTCAAAACAAATTTTTGAGCAAAGGAGGTATGAAATAAGTTGATACTAGAGTTATAATCTGTAGTAACAGTGACCCTTGCTTCAGGAGAAAGGAACCCACTTGTGTGCCTAAGAGTTAAGACTCTGAGTGAATAGTTCAAAGGTATTGGGCTGCTCATATGAACACATGGTCACATTTTTCCTGCTATCCATCCGCTCAAGGTGACAGAAGTAGAGGGTTTTAACAAATGAGTTCTTGCCATGTCTGTATGTAATCTCAGAGTTCCACAAACAAAACAAAACTTCCAGACAGTGGTTGTGGCATAACTGACATGAAGCAGCAAAAGCTTTGCTTATTAAAATGTTTTAGTAGGGGATGGAAACATAGCTCAGTGGTTAGTGTGCTGCTCTTCCAGAGAATCCAGAGAACCCAAGTCTGATCTCCGGTACCTACCCTGTTCAGCCCAGAACAGCCTGTAACTCCAGTTGCTGTGCTTTGTAAATGCCACAACATGGCTGCTTCTTTCTTCCTTCTCTCTGTTTTCAAAATTAGTACCTATTCTGGAAAATTGGATTCTTTTGACAACTTGGTCTAAGTTATGTGTACTCTTTAGAAATAGTACTTGGAAATTCTTAGGTCATTCTGTAATTCTGAACTCTAAAACATTTGCAAGCAAGGGTGAAAACAGCTTTATTCTCTCAGTTATGAGCGTGTTACTCTCAGAAGACAGGGACAAAGAATTTTAAGATCATACAGTTATCTTGGGACTAGTCGAACACTAATGGAATGGGGCAAAGGAAAAAGTTCAGCATTTGTTCTGATTTGAGTCAACCAATTTAATGTGCTTGTCCACAAAACCAAAACATGAGAACATTGGAGTAATTTATATAACTCTTGTTTTGCTGTATTTTTTTTTTTTTTAGGTTGAGGACAGGTACTAGCTTATCAAAGATTTTTGTTATCATATCTCCAACCTAATTTGAGTCAATTTTAGCCTCAAGAAATACTGCAGAATGTTACAACTCAGGGGATGTGACTAGTCTCTCCAGAGTACTGGCAAAACATTCTGTCGTGTATGGACACTCTGTGTCCCCAGCAGTGAAGTATCCTGTTCAAAATGACAGTGGTGCTGGGTTGAGAATTCTTATTCTGGCCCACATGTAGGAATTTTGTTATAGTATTGTGGTTCCTAGGACACATTACACAGTGCATCATCCTTTCTTAGTGAAACCTTTCTGGAAACACTATAACATCTGTGCCCAGAGGTGTGTCTCCATGCTGTTTCTAAGTCTTGTCAAAGTGATAACGGTGATGAGCCATCCTACCCTACAGAGAATTGTGACAATTTTGGAAGATAATAACTCTAGCTGATGCATATGCCAGAAACCTGGACTTGGATTTTGACTTGAATTATTCTAAACACTCCCTAATTCCTTTTGCAGCCCAATGTCCTTTGCAGCTTCTATGTCCAAATGGTCCAGAGACCAGTCAATTACTTCTTTGTCTGTTGTCATCTGCTCAGTTCAAGTCAGCCTCCTTCCTCCCTGGGGCTATTCCAATAGCATCCTAACTGGCACACACATTTCACCCTGCTCCCTCCAACTAGACTAGTCAGATCGTGGGCTTTTGTTTTCCTAGATGAAAACTTTTTAGCATTGTAGGACAGGGATGGCCACCTCCTCTCCTGTGCTTGCTCAGCCTTCTCCTGTTCCTTCCTTCTTCCTAGTTAGACAGCTTCAGTCTTTGAATCATGACTGATCACTTCCTGTACCAGGACTTTCACACTGTTGCTTTATCCCCTGAAACCCTCTTCCTCAGCATTGGCGCCTTCTCACAGACTTGTGGCCCAAGGGTCATTTCCGTATATTTTTCACTGAGTGCTCCAGTGAAAGGAGTCCCCTCCCAAGCTGTGCTCCACTGAAAGAAATCCCTACCCAAACTGTGTTCCAGTGAAAGGAGTCCCTTCCCAAGCTGTACTCTTTCCTCTTTTTCTCTGCCACTGCCACTGTCTGATGATTTTAACTACTTTGTGGTAAAGACCAAACTGACCAAAACTCTCCAGGTGGACCCAGGCCAGGTAGAGGAGTCAACACACAGTTGCTCATATAATGGCAAGACCAAAATTCACATCCTACCTCAACTAAGCAAGCCAGGAGTCCAGTCTAGCCCATTGTCCCCTGAAGTCACCTAAGAGCTTTTACAATGGAAGAGATTGGGGGCTAGTCAAATGACTGACTCAGTGGTGAAATATTTGTTGAAGACCTGAGTTTAATCCCCAGGATACCCATGGCAGAAAAAGACATGTATCCAGGGCACAGGTACTTACCCTGCCCCCCCCCCCCCCACACACACAGAGTAAATAAATAAAAAATAATTTTAAAAATAAGTAAAATAAAATTGAGGTCACTGGGCATGATCATGTCTCATTGCTATAATCTGAGTACTTTGGCGGGAAGATAAGGAATTCAAACCTAACCATGTAGTTTGAAGCCAGCTTGGGCTCCATGAAATTCTGTCTCCCCAAACCAAAACCAAACAGATAGATAGATTACATGCATATATATACATATGTAGATAGCTAGATACATACATAACATAAAAATTGATACATACATACATATGTACATAGATAGTGCATGCATACATATATACATAGACTACACACATATGTAGATAGCTAGATACAAACATAACATAAAAATAGATACATGCATGCATACATATATACATAGACTACATACATATGTAGATAGCTAGATACAAACATAACATAAAGATAGATACAAACATGTAAATAGATACATGCATGCATACATATATACATAGACTACATATATATGTAGATAGCTAGATACATACATAACATAAAGATAGATACAAACATATGTAAATAGATACATGCATACATACATAAATAAGTAAGTAAGTAAGTAAAGATATAAATAAGTAAGTGGAAGTTCCTATGCCCTGTGTCTTCTCTTTGTGAGGTTTCCCAGGTGATTTCAAGTAGGTGGGTGTATTCAGAAGACCCGCTTTCTGATGTTCTTGGAGATTATTCACATTTAAGTATCTGTGGCTGTGCGAATAGTCTTCAGCCCTGTCTTTTAGTCTGTAAAAAGCTGGCTGACCCCAAATCATCCTCTGGGCAGCCAGCATTGGCCAGGCCACGCCCTGCAAGTGAGAAGCATTGCTAAGAGAAGGAAAATTGTCATCTGTAGAAATCACAGAAGATCAGGGGTGTGGCTGTTGAGACTGGACCCTTGACTAATTGGATGACATTTCCTAATCACTTAGGATGCAAAGGAGCCTGGTCAGGCTGAGAAATGAAATACAGAAAGAAATCTAGACCCAAATCTTCCCTCTGAATCCATCCACAAGATCAACAACACTTCTCCATGTTACGCACAATATTACTTCTACCAGATAATCCCTTCTGGCTAAAGCCAAGTAAGAGATTCTGAGAGCTGTGAACAGTAAAGATGGAGCAATCCTCTTTCTTGGAGTGGAGACCGAATTCCCTGCAGCCGCAAGTAGAACTGGCAAACTCCAGAATCCCCCTTTGCCAAGTCATTGTGACCTCCCCTCCCTACATCTTCCCAGAAGCCAAAGTTTTTCTTCTCCCACAGGCTCTGAAGCGGAAGCCAGCCCATGACAGCTTTAATTGTTAAATTCCCGAAGCATGAATATATGTAAACACACAACAGGATATTCTTCGCAGCTGTGCAGAGAGACCTGGGAGCCAGCCATACCATCTCTTTGTCCAACCCAGCCAGTCCTATAAAACCTTTGGCTGCATTTGCAGTCACTGTAAAGATACATATTTTCTGAGGACTTTTATAAAAGAATTTCAACATGTTGAATGTATTTTAACCTATTTCAAGGACTTATACAAGATTTAAAAATTATATTTACTCTGGTCTTTCTAACTCAGCTTTACAAAATTTTCTCTAGGCTCATTGACAGCTACCAAAACACAGCTACATTTACAGACAGACTTGTGAAAAGTTTTCATTGTATTTACCTATTTGGTGTGTGTGCATGGGGGCTGGGAGTTGGGGTAGAGCGTAAGCATTGCACACACGCCTGAGGAAGCCAGAAGACAGCTTGCAGGACACTTCTTTTCATATGGGTCCCAGGAACGGGACTCAGGTTTGTAAGGTTTGGTGGCAAGTGCTTTAACACATTGATCCATCTCTCCGACAGCAAACTTCACTGTGTTATAGGAATTACCGCAACATGAAATATTAATGCCATGTCCAACATTGCTAAGATTTAAAAAGCGAACACCAGGCCCTAGCTGTCTCTAACTCAAATCTTCTCAGCAGCTTCCCAGTCCTGTCTGTGAGTCTCTGCATCTCCAGAAACCAATTTGGGTGAAGTGATTTCTCTGCGGTTTTCTTTCTTTCTTTTTTTTTTTTTCTGTTAGACTTCTTAGAATTGTTCCAGAAAAGCCTTCCCAGACTACTTTTGACCATATTTGGGCCCCACTAAAGCTTCTGAGGATCCTTATGTAATTTCTCTGGGTTTTGTTTTACTACCAGACCTCCCGCTGCTTCCCTGAAAGCCTACTTGACCAAATTTGGATTCTGATGAAGAGTCTGTTGGCTCATGCTTCTGTGACTTCTTGTGTTTCTGAGTAATCTTGAAATGGGTGGAGGTTAGACCTAGTTAGCCAGTCTCATGAAGAGACTATGGCCAGAATGTAGGGGTCACACTGTAATCTAACGTGGTCCATTTAGAGCTGGGTATATCCGAAGTCACAATTAGCACAACTATGACATCAAAGAGTAGAGAAATATCCATTGTCTGCAACAGGCATGAGAGAACACAGGCATTTCCAAGAAATGTCCTTTCTCAATAAAGAAAGAAAGGGATTTTACTCGGGGAGCCTACACACATTCATATGGGAGTCAGCCCATTCCCAAGATGCCCAGTTAAGGAGTATGATATGGGGCATGATCAGCTTAAGGTTCTACCTGAGAAAGATAGTAGACACATTTTGGGACATGCTTAGCTCAAGTTCATGGAGCACAGGTATTGGGCATGGTCAGCTTGCATAATAGCCTTTTAGACAAAAATCAAAGAAGTGACATTGACATAGGAGTTCTCTCCTGACAGGTCTCTCTTATGAGTTAGTAGTTCCTCTGAAGCTACATTACGCAAAGAAACCCATTTCTTATCTCAAATCTCTGGCATTTTCTGTCCAAGAGAAGCCAGCTGCCATATTAGATTTGCCATAGGGGAGAGGCAATGTGTCAAAGACCTAGAGTGGCCTCTAGCCAGGTGTCCGTGAGGAACTGAATCCTGACAACAACCCTGAGAGTAAGTGTGTAACTGGATCCTCCCTGACTGAACCTTCACAAGACTGCAACCCAGCCAGCATCTTGACTGCAGCCTGGGCTATGCCCAGCTTCCTGCATCCCTGAAGCTGACATATGAATTTCTCCTTTAGGGGGATTTTGTTGGGTAGCAATTGATGACTAACATCAGGTCAAAGATGGACAGTAAAACTGAAGGGTCCCCTTCCTTTGGAGAGTTCACTATGTAGCTCCAAGCTCTTTGTGTGCCAGTCAGCGCTCTCAGTTAAGATGTGAAAATGTGACCCTTATTTCCTGAAGAAGGGTTCCAACAAAAGCAGTTTCTGACCTTCAGTTTATAATTTCGTGTTGTTTTTGGTTGCTTAAATTTTACTACCATTGACCTGTCTGTTATCTGTCTGTCTATCTATCTATCTATCTATCTATCTATCTATCTATCTATCTATCTATATTTATCATCTATATTTATCTATCTTTATCATCTATCTATATGCTTATCATCTATCCATCCATTTATCTATCCACCTATTCATCTGTCTGTCTGTCTGTCTGTCTGTCTGCCTGCCTACCTGTCTATGTCTTGCTATTCAGCCAAGGCTAGCCTCAGTTTGTCTTCCCGCTTCAGCCTTCTGAGTGCTAAAATCATAGTTACCCTCTATTCTAACATTTAGCTTAAGCAGTGCATTCAATGGTACACCCTTCAAAGGCACAAGCTTTGTGGTGGTATCTTTTATGGCGATCATGATCATTGTAGGTGGTATGCCACACAAGTCACCCTGGAGGAAAGAGTACCTGGGTGGCCCTTGTTTTCTCAGTGTGCAAAATCATCTCTCAACTGAATTGAACCTGAAAGTGTACTTACCTGGTTTAAAATGCTGGAAAGTAAAGCTCCGCCAATCCCTTTGATTTATTGTTCAGAAAACTCTGGAAGAAAACAACCCTGCATATAATAATAATAACCGCTGATTTTCAGTGACTCATGCTCTTTTTGATGGCATTCCAGTGCCATGTCTGTTCCTTGTCCTGGCACAATTGTTAGATAGTCCCTTTGATTCAGTTACAGCAACATAGAAGTAGACAGGTCTGAAATGATTGCCTAATAATCTCTCAGCACCCAACAGACTCTCTTACTATAGATAGAACCAGTTAATAGTGTGTATTTGTTTCTATTTGTGGAACACTCAGTTATGATCTTGTTACTATAGCACAAGAATTCCTCCTTTCCTTCCCTCCTCCTCTTCCTCCTCCCCCTCCTTTCTACTCCCTCCCTTCCCCTCACCCCTGCACTCCTTTTCTTCCCTTCCACTCCCTTTCCAAATATTTGAGTACCCACCCTTGCTAGTCATTCCTAGGCATTCTGGGTACAGCAGCTAACATTCAGCTTCATATGGACAGATAGCAAAACCTACTTTAGGATGTGTGCCTTAGTGGTAGTGCGCTTGCCTAACATACACAGGGCCCTGGGTTCAATCCCCAATACCAAGTGAGGTAAATTACCCAACTGTTCAATGATGGACGCCATGGGGGAAGTGGTGTGAAGGGTAGAAAAGAGGCGAGGACTGGTGACTTTATGCTGACTGCTAAGAGAGGCCTGGTTAATAAGGTGACCTTTCAGCTGTTGGACAAATATTCTGATGTTTGCTGTGATTGCGTCTTCTCTTGGCCTTAGTATATGTATGATGGACAGAGAGAAGCAAAGTCTTTCCCTCCAGAAATGTACATTCTGGTGGGTAGAGACACACCATGTAGGCACTTTCAGTTCGGTAGAGGATGGAACATGACCATGGAGGGAGATTCCTGGTCAGTAAATCTGAGGGAAATCTGAGTCATCAACCCCCTGTAGTCCCAGTGTTAAGGAGGCAGACTCAAGAAGATCCCTGGGACTTGCTCAATCAGTGTGGCTGAATCGGTGAGCCCCAGGTTCAATGAGAAGCCTTGCCTCATAAAATATCTTAGGAAACAATTAAGCCCCTTGTAGTTGACCTCTGACCTCTACAGCCACACATAACCCTCCACACACACACAGCATACACGGGAACAGAGCAGGAGAGAATAACTTTTTTTAAAAAGAGGAATGTACAGAAGGAATAAGCAAGATAGGGCTACACACTTTAAAATAGTAATTAGACTTTCTTATAAAGCATTATTTATAACTAGGCAATGGTGCCTCATGCCATTGATCCCACCTTTTGGGAGGCATAGGCAAGGGGATCTCGGTGAGTTTGAGGCCAGCCTGGTTTACAGAGCAAGTTTCAGGACAGCTAAGACTGTGCAGAGAAACTCTGTCTCAAAAAACCAAGAAAACAAAACAAGAGCATTATTTATAGTAAGGTTATGGGATGGTGAAGGGTTGAATCCCCTTGGGGGTCACTGTGGAAAGTGGGTTTAACGACTGATGTTGCCCAGCCCCAAGACACCAACATGCCAGAGGCTTCTCGAACCAAGCAGGAACTTTGTGGTGGAATCTGAGGGGATATGGGTAGATGAAATGAATGAGAAAGAGCAGGTAGATTTGAGGCTGTTGTTGGAAGAAATGGAACTATGGCAGCTTTGGGCAGGGCCATATCCCATCCAGATTACCTCCTGGAAGAATCACCTGCCTTCTGTGTTGTAGTTGGACTGCAGATGATGACAGAAGGAAGTGAGGAAAGGGCCAATGCCCAGTGAGAGAAATCTGAGCTTTATCCATGTGCAAAGCAAGATGGCGTTAGACTTAAAGTCTGGAAACACTGGAAGGCAGGGCCAATAGCTTGCTAATGGGTAAGAGCATGGTGGGAGGGAGTTGAGGACACACAATACCAAGTGTTTGTCTTGAGTGTGTGGAAGGCTAGTGTTGCCTCTACTAAATGGGGGAAGTGATTTTAAAGTTAGCTTCCTTTGGTAATGTGGATCTAACAAGAACCCCCCTCTAACAAAATGCCCTGTGTGCACAGCGTAGGGACACCAAGGGCTAGTTCAGGAATGGGTAAAATCTCAGACATCACCATGGTCAGCTGGAGAGTCCTCCCTTAACATTAAAAGCGGGAATCTTCATGACTTAACTCCTGTCCTGTGGAGTAATACCAGAAAGGTGTCAGCTTGTGGAAGGTCTGCCTGCCATGTCTTGTAGACCTCCTTCCATATCCTCCTTTCAGAGGCGAGAAGAGCTCTTTTAGGATTTATAAAGGCAGAAGCCATGCTGCTCACCAGAAGTTAGTACCATTGTCTAAAATGCAGGAAATGCTTGACCCAATCACAGGCAGCCTCTCATGGCTTCAGATTGCTTCAATACCCAAGTTACAAGTGCCTCTAGTTTGTAACACCTTCCTAGCCTTGGCCAGTCACTTTCCAGGCTCCTCTTCCCACCAGCATCATTTTTACCCAATAGTTACCTACACTTCAGCCACTCTGAGGGCAAGCCCATGTTCCCTAGCCTTTGCTCTCAGCGTGTCTGCTGAAACTCTCCTCTGCATTCTCTCTAGACACAGTGTGTATTCACCACTCTTCCCACAAATACTCAAGGTTTAAGAGAGTAGGGCTCACATCCCATTTGTCTTTATATACTTATCTATAAAGACTTGTAAACTTATAACTATGGGTACCTTAGATGTATAATTTATATATTTCATGTATTTATCTTTGTGTAATTTATGTTTCATACACATATCTTTATATACATATATATTATAGACTATTTATAGCTCATCCTTTTTTAGATTTATCTTTATGTAGTTATCTCTGGCCACTTTATATATTTTTATATATTGCATGATCTTCATGTCTTTCTATGTCTCTATTCACTTTACACATGGTGCTCTGCTGATCACATGGATGTGAGGGTAGAAGAGGAACACTGGAGTTCGCACATGAGAAGCTTGTTCCTTAGAGTTCTCTTGTCAAGCACTGGCATAAGGAGACTGAGCTCTGTTTGGGAAGCTTGGCTCTATTCTTGGGTATATTTTTGGTTTTAGCATCACTTTAGGAGAGCTTAAGTACCCAGGTTCAGGTAAATCGATGTCACACTCTGTGTTGCCAAATGTCCCCTTGCTGATAATTGGATTTTTGTTTATCTTTTGAGACAAGGTTTCCCCACACAGCCTAGGCTGACCTCTACCTTGTGATCCTCCTGCCTCAGTGTCTTACATGCTGGAATGATAGGCATGTGTCAGAGCGCTTCGCTCCTTTGCAGTAAGAACTGACTGAAGGCTGCTTTGCCTTGGGGATGGGCTACAACTCTCGGGTTTCCTCCTAGAGATTTCTCCTGAAGTTCTTTGCTTCAGGCCTTCAGGGTATGGGTGTTTGTTTGTATTTGCCACTCCAGCCTCACCGCCCAGCTTGTCCTTTAACTAGGAACTCGTGTATCTTGTTTACTAATATTCTTTTGTCTTTTTTATTGTTTTGTTTATGAGACTTGGCTATCCTGGAACTCACACTTGAGACTGGCCTCAAACTTAGAGAGATCTGCCAGCTTCTGCCTCCTGACTGCTGGGATTGAAAGTGTGGGCTGGCAGCCTTATTATCATTTGTTATTATCCTTGTATTTGAAAATGAAGTGCCTTCTGAGCAGCTTGTCAGTTTGGAAAGATGGGGGATTATGGGAAGATTTGGACCTGAGGACCCACCACGAGCACACTGCCTCCTTATACAGACGGAGTGTATCGCAAGCTCATCATTCACCAGAAAGGAAACTGTAATTGGATTTGAAATACACTTGCCTAAAAACAGCTCTTCTGCCTGATTTTTTTGGAAGCTTGCATAAAGGAAATTTGGTCAGGTCTGGTCATTTGAGAATCACAAAGAAAAGGATCTACAAGCTGAAAGGCAGAAGGAGGGAATCAGGTGGTAATACTATTCTGCCTTACTGCTGAGTGCTTTGTGCTAGCCTGTATGGAGCTTAATAAAGCCACCAAAATGAGGTCAGGAAGGCTGGCATAACTTCCAAAGTCGGTGTCTCATTCCCACCAGAAATAGCTTTATTCGTTTATTTTTGTCTCCATCAGAAGTAGCTACATTTTGCTGGGATCAAAGATTTCCCATGTTAATTCTCCTGTCAGTTGCAGCTGTCACTCAGTTACTCAGCCCCTCCTTGCTTCTGATAAGAACTTGAAGTCCACGCCTCTAGTAATGACTTGCCTCTAGTAATGACTTGATGCTAAATTACCCTTCCCTCACTCTCTTGTGTTCTGCTTGCTGCTGCGTTCCTTATCCTCACTGAGCCTTGTATACAGCTTTGATGGGGAGGACTGATTAGAAACTGATGCCCTGGTAGGGCAGACTCAGGAAGGGACAGGCATTGTGGAGAGAGGAATCCAGAGGCAGACAGAACGCAAGGGTTTGGGGACGCCAGATTGGAGAAGTCAGGTCTGAATCTTTTTCCCTACTGAGCCATCCTACCTGTTAACTGGCCTAGTCCAGAGACTTTTGAATTTGGAGGCTGTTTTTGACCTACCTGTGTAGGCTTCCCAAATCCACGTGTCCTCAGCATCAGGAGCACTTAGCCTATCCAGGGTAGCTTGTGCCACTTTCTAAGAATTTATCCACTGAATTCTTCAGGAGAGGTGAAGAGCAGGCTCTCCCTATGTAGAACCCTTCCTTCCTTATCTCCCTAAGGAACTTGGATGGAGAACCCATATCTGAGTTGTTATTTGCGGGAACTATCACGAATTTTTGCTTTATGGGCTTTGTAACCAGTCAGAGTGATAACTGCCATGGTGAGCCCAAGGGTTAACCTTTCCTCTTGGGTGTGTATTACAGCTCAACTCATTTCTTCCTTCCATCAATACTCGTGTCCTTGGCACAGGGCTCAGTTCCAGATTGGCATGCTACCATTTCTTGGCCTTTCTACTTAGGATTAGCTAATGTAATATCTTCAGTACTGCATTCTAACTTGGGTGAATTAAGCACACAATGGAGACAGCTTTAAAAGCTTAGCTGACATAGAAGCGGTAAATGTGACCTTTTAGAGTTTTAATCTGGACTATATTTTTCCTCTCTCAATTTATGTGGGCAGCTATTTTTAGGATTTGGGGATAGTTTTACAGAGTAAGTGAGATTCTAGGATTCTTTTTAGTGACTTGAAAAATTCTCTTTCCTTAGCAAACATGAATGGATATATTTGGAACTTGAATATGTGTGTGTGTGTGTGTGTGTGTGTGTGTGTGTGTGTGTGTGTGTAAAATGAGGAATCTATAATTATCTAGCTTTAGACTTTATTTTTTTCTTGTAAATGTAGAAGTATATGTGTTATATTAAATGATAGCTCTAGCCTGTTGCTTTCAGCTTTCATACTATAAAAACCAGAATGCCTGGGGAGTCTTGGCTCCAACTGCTTCCTGAACCAGTACTGTCCAGTAGGACTTGTGTGGCAAAGTGTTGTGTACATAGCCACCAGCCATATGTGGCTGCTAAACCCTTGAAGTGTGCTAGTGCCACCGAGAAACTGGCTTTTAACTGAGTCTCTGCTAATTATATTAACATAATCCAAATAGCTGGTGGCTACTGTGTTGGACAACACCACAGGCCTTGTCTAAAACAGTGCACAACTCAAGCGGCAGGAGAGTTTATGTAGACCTAGAACTTATATCTAGATAATTCTAGAATCAAGTGAATATGTCACTACCATTTTCCTTAGCCTCTGGAGTACCTGTCCTGAGCTTTCCTGGGGATGTCCTAGCTCTAGTCCTTTTTGCTTTTGGCACTAGAGGCTGACTAAGGCTGGCTCCCTGTTGTCCTACTGATGAAGTCTAGTCTCCTTAAGGCCCTTCATGACCTACTTCACCCATTTCTTACTTTCTTATAACTTTCCCCGTCACCCTCAAGCTCGCATGACTTATAGAAAGACCATCAGTTCTAAGAATGAGGGATCTCGTTTGTTGAGTTTTGCTGGCACTGTGTCGCCTGTCTGAATGCCTGTCTCCATTCACCTGGCTCGCTCCCACATGCTTACCTCAGTTCAGAGCTGAATCCCTAAGGCACCTCTGCTGGAACTTCTGGAGCTTTTCTAGGGCAGATGGAGTCTGGGCTAGAATACACCTCCAAATGAATCCCTGCCACTGCTGTTAGCTCCTGCTTCCTTACCTGCATTGGCCTCACTACACAGGAACTTCTCAAAGGGTGGTCTGGAGCCCAGCAGCATCTGTATTACACAAGGGCTTGCCAGATTACACAGTGTTATTCCTAGGTTCCTCCCAAAATTTCTGAATCCAAACTACTAAGGGTAAAGGGTCCAGCAAATTACATTTAAAAGCCTTCCACTGGATCCTGACAGTACATAAAGATTTGAGCCGCATTGACCTCATCTGTCCTAAGCCCCATGATAGCCAGCGGCCTATGATGTCCTGTTTGCTGCCTTGCTCCATGCCAGGCATATAGAGAGAGCCTGGATCAGACGGATGCTCAAGAATACATGTAGGCAAAAAGTCTGGAGGTTTTTTTTGTTTGTTTGTTTTGTTTTTTGGGTTTTTTATTTTTTGTTTGTTTTTTGTTTTTGTTTTATTTTTATTTTATTTTTTTCTTTTTCTTTTTTTTTTCTTTTTTTGCAGCTTTTCTGGTCTGGATTTTTTTTTAACGCAGAAATCAATGTTAATCTTGTCTTCTTGCTCTAGAAATGGCAATCACAACTGCCTTTTAAAATCTACATATTTTTGAGTCTGTGTGGTGAAATGGGTGATAAGAGTGCCTAATACACAGTACACCGTCACATCGAAAGGAACAATGCCAGTGGTATTTATTGTGTTGACGTCACCTGATTCTAACAAAATTGAAAATGTTTATAACATAAAAATATGGATGTTCAAATGTTGTTACTAGTCCTTTCTCTAGAAATACCAAACACAACAGACTTTTAAAATGTGTGTGTGTATGTGTGTGTGTGTGTGTGTATATATACACACACACACACACACATATATATATATATATATTTATAATTTGAGCCAGTGTAATGATATGAGTCTGCAACCCTGGATGAGCCTGAAAGTAGTAAGTTCTAGAATAACCTGGGATCCATGTGAGACCTTGGCTCAAAAACAAGTGCCAGCCGGGTTCACATAGCAAATTCTAGGGACACATACTGAGACTCTGTCTTAAAATGTTAATAAATAAAATAGATTTATTTTTAATTAAAAAAATAAAATGTATAAATACCTACAAATGAATAACTAAAATCATCATGTGGTAATGTATACATGATATAAAATCAACCATTTAATTTTGTTTTTTGTTTTTTGTTTTTTGAGACAGGGTCTCTCTGTGTAGCCCTGGCTATCCTGGAACTCACTCAACTCACTTTGTAGACCAGGCTGGCCTCGAACTCAGAATCCCTCTGCCTTTGCCTCCCAAGTTCTGGGATTAAAGGCGTGCGCCACCACAGCCGTGACCCCCTTTAAATAACTGGAAGTGTGTTTCAGTGATAGTGGGTTCACACTGTTGTGTAACTGTTGCCATCACAGAACATTTTTCTTTCCTCAAATTTGAAACTGTGTATCCCTTGCAAAGCTTAATTCTGCCCTTTTCCTTGGTGGCCGACAGCTGCCTCTTTCTCTTTCTACTTTCTGTCCTAGAGTTTGACTGCTCCGGATCCTCTCAGAGGTGGAATCTGCAATACCTGCCCTTTTGTGACTGGCTTGTTTGCTTAACATAGTATCTTCAGGTTGGCCTGCTATAGCTTGCTTAGGAAACTTTTTTGAGACGGGAGAATATTTTGTTGCACATACCCAGCTTCTTATCCAGTCATGAGACAGACATTTGGTTGCATCTGTTGTTTAGTTATCATGAACAATGCTTCTCAGAACATGGGGGCTACATGAGTATCTGCTCTAAGCACTGCTTTAGGTTTGTGGGTAAATGCCTCCAAGTGGGGCTACTAGATGATGCCACAAATCTATGCCTAATTTTTCCCAGGAACTCTCATCTGTTTCCAAACAAAATGGCTATACCATTTTATATTCCCATCAGCCATGAGCAAGGGCTCTGATTTTTCCACATCCTCACAAGTGCGTATTTTCCATTTTTGGCAACTATATATATTTGCAAGAGAAAAGCTCACTCAGGATAACGTCAGAAGAAGATAAAGGTCTCCAGATCCTCTTAAAAACATCTCTTTGCTCAGTGAAACCCTGTCTAGTGAGTGCATACCGCACAGCACACCATCATACGGAAAGAAACAAAGCCAATAGTATTGATTTTGTTGATTTTGTCTGGTTCTAACAAAATTGAAAATGTTTATAAAGTGCATACAAAAATATGGATTTTCAAACGTTGCTACTAGTCCTGATGTAGCGTGTAGAAGTGGAGCTCCATCTTGGGAGAGTCATTTCTGGATAACGATCCCATTTTTTAGATCATCCGCCATGGAAAATAGCTAGGAAAGTACAGACAGAATGTTAAGGAAGCTTCCTTCTTCCGCAGTGTCATTATATTAACCCCTGACTTCAGTGGAACTGGGGTGCTAGCTGTCTCTAGATGATGAGTTGTAGTCTCTGGCAACATCTGGTTTCCATCTTTTAAACTTAAAAAAAAAAAAACTATTTGAAGTGACAAGGCCACAGAATCTATGACTCATTGTGTGCTGGAAGAACATTATATCATCAGGGAATACTCGTGGGCTTAGAAATTTAAAAGTAATAGAGCAGGGCTATTCTATGTGTTCAAAGGGAAAATTGGAATAGGGGAAAAGCATCCTTGCCCTCTGGTATTTGGCCGAGGTACTGTTGCTAGGGGTGAGCCGTTCTGAGTTGTGCTAACTTTAGGATCAGTGGACATAAGCTTCTCCTTCTCCTCACTGTCCCTGCCTTTCCTAGCTACCCCTCTCCTCAATGCATTGTGCTTTTTTAGTGGGAATATATACAGTCTCTCGAGATTTGTCAATCTACAGAATGTATAGCATCACTGGCAAACCCCACCATTAACCATGGGCTTTAGCTAATAATCAACCCATCACTTGTAGTAATTATAGTAACTTCTGCTGTCACTGATGGGGAACACTCAGGGAGGAGCCACAGGCTACACTGTATGGTGGCTACTTTTATGCCAGCCTGACACAAGCTTGAGAGTTATCTGAAAGGAGAGAACCTCAGTTGAGAAAATACTCCCATAAAATCTATCTGTAGGGCATTTTCTTAATTTGTGATTGATGGGGAGGGCCCAGCCCATTGTGAGTTGGTTGGTCCTGGATTCTGTAAGAAAGCAGACTGAGCAGGCCATTAGGATCAAGCCAGTAGGAACCAACCTTCCCAGGGTCTGTGCATCAGCTCCTGCCTCCAGGTTCCTGCCCTGTTTGAGTTTCTGTCCTAATTCCCCTGTCAGTGATGGACTGCCATGTGGAAGTGTAAGTCAAATTAACCCTTTTCTCCCTGGCTTGCTTTTGACTGGGGTGTTTCATCACAGCAATAGAAACTCTTAAGACATAAGTGAATCCTCTGTAATTCTTCCTTAAGTTTTCTGTGAACATCAAACTACTCAAACAAACAAACCAACAAAAATTGGCCTATTGATCCTCCTCTCCCTCTCAGCCCTGCCTCCCAACTCTAAGACAGTGTTTCTCTGTGTAGCCAGGCTGTCCTGGAACTCATTCTGTACACCAGGCTGGCCTTGACTCAGTTATCTGCCTGCCTCTGCCTCCTGTGTGTTGGAATTAAAGGCATATGCTACCACCACCTGACTCTGGCCTATTGATTCTTAAAGGATAGAAAGAAGAAGAAGCTGGGCAGTGGTGGCACATGCCTTTAATCCCAGCACTTGGGAGGGATTAACTTCTCTCTTTACCCTGCAGTGTCCAGGTTTTCTCTGTGTGGAGCTGGTGCCTCAAACTCACCAATTCCCTGCTTCAGCCCTGGTGTTGGGTGTGTGCCATGCCTGGTTCCTAATCCTTTTTGGAATATTGCCTGGCAGTGGAGGTGACAACTTTCCTGTGACTCCTTGTAGCAAAGGTATCTAGTGATGGTGGCCCTAGTGTGGCATTTCAGTTGGACAAAGTGACCCTTTTAACTTCTTTCTCCAGAACACATTCAAATCCAAGTACAGACTTGGAGAGTGTCTTAGTTAGGGTTTCAACAAGGCCACATCTCCTAATAGTGCCACTCCCTGGGCCAAGCATATTCAAACCACCACAGGGTGAATTACTTCTACTTGTCTGGGGCATATGTTTCTTTTCTAGAAACAGTTTTTGCATTGTTTGGATTTTTACCATAGAATGCCTTGGTGAACAAAGAAATGGCTATCATGTAGCTGCATTTTCTTGTTACATGTTACACAACGAGCCCTTGGGGAGTAAAGTTCAGATGGGCAATCCTCCTGGCTGGCTTTTGTGGAAGTTACTGACTTTCCCTCAGTGGAGACCAGTGTTCCGAGCGAAGGTGAAGGTAGTGACAGGCTGATCATGGGAGGGGCCTTTGAGACGTCACTGGAGCTGATTATCCCTGTTGCTCAGCAGGGACACAAAACAAACACTTGAGGGGACAAAATTTCTAAAGGAGGAACCATTTATTTCCATTCATTTATCTCCAATAATCTGGACCCGAGACACAACTACAGATCACAGGAATAAGTGGACAGCGGAAAACAGGTCGTTTAAGGGCAGCTGATGTCATGGTGGATGGAAGAAGGAAGGAGCAATGGAGGACCCAAATGCCTGCCAGCTGACAGCTGAGCCTTTACCACCTGCCTTTGGGGGATGTTTTAGATCCAAACCATAACTAATAGTCACAGAGACAGAGGCCATTCAGACCTCTCCTCTATCTCTGCATCATTCCAGATTGATTGTGTTTATGAAAAGACTTAGTTAATTATGATATCTTTATTCCTGAACTCATCTGGGCTTTCCCCCACTTATGTGTCTGGAGCTGATTAAAACCACTCTGCAACCATGTGTGGTGGCACACACCTGCAACTCCTGAATGAGGCATAGAGGCAGGATAGTGGCAACTTTGAAGTCAGAGTGGGCTACTCAGGGAGACCCCCTATGTCATTAAATAAAAATCTCTAAGTGGGCTGGGGGAATACATTTTAGCTGTTTATGTCATAGCACTGGCCCCTTTCTTGTTGGTGTTAAGGGGTTTGGAATGTTTGCCCTTTCTTCGCACCTTTGAACTTGGGTGCTGGCAGCTCTCCTCCATATTGGGAAGCATGGGAGAATGGGAGCAAATGGCCTTGAACAGTGGCTGGTTGGTAAAGGGCAGGACTGGGAGTGTGGGTTACCAGCAGGGCGGGTAGACCATTCTGAGTCATCCAGATGACTTTTCCTGGTCTATTTCCTTTTATGACCACTTTATATGACTTGCCAACTATCTGTCAGGGATTAAAGGTTCACTGAATGATCTTTTTGCTATATTCCCTGCATATGAATATTTACTTAGCTGCTATTATCACATTATATCATAGAACGTTCACCACCTTTGATAGAAATGTTTCCTGGGGAAGGGTCATGGATAGTAAACTCATAGTAATATTATATCAGTCCTGGCTGACTTGAGCCTTTAAAAGAAAGCTAGGCTTGAATCACATGGAAATGTAGCTAAGGACTTCTGTCTTGGAAAACAGAGAAGGGATAGAAGCAGAGCATGGTGGGATTTACAGATGTCTTTTAAAAAGTATTTCTGAAATGGCACGGTTGTACATGCCACTAATCTGAGCATTGTGCAGGCTGAGCCAGAGTGACTGGATGTCCCAAGCTAGCCAGAGATGTATAACAAGACCGTGTCTCAAAAACAACTCTAAGAAAATAATGTTTATATATATATACTTTTGTCTTATAGTTTTTCTAACACTGACATCTAATGATTTCCAGAAGTTAACTAGAAAAAGGGAAAGCATAGAAGAGTACATATGGTCTGTATTTGTGACAGATATGAGAAAAAAAAATCTACATTTCTGCTGATGTTCACATAAAGAAACACAGGAAGGAGGAACAGAGAGCAATCAGTCTCCACACAGAGTGGGTGGGAGGCAGAAGGGAGGATAAGGAGGATCACTTTTCCTATGTTAGCTTTATCTCTTTGCACAGTTTTGGTTTTGTGGAGAGTGTTGCGGTTCTATATTTAAGAGATGGTCTACATCAATGGCAAGAGGAAGGAAAGACTCTACAGCTAAAGCACAAAGAGATGAGTGAAACTATTTGTATAGTTGATGGCCCTGTTTGGCGGAAGTCATGGAACTTGTGGGCCAATGGCCCTAGCTGCCTGCTGTAGGCTTCGAGGGACCGGCCTTGCTGTTAGAACCTGGTCCCACTTGGGCTTGAGTTCTGATTCCTGATACACCAAGATGTGACAAGCTATAGTTAAATTCCTACTGTTATCCATAGTTACTCCAGCCACCAGGTAGTCCTTGTCGTGATGGACTGTAGCCCCTAAACCAGGAGCCTGAATAAGCCTCTCCCCTTTAATTTGTTTCTGTTGGGTATTTCTCTAGTTGGGCTTCTTTTGTTGTGATAAATGTCATGGCCAAAAGTATCTTGGGAAGGAAGCAGAGGGTTTATATCATCCTACAGCCTCCAGTCTATCATGAAGAGAAATCAGGGTGGAGACTGGAGCAGGAACTGAACTGAAGCAGAGATTATAGAGTGCTGCCTATTGGTTTGCTCCTGGCTTGCTCAGCCTGCTTTCTTGTACAACCCAGAGGGCAGGACCACCACAGTGGGTTGGCTCTTGCTATATCAACCAACAACCATGACAGGGCCTACACAGGCTTCCAACAGACCAATCTGATAAGGCATTTTTTTTTTCAATCGAGATTCCCTTTCCCAGATGACCCCAGCTTGTATGAGTTGACAAACTAACCAGGACAAGCGTTTAGCCACAGCGGTGTGAAAAAAAACAGCTAATCCAAGTGACAAAGAAGAAGTACAAGGAAATCCCAGCTTTTTAGTATGTTATATAGTAATATTAGTAAAGCAACTTGAAAAAGAATAGATCTGTTTTAGCACTGGACATGTGAGGATGGTTTGGGGGAAGCTACGGTTCTCACTGAATAAAACAGAAACTGGGAGTGGGAGGTTTTGGTACAGTTGTGAACTCATTTCTGTAAATATGTATCTGTAAAAGCATTTCAAATGTTATACGTACATATGCAAACACATCTGTATATCTGTATACAGTACATAATTCTGCCCATCACAGGGTGAAGGGGCAGTGGACTGTCAGTAGCAAGAGGCACATCTTTCACTGAGAGCTTGATCTCTGTTTTCATCTTCCTTTATAATGAACCAGGTATGCCTAGAGAAAGGACAGATCACAGGGCTGGAGGTATACTGAGGCTGGAATATCCCGTTAGTGTCCCAAAGAATGATGGCAATCTGTTTTAGGATGTCACTTGAAAGAACTCCTACTGGCCAAACCTGAGTTAGTTGGAACACCAGTGAGCCGTCAGGGATTATAAACCATAAGAGAAAGTGGGAACTTGTGCATGCAGAGTGATGGACAGTCACTGAGTAAATAAATTAGAAGAAGAGAGACTGCACCCAGTGTATGGTCCAAGCTGATGGATGCAGAAGGGTGTACATGTTGGGAAGTCTTTCTTTGTGGTCTTTGCAGTAAAGATCGGCTCAGTAGAGAACCATCTGTGGATGCTACATATAATAGACAATTCTGGACGTACTGGGATGGTTCAGTTGTTAAGAGCACGTACTGTTTGTGGAGAGGACCAGAGTTCAGCACTCATGTCAGGTGACTCACAACCACCTGAGATTCCAGCTCTAGGGGTCCTAATGGGTCCTAACGCCCAACACACACACCCCGCCCAGACCTAGTGCCAGCTTCTGGCTTCTATGGACACCTGCATATGTATATGTGTATGTGGGCACATATACATACATGTGCATAAATAAGATTTTTTAATTAAGGAAAAATATAGGGCTGAAAAGATGTCTTCAATGGGTAACAATGCTTCTCACCAAGCCTGATGGCCTGAGCTTGATTTCTGCCACCCACCTGGTGGAAGGAGAGAACTGACTTCTGCAAGCTTTCCTCTGACCTTCATGTGTAGACATATATAAAGAAATATAATTTAAAAAATAAAATGAAGACAGAGCATGGTTGGGGCTCTGTGGCAGTGTAGTGTTGTCTAGCATAATGGATGCGCTGGGTTTGATCCCCAGTACAGTTGAAAAAGGAAAGGGAAAAAAGGAAAGAAAAGAAAAGGGAAAGAGGATCGAGTTACTATATTCAAATGTATGTAAAATTAAATATTTGCATATGTTGTAAAAAAAAAAATTACAGATGGAACCATATGGTCAACTGAGAAATAACTGATTATAGAACATCTCCTGTAGACAAGAAAAATACAGTACAAATGACATTATTGGATATAGGACAACATGAGGTCGTACTAATGTTATCGTTAATGTTGAGTTGGCTAAAGTTGGCAATTATACAGTGCATATGTAAAAGAATGTAGGAGACTGCCTGGAAGTGTCAAGGCAGAGAAGAGTGAGACTCAACTAGCTTACCCTCAGATGGTTCAGGAGAGGAATGTGTGAATGCATGTGCTGGAAAGATCACACAAGACAGGGCAGCCAGAATGCATGTGCTTGTATGCAAAGCCAGTGGTAGCATGGAGACCGTATGAGGCAGAGACAGCATCCAGGCACCCATGCATCTCATGTAGCTGTCTGTCCCTAGAAAGGCTCTGCTCCATCCTAGCTGGAGCCGGGTAAGGCTAAGCCAGCACTGTTGTGACTCCATGAGGGTCCTGGGAGAATGCAGGCTTGACACCTTCTGGATATGGTTAGCCTCCACCTCTGCCCACAATCTCTAAAGAACTAGGAGTTAAACTTCCCCCCTGGGAGCTGGCCTGTGTAAACAGGTGAGGTGAGCACCTGACCAGGAAGGCTGTCTGGCCTGAGAGCAGCAGATAATGAATTAATCAATCATTAAACATGCAGATAATGAAGAATAAACTTAAGTAAGTCACGGATGTGAAGTTGCCAAAATCATGGGATATGATATCAAAGAGTTTTTTTTTTTTCTCCGATGGATAAAAAAACTGGACAGTCAAGTTTCTTTATAAAAGTCTTTACTCCCCAAATGTCAACATGGTTATATAATGTACGAATTTTATTCTGTAAATGGGATGCCGGCCTGAAGATGGTTCCCTAAAGCAATCCCAATAGAAGGGTACTGTATGAATATATAAATGCACTCAGCCTTGGGTTCTTCAATTTACAATTGCACATTGTTGATAAACAACGGGGGACTATTTTTGTCTGGCCGGTGTACTGTGTCTCATGCTGGCAAAGTCCACACAGTATATTGTGGCAGAGGTGTCAGATGTAAAGCCAATTTCTAGTTCTGAAAAATAACACTTTGTCTTTTTTTGAAAAAAAAAAAAAAATCCCACGTGAGTTTATTATACAAAGATACTGAGTGTTACATGTTAAGTTCTTGAGTCTGGGTTTTGTAACACATTGTAGGGACCTAAAGAAGGTAGTAATGGATCCTCAGGAGGCAGCTTTGTCCTGAGCAGCTGCTCGACTGAAATATCTAATGTCTCTGTCACGACTAGGGTGACACTTTCCTGCAGCCTGAGTACGCAGGTTACCAGTGAGGCATTCCCCTTGCTATTAATGATTCAACAAGCCAAGGGCCATTTGAGACCAGTGTGGGCTGTAGTAACTTAGCCATTCTGAAGTGTCAATTGGCAATGCGTTTGTTTCTCCCGGTGTCAACTCCTCCTGTGTAAGAACAGCAAGAGCTAATATTTACTGTCCTTTCTTCCTTCGAATCAAGCTCTGTCTCACAAGCTTCACGTGCAACCAGCGTTCCATCTCATTTCACACTCTTGACAGCAAGAGGCAGGCGTGTTAATGGGCGTGATGGTGGACGTGCAGTGTGCAATTCCAGTGGCTCAGGAAACAGAGGCAGGGACATCCACGGTTACAGGCTAGCCTGGGATAATTAGTGAGCCTGGGGGGAAGGGGGGACAGAGACAGAGACAGAAAGTGACAGAGACACACAGAGAGAGGGGGAAGAGAAGACACTATGACTTCGTTCATTTTGGAGATGGGAAATATGGAGAAACACAATGTTAATTCTCCTGGGACCACACAGCTTTCTGGGGCCTGGTTGTTGTTGTTTTTTCTCAGTGTCTATAATGCTGACCCTGGGACATAAAAGGGTTCAGGCTTGGCTCCTGAGTCAGCCTCATCACAACCCACTGTGTGACTCCGAGCCCCTTCTTGTTCTTGGCTTCAGTCTGTTCATGTTTAAATTAGGCGATTGTGATGATTTAAATCTCACACTTGGGGGGGGGGGATTTAATGTGATTAAAAGCGGGAACAGTAATGTGAAGTGAGTTGCCTCAACAGAAAAATGATCATGTACAAAACTGAGGCCATGCAGAAAGTTCCAACTGGGCCAAGTGTTTCCTGGGAGCTGTACGGCTGGAGTAGCCCTGGCTTGAAAGCACTGCTGCTTCCTGTGATGTTTATCCTTCATGAAATGGTCAGATGTGGGTCCCTCCTTAAAAAAGAGAACCTTCTAGCTCTTTATGAACCAAAGAGTTGATGTTGAACACCTGGTTTTTTGAGATAAGTCTGTGGCTACACAAAGCATGGTGTACTTTCCGAGCTTGCATCATGGATGATACACATGCCATGTATGGTTATCTACTCTTGATAGGTTCATGTGTGCTGAGAATGGTGTGTTGCATTGCTTAAGTACAGGAAGATGTCACACATGAAGAATATTAATATTGTCAGTATCTGCTTTCACTCATTCATGGCCGTGGCCAATGCTGTTCCATCTGGCATGTCTCTACCCACTTTCTCCCTCCCCCTAAGCAAGCTCAGTCAGTGCCTCTTTGTTTAATCTGGTTTCGAAATGTTGTGTGTTTCACTTTTTCATACCTTGATGCAACCATGAGACTTTGCTAAACAGACTTTGAGGAAAGCAAAAATCCAAGATCAGTAATTAGGTCACTAGCTGCCACTTTCCCCGCAGTGATTCAGGAGTGACCATGTTTTGTCTCTTTTACCGGGATCTTCTGAGTGCCTTCCTCTTTTGTAGTCTGGAAGTTGATGTGTATAGGACATGTACAAGGTATCGTAGATGGCCATGGTTCTCAGAAAGCTCACACAGTGGACTCACAGCATGATGACAGGGTTTGGATTGGATCCCCTAGACCTGGTTGGTTGATTTTCTCTATATATCAAGAACTCCAAGAACAGGGATACAGTGATGAATTCTAATCTCAAAGGTCTATTTGACAGTTTGTTATGAATGTCGTCTGTGTGTCAGATATTGCTCAAGGGAGTAGAGATATTGCAGAGACTCAAATGAAAGCCATCGCTTTCCAGTGATAGCATCTGAAACAAGGGCTTTGATGAGAGGGACAGCCTTCCATAAAGAGTGAAGTGTGATATAAAGGTTACCATTTGATTTTCTGACCCTCTTTCTGCTTGGAAGCTACAAAATATTTTAAGCTTACAATAGTTCACAATAAACTAAGGTCTACTGCAAGAGAAAATCTGTTAGGAACTCTCTGGTATCAGGTCTTGGTTACTCTTTGATTATATCCATCACTCCGATCCTCACACAGTAGGTGTCTGACCATATTCTATGTGTTCTGTTAATACTTTCCCATGGGGTCAAGATCAAGCTTCCCAAGGACCCTACAGAGCAAGTGCCATGTCTCTTAACTGGAGAGCTGGGAGCTTACTAAGGATACTTTGCCCTAAGTCCTGCAGGAGATTCAGTAGTGGAAGAGCAGAGGCTGTTGGTGCCTGCTTATCTCTTCCTCTGTCTCCAATTAAGGAGTCTTTGCCCATGGTCTAGATTCTTCCCTACTTGGTTAATAGTGAGATCCGTGTGGCTCTCACTCTCAGACTATGACCATCACAGTACAAGGAAGCAGAGAATCGAGCAGGCACAGAGTTGTTTGCATGTACACGACAAGCCATTGCATGCTGGATCTGAGGAAATAAGACTCTGAAAATGAGTTGAAGAGCCTTCTTGCCCTTTGAGCATCCCTGTGGGTATGCAGAAACTTAGGTATATCCTGCAGTAGGCACGGCTGAACAGATACTGCCTCTCCAAGTTTTTATGGAGATATGAAACTATTAGTTTTCATAATGAAGCACAGCAGAAGTGGGCTATCTGGAGCTTTTAGACTATACCCAAATTTCAGACTCCCACTTGACCACCGATGGTAGCCATTTCCTGAGAATCACTGATTCTATACTTACGTTGTCTATAATTATATTTGAGCTAGACAGCAAAATTTAAACCATTCTGAATGATTCTTACGCTATTTTTCAGTAACATTCAAATTGTAAGTAGCTTTGAGACTCTTTCGATCCCCGCAGTTTTGGGTGAAGCACACACATATTTGCATACTGAGCTGCAGAGATCATCACGCCCTTGATCTCCTCTGGCAGGGTACAGTCTACAAAACCAAGCTGGGAAGTTTCCAAGATGCAGAAGGAAAAGAGCAGAGGTGGGCTACTCCTTAATTATTCTTGAGACTCTTCAGTTTATCCTTTTCTTTAGTTTTTTTGAGTCAGGGTCACATGTAGCCAGTCTTGTAGAATGGCTTTGAACCCTTGATCCTTCCGAATTCACCTTTGGAGTTCTAGAACTCTGGGTGTACACAACCACACCCAATCCTTTTCTTTGTATTCTTGGTTGGATGGTTGATTGGTTGGTTTTTTGAGACAGAGTTTTGCTGCGGAGCCTGGCTGTCCTGGAACTCACTCTGTAGACTGACCTTGAACTCAGAGATCGCTTGCTTCTGCCACCACTGCCCAGCTTTCTGTATATTCTTATACTAACTTCATTTTTTAGCTTGCTTTCAAAAAAAAAGGACTCTACAATCTAAAGGATTAATATCAAAGTATCTAGTTCAGGGCAACTAGAGTTGCTATTTGGTAAGAGTATATTCCTGGTACTGACTTGTTTTAAAAAGAATTGTTTTGAAAAAGTTGCGAGCTGCCACGTGAGCGCTGAGACTCATACCCACATCCTTAGTTCCTGTGCTCTTAATCCCTGAGCCCTTCTGTCCAGCTTCCAGGCACTGATTATTTTTGTAGACAACTGGGAATTTACACATTAGAGTGGCAGTTCTTGCGTTGGCAGGAAAACACAGGCCCCCACCCCCCAGGCAGCCCTGCCAGAACCTGCTCCCTCCCAGACCTACAGACAATGATAATGAGCCATTTCCTTTATTTTAAGGCTGAGTTTCCTGACTCAATCTAGATTTCTATTGTACGCCTTCACCGAGAACAGATTCCTTCAGGGAGGGAGCAATATTTGAAGTTAGTTTCACATTATACAATGTTATAAAGATGTAGTTGTGTTAATGATAGTAGGATCAACCTTCTGGGATCACGAGAGAGTGTTAGAAATAACTCTTTATTTAGTCCAATTACATTCAAGAAAGTCATCAGAGGAATGTGGAAGAATCAACGATAAAATTCAGTCTTATTATGAATGACTTACAATTTACTTTAGAGTTAAGAAAAAAAACCTGAATATTCTCCCTATCCTTTTTAACAGAGGTTGGGGCACTGCTAAATCAAAGTCACACCCTCATTACCCCATATAGCTGCTTCTCCAAAGAAGCACACAGAAAAAGGGAAGCACATATTGATGGAGAGGAGGAACTACCATAGTAGAAGAAAGTTCTAGAATAAGGTTGCTTTTTTATTTTCTGTGACCATGGTTTGTTTGGGGTTTTTTTGTTTTATTTTGTTTTGTTTTGTTTTGTTTTGTTTTTTGTTTTTTTAGCAGTGGACTAGCAAACTGATTCATTTGGCACATTCTTTGAGATCCTCAAATATTTGGAAGCCATTTTAACAAATACTGCCTGGTTTCATGAGTATATATTTTCTCTGAACATGCATAACAGAATGTGTATCTGTGCAAGCCCTGCATTTGTGGTCTGGGTTTGAGTAACCAGTCACTAGTCATACTAAATATTACTTTTTCTTTTATTTCCTACAAATAACACTTCCAAGGAAGGGGGGCATGTTTCAGCATCCATTAATTAAAAGAGACAAGAGAAATCACCGTCACGTAGAGTATAGCATTAGAAGAGTTGGCAGCATTGTCATCTGTGTACGCAGCTATGGGGGGAGTGGACTTCCGGTCCACAGATGCAGAAGGACAAATCTTTAGCTCTCACATCCTCTGCTAGTAGGAATTGAGTAATTTTTTAAAGCTTCTTAAAACTGCACACTACACACTGGAACTGTGTGGCGCTAAGAAGTAGGCAACTGAATGAGTTCAACAATGAAAGCCCAGTGTCTCAGTTCTCAACGGTTGGGAAGTTGGCAGACCCCTGATGATTCTATTTCTTTTCCTTTTCACCTTGTCCATCTTAGTTTTTGTGACAAGGTCTCCCGTGCTCGGCCCATGGACTCTGCTGTGCATTAAAGATAAACTTGCTGTAGCAGCTTTTGCTCGTTTGAAGAACCTTACGCATTGTTGACGCTAAGCCGCAGCTGTAGCAGAACTTTCCTGGGCATAGTGGAGAGGGCTCTCCACGAGGATGTACGCATGCGTAACAAACACCTGACATCCCCAAGACATTACTCCCTTCCCCTCAGTTCTCAACAGTTTATACCTTGAGGGGAGAAATGGGTAAGTGTCTGGATCCCTGGGTCATTTGTCGCCCCAGCTATAAACTAGATTAATTATATTTTATTTAGCTTACACCAAAGTGGTATCATTAAGTATAATTAATCCCTCACATGTAGTGGTTAAAACCATAGGCTCTGACAAGGAGCTATATATCATCATTAACTACGTGTCCTTGAGCAAAGACTTGTCCCTCCTATATTGTTAGCTTCTTATCTGTTTCTAAATGCAATAGAAAGATTCATGTCAATCCCGGTATGGAACCTTATGCGCAGACTGTGTAGTCAGCTCTGTGATAATGCTCAACACTTTCATCACAGGAGAATATGGAGAGTTCCAGAAGCCCTCTCTCAGACGCATTACCAGAACATTTCTGTCTATCAAGTGCAGAGGAAACACTTAGAAACATTCCCATTAGTTGTTCAAAGCCTGAAAGGCCAGAGAGAATCGGTACTCCTATACATCGGACTCTGTAGCTCTTTCAAATCAAAGTATTACAAAGGGACATGCAAAGTACCAGCTCTGTGTTTACAGTGTGGCCGGTTGCAGAAGTTCAGGTGTGAATTCTGCTGTCATGAATGCACTGGTAATCCAAGCTGAGTCAGATACAACAGATGAGATGGTGCTGCCTATCAGACGTGGCCCTCATCCCTTAGACTTCAGATCTGGAATATATGAAGGTGCTGATTTTTTAGATGAAGAGAGAAAAGAGGTTCACAGAGAGGGAGCCATGGATGGCTCACAGAGGCGTCAAGTATATCCATGAGTATGTATGAGTTGACTGTGAGTTCTGAGCAATGTGCTTCTCTGTTTTCAGTTGATGTCACAGTTTTGGATGTGAATCACTAAAGAAAGTTGGGTGGGATCACTAAGAAAAATGATAACTTTGTGTGTGTGTGAGAGAGAGAAAGAGGGGGGATGAAAGTGAACAACTTCAGGTATTATGCCTGAGGGTTTGCGGGGACAAATAGACTTGGTTGAAACCTCCCTAAGTCTCTCACCCCACATGTATTATTCAAAAAGATACAGTCATAACACACAATCTTGGCCTTTACCTTTCTTCCCATTTAATACTAGAAAGCATTTCCTGTATTTCAACCGTTGTCATTTTTTCTCTTTTTTTTAAAACTCAAAACACTTTATTTATCAGTATTTGTATATACATATATACTTATACATGTATACACATATACATACCTATATGAGCAATAATTAATAAGATGTATTTGAAAAGTACGGGGGGTTGGGAAGAGTGGGAGGAAGGAGAGAAAGGGGAAAATTATGTAAATACAGTGCTCATATATGAAATTCTCAAAAAGGAATCCAGTTTTTTAAAATGTTCAACAGATTAACTAGCATTTTATAATATGAAAATAAATATGACTTATAATTATGTTGAAGGACATTTTAACTCACTACAAACTTTGAAGTTTAAAATGAAATCAATAAAATTATTTTACCCAGCATACTAACAAAAACCACAATAACATTTTATAATTCAAAGTATTTCTGAGAACAAGAAAATGGATTGTCAGAAGCTAAGTCAGCAGATCCAGGGGGACACTGTGTGTTATTTCTTTTTTTTTTTTCCTTTTTTTTTATTATTATCAAATCATAATTTTTACTTTTTAACACAGGGGTTATAAACATGAAAATGCAGGATGTGGGGATGGGGAATAACACAGGAGCATAGGTGTCCAGGGGGAGTACAGATATCTTTCAGAGAGGGTACCAGCTGGGTGAAGGTTCAGGTGTCAGGTCACTATGACTCTGCCTATGATTTACTTGTCCTTATCTAATTTGGTACTATATGCCAAGGCTGCCTATTTACAAGGTCTATGACTACTCAGTCTGGTAGATTTCCACAAAAGCTGCCTGTTTACAATAGTTTATAGACATCTGTTTCAGTGTTTTTCATAGAGACCCAAGACTTTGTGTTAATAGGCATGTGTGTCAGGCCTATTGCTGATTTTAGACTTATGGCTGATTTTAGACCTTCAGTGTATAAGCAGGGCTGCCCCTGACATCTCCTCCCTTCTCCAAGTATAGAAGGGCTGTGGCGATTCTAATCTTGCCAAGGTGGGGATAGAGGCCTGACCTCCAGTAATTAAAGGGGACCTTGTAATGGCTCCAGTCCTCCTGTTGTTGTCCAGTGAGGCATGAGGGCCATACTCGTCCCAATGTCTTTTTCCTGGAGAGGGGATACTTTTGACATCAACTCCTATGCAGTCAGGCTTGTTCCTCAGGGAACCCAGAAACATATTTTTAACTTTTATTTATATTCCCTTGTAGTGCTTAGCCTTGAAACCTAAACAAGAATTCAGATCTCCAGACAGAGGAGGTTCTGGGTGGCCCCTCTCTGCTTGGTCTAGAGCAGAAGTCTCCTCTTTTAGGTTGTGTGGAGATGGGACTTGGAAACACTCTGGATAGAGTAACATCCTCATCTAGAGTCTCGTGGTCCTCCATAGCTAACTTATGATAATGTATCTGAATAGATTTTGCTATCAGATTATCTATCTGTTGTTTCACAAAGTTAGTCAGCCTACTTAAGGCCCAGGGACCAAAGGAAATAAGCAAAAATAACCTAATTAATGGTCCCAAGATGGAAGGAAGTAGGGTTAATAATCATGGAGAGGTTGAAGACCAATTCTTTTATAAGCTTTCATTTTTCTCTCTCTCTATCTTTTCTCAAGACCTTCTCTGGCCTTTTTCATGCTCTCTTTAATCATCCCTATTTTGTCTATGTAAAAGCAACATTCTTCTTTAAGGGCTGTACACAGTCTAGAGCTGTATACAGTCTTTTCTATTGTAAAAGAGAAAAGTCCAATAAAGTCCTTTGCAATTTTGGGGGATCTCATCAGGCAGCGAAACAAGGGATTTCTTCAGATTAGTGATGTCAGTCTATAGCTGTTTGATGTCCTTGTCAAAGCCCCATTGGAGGTCTGAGTAGTATAAGTCTGGAGGCCAGCTTCAGGATTAGAACTCCTAACAGCAGACATCACGGGTGATTAATTTTTACCTGGAAAGGAAAAAAGAAGGGAATTCTCAGGAAAATTTCTTTTCCCTGGATGTCGATTGTTATTCATCTTATTTGTAATTGGGCCTGGTTTTGTGTGGGTATCTATTTAATTCATTAATTTTTTTTGGCAGCCATTTAGCTGTGCCTTCTGTGGTATCAAACGGGCATATCAGTCCTTGGCCCCCATATAGGAACTGGGTCCTGGCCATTTCATTTAAGGGTAAAAGGGTCCTTCCACATAGTTGTGGCATAGTTTTTATTGGTCTCAGAGATGCCAGAGGCAATCAGCGGCAGTTTTGCTGTGAGCTTTCAGTTTTAGAAAGTTAAGAGTAAACAAGGCATGCTCCTTCCACCCTCAGAGAGTCATGAAGACACTATTTAAAGAAATATAATTTTTTATTAATAATTTCTTTTATTAAAGACTATTATAAACCATTGTCATTTTTAATGACTATATTGTAATAATAAATGTCTCTAAAAATTTGTCCTGGGTGGGGGTGTGTGTATTTTCTTCAGTGATGTGGCCACTGGTCAGTTGCAGTGCTCCTATAAATAACCTGTCACCTATCGCCACATAAGCAACACTAATTAAAGCAAAAGAAAAATGATGGAAAGAAGAGGGGCTGGCTGGGAAGAGGAAGGGGACAAGAGAGGGTAATGGTCAAAATATGTTATATACATATATATACGATGTCATGATGAAACTCATTATTATGTAAAATTAATACATGCTAATAAAAATGCCAGGAGCTGATGAGATGCTTCAGCAGTTAAGAGTGTGCGCTGCTCCTGCAGAGGACCTGAGTTTGATTCCCAGCACCCGTGCTGGGCAGCTCCCTCTTGCCTCTGATTCTAGCTCCAGAGAGATCCTATGCCTCTAGCCTCCGTGAGCAGCTGCATTCATATCCCATCTAATTTGAGGAGTTAGGCTTCTGTTTCTGCTCTTCCACTAACAATGGCTATTTGACATGAGTTGAATTCCTTTGTTGAACTGTTAGAGAAGTCTCTGAATGATAGTCTCGCTCAAATATATCTTCAGTGTTCTTGATAAAAGAAGGTTGCATTGTTTTACACAGGGGTGCACAGATTTCTATGTGAACAGCCCAGTATAAATAGGGGTGTGTGTGTGTGTGTGAGAGAGAGAGAGAGACAGAGACAGAGACAGAGAGACACAGAGAGAGAGGTGGAGGAAGGGAGAAAGAGATAGACTGTGTGAGAGAGAGATTGTATATGTGAGAGAGAGAAGGGAGAGGGAGAGAGGTGAAGGAAGGGAGAAAGAGACAGACAGACAGACAGACAGACAGACAGACAGACAGACAGACAATGCCTCTGTGTGTCTGTGTGTGTCTGTGTTCATCTTTTCCTGAGCCAGCACTAGACACCATTGTTAAATATTCAGCATGAAACGGTGTCTTTTAGCTCACCGGCTTGCCTTACTAGCGAGAATAATCCTTTCCTGTCTGTTTGTTATTCCTGTTTACACACCACGGCTGCCCTTTTATTGAAACAAGACTGTTCCTGTTGAACCTGGACTGGGAGTGTACACGTTCTCTGTGCAGATGGAAAGAGTTACAGCTTAGGCTCTGGCAATCCACACCAACAATGACATGTCTTTCTACAACACTCTAGCGCACTGACTTCCGAGCTTTAGCGAGCTCCACAGCTTGGCTTTCCCCTGAAGGTTTTCCTTCCCTGTAACTGCCAATTGCAACCTCCCCTGGACTTTCTCTTATTGAAACATGAAGATAATTTAAGAACCTAATTTCAGTGGCAATGGTAATGCATTAAAAAAAATGAAACCATCGTAACTAGTTAAATGAACAAAGTTAAAAATAAATAAACAAACAAACAAATAAATAAAATGCTTTTCTCCTGATAACTTTTATCATTTATTATAAAAGTATATTCTGGATTGAGGCTGAGTCTCCAAAATAAACCTTTGGGAGAATTTTAACACCATTGCCTTCTGGGAAGCGGGTCTGGTCTATTGTATATTTTTCCTCCTTAGTTTTCCAGACAAAGGAATGGAGGCTCCACCCTGTCTTGATTTTTAAACACATTTTTTTTTTCCTAGCTGCCTCCACCCTTGCTGCCTTTTGTTACCGAGTCAGCTTCCCACCCGGAATGCTGGAGCTGATCGCTGCTGCACAGGCAACTAGTAATAATTATTAACAGAGAGACTGGTTTAAGATAAAAAAAAAAAATCTGGGACCAGTGTCCCGTGGCTTGACCTGGCTAGCCGCCTACCCCACCCTCAGCCCTAGCAGATGCACGTCAAGGATCTCGTTTCTCCCCTTGGCAGACACTGTCAGTGCAACAGGCAGTCCCAGAAAGGAGGCATTGCCAAGGCCACACGGGCTGTGGATGGTGACTCCATTCAACCTCTGAACCCACTCTGGTCCTTTCCCCTGTACTTTCCTGCCTCTGTCTTTGTGTTCTGGTTCTTCCTCATTCCTGAAAATCCTCCTGCATCCCTCATTCCTACCCTAAGTTCCTCCTGTGACTCCCATACTGTCCATTCAGAAATACAGAGGAAGTAACCGGCAGCTTTTAAGTTCTTCTTTTCCTTTGCCCAGGCCTTTCTTTGCCTCGTGGTGCTTTATGTAGGTGTATAGTTTGACTCTTGAATTTCTCTCAGGGGCTCTTGTGTGAAAGACTTGCCCAACCTGTGGCAATATGGGGATTGGTTGAACCTTTAGGAGATGGAACCCTGCAGAGGGAGGTTAGGTCCTAGAGAGTATGTCCTGAAAGGGATATTTGGACTCCACGTTTTTCCTGTCTTGTCTGTGTCACCTCTTGGGTGCCATGAAGTAAATGAACAACTCCCTTATCTATGCATTGCTATACCACAATGTTCTATCTCATCATGCCCCTCCCCCCTCAAAACAAGCTAATCGCTGTAAACCAAAGCAAATCTTTCTTCTTTTTTAAGTTGAGTGTCTCGGGTGCTTTGTCATAGTCACAGAAAGCTGACCAACAGTTGAGACTTGAAGTCCTTGAGTGATAGCTAAGTTCCAGTACTTCCTGGACAGAGCTTCAGTTGCAGTGGCTCCACCCTGCTCACTGTGTCACATGTGTCACAGCCCAGAGAGGACAGAAGTCCCAATGACCCTACCACCTAGGAGCCAGGTGACCTTAGGCAAGTTACTTGGCACTGGACTTACCTCATTGGTAGAACAGCAGTGCTGACACCTAGCCACATGCCTCAGACCATTCCCACCACAACTATAGGGGTCAACTGTCAGGGACTCCCTAAGAGGAATCATCTGTATAAGGAGATGAAAGGGAACCAGTAAGAAAGCTGGACAAAGAAAGGTTCAAGTGTGCAGGGTTTCCCCAGCCCTTTCTCCGTGGCTATGACTCAGGATGAGAATAGAATCAGATCAGGAGTGGGCTTCAGCTACAGCACAGAGAGGCCTTTTATCTTGAGTGAGCGAGGATCAGAGCTGGATTGTCTCTGCAGTGGTGACGTAATGGTGCCTTTGTTTCATGTTAGCCCGTCTTGGCTTCTAGGTTCTTAGGCTTTGGTTTGGAGAGGAAATAAATATAATCCTGCGTGTGCTGGGAACTGTAGCCAGATTGTTTCCCTAATATCTATCGTAAAGTTTGACTTTAATCTCTATCTTAGATATGTTTTATTACCATTGCCTCATGTGATTCCATGTCTAATTATAGCTGTTAACAGGCTTGTCAGATTCTACCTTCAAGAATGTTAAGCATATTCCAAACAGGGCATAACATGTATTAGAGCTAACCAGGATAAAAAGAGATTTCTACTTCCCATCGCAAGATGAAGGTCCGGGATGAAGCTTTGTCTGTCTGTGTGTTTGTTTGTTTGTTTGTATTTCCTTGGTTTTTCAAGACAGAGTTTCTCTGCATAGCCCCGGGTATCCTGCAACTCACTCTGTAGACCAGGCTGGCCGCGAACTCAAGAGATCTATCTGCTGAGTTCTGGGATTAAAGGCATGAGCCACCTGCCTGGCTGATGCCTGGTTTTAAATGTCAACTTGTCAATCACATGAGAAGAGAGGTTTAATTGAATTGTCTGGGTTAAGGCCTATGGGCATGTCTTGGGGTGGGGTGGGGTGTTGTTCTGATTGTGAGTTAATTAATACAGATAATGCCTTTCCCTGTGAAGACGGTCTTGAGCTGTATAGGACAGGAGAGAACTACATGATAGCAAGTAGCAAGGACACAGTAGTCTCTGTGTGTGGACATGATGCTTTAAGCTCCTGCCTTCACATCCCTGGAATGATGGGCTCTTGATCTGGAATTGTGGGCCACATGAATCCCTTTTTCCTCTGAAGCTCCATTTGCTCAATGTAGTAGTTTCAATAGGAATGGCCCACATAGACTCGTGTGTTTGAATGCTTGGCCCACAGAGAGTGGTGCTATTAGGAAGTGTGGCCTTCTTAGAGGAAGTGTGTCACTGTGGAGGTGGGCTTTGAGGTCTCTGCTGAAACTATGCCCAGTGTGATACATAGTCATTTCTGCTGCCTGTGGATCAAGACATAGATCTCTCAGCTCCTTTACCGGCACCATGTCTACCTGCATGTCGCCATGTTTCCTGCCGTGATAACAGACTAAACCTCTGAACTGTAAGCCAGTTCCAATGAAAGATTTTTCCTTTATAAGAGTTGCCATGGTCATGTGTTTCTTCACAGCAATAGAAACCCTAACTAAGACAGGGTCTTTTAGCACAGTGACAGACATGAAACTAATCCAAGACTCTTCTTGGAAACTGACTTGGGAATAATGTTAACTAATTAGGCATCTTATCAGGGAGCTGTGACTGTTGAGATGAATAGTATGAGTATTCATGGCTGCGTGGTGGTTTACTCTCAAATGTAGGTGCTTAAGCCTACACAGGCCTACCATCTCCCAGACTATGGACAGATGTCTGGTAGAGCTTAGCTGAATCCTCTGCTTTAGGGTGCCTCACAAGACTGCAATGGAGGTGACATCTTGACTAGGGTCTCACTTGAAGGCAAGACTGTGGAAGATTATGCTTTCAAGCATGGCTGTTAGCTAACTTCATTTCCTTGGCGATTCCAGTGCTTTCTGGCTGTTGTCAATGCCCACTTCATTTCTTGCTCCTGAACATCTACACAGGGCAGCTGTTCCACCAAAGCCACAAAGGGGAGATACAGTTGCCTGGCAAGAAGAAAGGCATTGAGTTTTGTAACCCAATAAAAAAAAAATGACTTTCCAGCACTTGTTGCAGTGTTCTGTTGCTTGGATACAAGGAATCATGTCCATCTCCCAGTCATAGAGACAGGATTATTTATACAGGTTTGGACAGCAGGAGGTGGAGTCATTGGAGACTATCTTACGCTCTGTATTATAAGATGAGGTCATTCCTGTATAGAACACATGACAAAGGACACAAGCGTAGGACACATAAATGCAATGTGTATACTTATATATCATGAGGAGTGTTCTGTTAACACTATAAGCCAAAAGAGGAAAGCCATATTTCAGAAATATCCTCTTTTAGGCATGGTGGCTCATGTCTGGAGCTCAGCACTTGGGAGGTTGAGGGAGAAGGACTGTGCAAGTTTGAAAGCAACTTGGGCTACACAGTGGTTCCAGGGCTACAGCATGGAATTGTCTCAACCATTCCCCATTGTTTGTTTGTTTGTTTGTTTGTTTTGTTTTTGTTTTTTTGTTTTTTTGGTTTTTTTTTTGGTTTTTCGAGACAGTGTTTCTCTGTGTAGTCCTGGCTGTCCTGGAACTCACTCTGTAGACCAGGCTGGCCTCGAACTCAGAAATCTGCCTGCCTCTGCCTCCCAAGTGCTGGGACTAAAGGCGTGCGCCACCACCGCCCAGCTCATTCCCCGTTTTTTTAAAAAGGAAAGAGAGAGAGCTGGAGAGATGGCTCAGCAGTTAAAAGCACTGAGTGCTCTTCCAGAGGTCCTGAGTTCAATTCCCAGAAACCACATGGTGGCTCACAACCATCTGTAACGGGATCTGATGTCCTCTTCTGCTGTGTCTGAAGACAGCTACAATGTACTCATATATATGAAATAAATAAATAATTCTAGAGAGAGAGAAAGAAGAGAATACGAAGAAAAATGCCTTTAATTTTTGAAAGCTTTATTAATTTATGAAAAAGACAAATGAGAGTGGGCAGAAATAAATGTTCTGAGTTTCTCTGTCTGAGCTTGGGTCTCCCTGGATAGGAACCAAGTTATACAACAAAGCTGTCATTGACTGGGCTCATGGGCCTTCCCTGTGTCTGGGTTCCCGTTGCTGTTATGAATGCACAGAGCCTATCTTGCCTAGGACTGGTAAAACTTTTGGTCTGTGACTATTTCTCTCCCATTTAAATCTAGAGTTCTATAACAGCATCAGACATTCCTGTTGTGAAGGTAGAAATTCGGACATCCCCTACCTAGGCTCCCTTTCCTCCTCCTCCTCGGCCTCCCTCCCCTGTTAGAGGAGGTGGTAGGTGTCACTACTGCTTTTATCACATCTCAAGTATTAGGCAGGCAAGTGAGCAAGTGCTGTTTGTTAGAGGGGTGACTACACAAATCCTACTGTTTATCCCTCCTGTCTTTTGGGCTTTGTGACCTTGATGACTGGATAATTCACTGAGACATATGGAAAATCTGGGGCAAAAAAAAAGTCCTGCTATGGTGAAGCTTCTCTGTGCTTCCTGCTCCCTACTTGTCTGCTTGGTTTAGGCACATGTCTTAGTCACTTTTGTAGCGCTGTGATATGACGCCATGACCAAGGCAACTTATCAAAGAAAGTGTTTTATTTAGGCTTAAGGTTTCAGAGGGTTAGAGTCCTTGATGACAGAGCAAAGGCATGGCGTCAGAAACAGCTGAGGAGTCATCAGGAGGGAGAAAGATACTGGCAATGGCACCCACCCATAGACATTTGCTTCCAATGATATATGTCCTCCAACAAGGCCACACCTCTTAATTCTTCCCAAACAGCTCCACCAGCTAGGGATCAAGTATTAAAACATATGACTCTATGGGAGACAGTTTCATTCAAATCACCACAACACGTCTGCAGGCAAGTTCAGAGCCTAGTTACCAGCAGGGGACATTCCATTTGAGAGGCTGTCCTTGAGGAAGGTAGGTTTATCTTGGGTTATTTCCCACATGAAGAAGATAAGGGAGGCAGAGCCAGTCAGAGAAAGTCATGTACATGGAGAGTACAGGGAAATCTGTCACCATTCCATTACAATGATGAAAAGCTTTGAGTTGGGCCAACTTATAAGGCGAACAGGCTTCTGTAGTGCAGTTGTTGAGGGTGAAAGTCACAATGGTGGGGACTTACATGCTGTCAATGTTCTTATCTCAAACCGGAAGCCAGACTGAGGCTGGGTGGCCCAGACTTAGGCTTTTGTAACAATCCTATTCAGAGAACTAAACTCAGTCCTTTTGGAGAGCCCAATGCTCCCATTAGACTGACACTCTTAATGACCCCAGGCTCTCCCATACATGAACCCTTGGGGAAATAAAAACCCTATCTAATCCTAACAGTACCTGGTAGGCTTTGGCACACTGTACATATTAAGGCCCCTCTCTGAGAAAGTGGTGTGGGACTGAGAGCTGCCTCCTCTTTGGTAGATTTAGGCTTTGTCTTGAAAGTCTTTATCCTTCAAGAACAAAGAAGAAGCAGGGAATAGAACTTAGCATTCACACACCCTGGAACTTTTGCAAGTTTAGTTGTCTACATCAATGAATTCTTACCCTATCTGAAAGGCCATATGGTTCCCTCCCCTTTTCTATGGGAAATGTGAGCTTTCAATACACTAAATTATGCAATGAAGTTACAAACTAGTGAATCTTGGAGCTGAAGTTCAAATCCAGGCCCATGCTCCTTTCTTCCCTCCCTGCCTTTCTGTCTTCCTCCTTCCTTCTTTTCTTGAGCAGGCTCTCATAGTTTAGCCCAGGCTAGCCTCAAATCTGTGTTCCATCTGCCTGGGCCTCCCAAGTGCTGTACAAGCATGTACTGCCAAGTCCAGCCCCCATTCTGGCACAGAGGTGGGATGGAGTGGGGTGGAAGGGCTATGGTATAAACCTGAAGAGCAGTGGTTGGCCCAGGAAGATTGTCATTGTGGTGTGTCCCATAGCATCTGTCTCCTGATGGCTTCCTGGAGATCCAGGACTCTCAGCTGAGCTTTGCCTTTTGAAAGTGGACTCACCACGTACTCTCATCCCAGCAGAATATCCCATATCTTATAGTAACTAGGAGTTAAAAGCTCTCCCACTTTTAACCATCCAGTCCCTTGAGATGGTGACTTTTTGCTACATCTCTGCCTGTTCTGCTGGAACCTAGAATGAGAATCCCAAAAAACGGGGCACTGGGGGAGGATGAGTAGGAAGCAGTTAGATTTGATCTTAAGTCAAGTTGTGTTACTAGTCAGGAAGATAAACTTTTCCAACTTGTGGTAATATTAATTTTATAAAGTTATAGTATGCCGGGCAGTGGTGGTAGTGCACGCCTTTAATCCCAGCACTTGGGAGGCAGAAGCAGGCGGATTTCTGAGTTCCAGGCCAGCCTGGTCTACAGAGTGAGTTCCAGGACAGCCGGGGCTACACAGAGAAACCCTGTCTCGAAAAACCAAAATAAATAAATAAATAAAGTTATAGTATTTATTCCAAGACTGAACTCAAGCAACTTTCCCTTTCAAGGTGCACACAGTGTGCATTTTTAAGCAGTGATGTATTGATGTAGCAATGTGAACCCTACGCCAAAAAACTATAAGCAATTTAGTGGCTCCTTGCAAGTGAGCTGAGGGCAGTTTCTAAGGATAGATGACAGAAAATCGCCTGAATGCTCAAACTCAGTGATAAATTAAAAAACAGAGTATAAGTTATTTGTCTATTTGCTTTTTCCTCTTTCTCTCTCTCTCTCCTCCTCTTTCTCTCTCTCTTTCTCTCTCCCTCTCTTTCTCTCTCTCTCTTTCTGTGTGTGTGTGTGTGTGTGTGTGTGTGTGTGTGTGTGTGTGTGTGT